>CM029793.1:11865832-12465832 GCA_017562165.1 Ectropis grisescens | reverse complement strand
ATACTATTGGCACTTTTCATAATCCAAATTATTTCTTAATATTTTTTACATAAACAGCCTGTATGTACACGAGCCTTATATGCTTACTATAACTATGCATATATACTGCTCTAAAAGTTCGTATATATTATTTACTTATTTTATAGACGAGCATGTACTGTATATCGTCACTCATCTGGACAGATATCAGATTTTGCAAACTCAAATCTATCATTAGTTTGACCTGAACTTAGGTCTTCAAAATCTAAGTACTCTATAAAGTATGTAATATATTTTAACATATTAATTACATTAAGTATTTTAAAAGACTTAAGAAAAGTTTTTCAATTGTTTATTTGAAACGGATAAATTTTAATGTAGAATACATACATGGAAATAGAACAAAGATAGTTTATGGATATCTCTCATAGGCATAGCACAAAATATGTAGGAAAGGTAAATACGCGAGTAAAGCCATGTGGTTGCCCTGTGGCAATGCTTGTAGTTCATATAATATTTACAACATTGCATTAATCTTATTATTATACTCGCGATAATTATAATTGATGTAACATACTTTTAGGTCGGTCTATCGGTTTTTGTCATAAAAAAACACGATTAATTGAAGGAAATAATAGTTAACCTCTATATTGTTTTGAAACTTTCGCGATTTGAACACTTAATGTACAGGGCTTAGCAAAGAAGCTTTAGTCACGAATTCATTGTTTAAATACCTCGACGTTTCGGCAGCGTTACAACCGCCGTGGTCACGAGAACACTGTAGAATGTTTAAGTATGCGTGTGTGAAGACTGATATAAACAATGAAGTATACGTGATTAAGCCTTAAGTTTACCTCTATATTCCGAAAAGCGACAGAAAATTTAAGAAGTTTTCTAAAGCTGTTAAATTCTACTAACGAATCTACAGACTAGTTTCTAATAATAAATAATAATAATAATAAATATTGGTGGACAATTCACACACAACACCATTGCAATGTCTGATATTTGTCTACACAAAATCTATCATATAAACCAAAATCTACTTCTACATGCTTGCTCATTCCCGCTTGTACCTACTAATATGTATGTTTACTGTTGCAACCCTCCGAGCTTCTTACTAATCAGCCAGTTAACAGCGAAACCGCCTTCAGGATCGAATACCATGGTCTCATCCCTGGACACCCTGGATCCCGTCACGGCAGTTCAGATGGAGAGTCTGGAGCATCAGTCCATGAGCGAACACCAATCGCAATACGAGGTTCACGAACCCGATTCTGATACTGAAAGATTGGTAAGACAATTTTAATTTGAATCTTATTTTTATCTTCACCATTTTAATCGCCACCCAAAGAGACCTTTTCTCTTTTATATTGTTGAAGGTATAAGGGAGACTGTTTTCTGTATGTCCTTATTGGGGATTTGTTTACATCCGGGTTATGTGAGATCTTACTCGCCAAAGCCCCTTTGGTGTCCTACGTCAGTACCTGGGTGAGGGCATCGGGATTTCGTTGGAACGCCGCAATGTCGCCCTAATTTTTTCCCCGGGAGACCTTCCAAAGATGTTGAGCTAAGCGACATTTGCCCCACTCTGCTGTTGCCTTTCCTGGGTTCACTGTTACACTAGGTTAGCCCTCCAAACATGTCTGCAATGATCAACTCAATCATTTATTTCAGAATATTAACCATCCATTACCTATTATTATCATCATGTCAATGTTTGATGACTCAGGTTTGTTTACACAGGTGACGCATCGTGCAACATTGGCGCTGTTTAAAACCAACCAAAATTCTATCGGCAGTTCCTATTACTTACGATTACCATTTAAGTGAAAACTTCTTATGTCGCGCCACACACAGATTTATCATGGGATATGAATTGGGCTCGTAAATGAAAGTAATTTTCGGGACAGCTCCTAATGGTTAGAAGCATGACCATCTAGCCTAGATGACCATGGTTAGAAGCATGGCAATCTTGCCTAGATAGCCATGCTTAGAAGACTTATTAACCGACTTCCAAAAAAAGGAGGAGGTTATCAATTCGACCCCTATGTTTTTTTTTTTTTTTTTTTTTTTTATGTATGTTACCTGATTTCTCGAGAACCTCTGAACCGATTTTAAAATTTATTTTTGTGTTCGGATGGGTATGCTTCCCGAATGGTCCCATATAAATGTTTTTGAAATCGGTCAAGTATTTTTTGAAATATGAACCAAAAACTGAAAAATTGCGTATCTGGATGACGTAGATTTCACAAAAGTTATGAATCTCGACCCTGTCAATACAAAATTGTGTAAATGCTTTAATAAAAACTTGTTTTTAACCCCCGACCAAAAAAGGGGTGTTATAAGTGACGTCGATGTCTGTCTGTGTGTCTGTCTATCTGCTGTGGCACCGTAGTAGAACTCAAACAGATGGGCCGATTTCGATGCGGTTTCTTTTATTTCAAGGTTAATACCATAGCAGATGTTCTTAGCTATGTCTGGTTAATGTCGATTCAAGATGGCCGCCTCCACAAAATGGCGGACAAAATATTTTCACAACCTACCTCAATTTGGGTATCAAATGAAAGGGCTTGACTAGTAGAGTACTATGTACTATAACAAATTTCAAATCCAAAATGGCCACCACGACAAAATGGCGAATTATATTATATTTTCATTACTACCTCAATTTGGGTATCAAACGAAAGAGCTTGACTAGTAGAATACTTTTCACTATGAAAAATTCAAATCCAAGATGGCCGCTTCCACAAAATGCCGAAATACATTTGTTTTTCACAACTCCCTTTATATGGGTATCAAATGAAAAGGCTTGACTAGTAGAATGTTGTACAGATAACAAATCCAAGGTAGTCGGGGTTTAATCAAAATTTTTAATTTTGTTCTTGTACACTAAAAAGAGTAAAATAAACAATTTTCGTACAAAAATTAAACCGACTTCAAAACAACAAATAGGCACTCAAAAGCGAAAAATAAACTAAAATCATTGTTATAAGCGCTACTCACTCATCTATTTGAAGTCGGTGCCAGTCAGGTCAAAAAGTTAGTAGATTGATGCTATGTAGGCACAGGTAAGTAGTATCTATCCTATACCTGTTAGATTTAGCTGGCACCGACTTCAAATAGATGAGTGAGTAGCGCTTATAACAATGATTTTAGTTTATTTTTCGCTTTTGAGTGCCTATTTGTTGTTTTGAAGTCGGTTTAATTTTTTGTACGAAAATTGTTTATTTAGAGACAATGTTTAGAAGATTTATTCCAGACTAGTACTCCGGTTTCATCCGCGTAGTTTCCAAAGTGAGCTATCAAATTCTGAGCTACGAGTATAAGTTTTCACTTTTATCGGCAGTCCCCGTGACTGCCATTTTTTAATAGTTTTGTCTGGTCTGAATTTTTTTGTTTCGGAGAGTGTGCGACTGATTTGTACGATCTAATACCACCTTGCCCTTTTTTCTATCGGAATGCTCGTAGCTCGAAAAAGCGACATCGTTTCATGGTTGATGTTCCAAAGACACGAACGAAAAGATTTGACTCTACTTTTGTGATAAGAACGTCTAGGCTGTGGAATACGTTGCCTGAGAGGGTTTTTCCCGATAGTTACAATCTTTGTGTCTTCAAATCGAGAGTGAATCGGTTTCTTCTAGGTAAACACGCTTCATCGTAGGCCGCATCATCGTTTAACATCAGGCGAGATGGCGGTCAAGTGTAAACCTATAAAAGTTAAAAAAAAAAAAAAAAGGAACTAAAGGTGATGTCTCTGCTTTGCTGTAAGTAGCGAACTGTTTCAGGAGTTGGACGGTCGTGCGCCCAGAGCCAAGGAGCGCACGATAATGTTCGATAGCACTGACACTCTGAGTGCTGTCAGTGGAGATGGATCAGTAAAGGAGGCCACGGTGGAAGCTCCCGCACCTACCTTCTATATCGGAGACACGCCTATTGTTCGAGGTAACTTAATCTTTCCCAACGAGTGAGTTTTATTTGTATAGTATGCTTGGTTGTTTTATTGTCCTCTGACAAGGGTCGGAATCATTTATTAGCTAAACACAATAACATCGTGTGATATAAAACATTATTATTGTAGTACAGAAAATTATTCCCCATATCAAGGTGAGAAATTATAAAAGAGTGAGATAAATGAAGGTACCTTATCTAATCTATCATCGGTTTCGTTTCATTTTACGCGGCAATACAAACACCCACAGATTTCTGAAACAATTTAGAAACCTGTGCAAACACCCTTTTAATTAGAATAATATAGTTTGGCTCCATTCTATTTATGTAACTCAACATTATAGCAAGTTTATAGACTACGTCACCAGGTGAACTCAAGGGGCACAACTATTCAATAAAACAATTCAGTAGCCCTAGCGCTAACGCACACATTCACGCGTGTGTACGAACGACATCTGCGTAGTTGTGTGAAGAGTAGGCAACTCCACAGCGGCGGTTGTATGGAGTTTTAGTGGAGTGTCCGAGGTGTGCCTTCGCGTAGTAACGCGTTTAGGAAGTTGAAGCGACTACCATGGTATATCGGGATGTTCGCAGAGTCGCGAGTCGATTGTTTTTTTGTACGCATCCCTGGTGCGCGAATTCTGGGCTACCTTCAACAACATCCTGGAAATTTGTTGAAATACTTTTGCCTGTAAGGACCTGAACCATTACTTTAGGACTCTTGTACTGACTGGTAAATACATGCAATATTGTAATTTTTTTAATTTTAATAGTAATTTGTATTTTTTTTTTCACATAATAAAACGTATGGTCACTTGAATATCTGAAATTAAAATATAATATGTTATTATAGCTACACCATCGTCCAAATAGTAAACATCAAAGCGTTTGAATCTATCTTAAATGTCCTTTCAAAGGCTTTTGCTAAAAACCCAAAAAACTGTAACACACGCGAGTTTGAGGCTAGTTATTTTGTTGACATGATTTCAGGAGAGAGGAAGGAAGAGGAAGACGAGCCTCAGCCCACACTATCCGGCAGCTGTCCAGCTTCCCTGCCACCGGCCACTCAGCCATCCCCACCAGTTCCTGCACAGAGAAGGTATCAATAGCATCGACGATACATTCAGTTGTAAATTCAGCTCTGATTTACTTTATAATAAAATATATTTTAGACTGACTAAAATCATTATTTAACTACATTACATAATTAAAACGTTAAAAGCGACATAATTTCGTAGTTAACGTTCCAAATGCTTAAACAAGGGGGCTTAATAAGAAAATGTGGGCTGTAGAATCTGTTGTTTGAGTGGGGTTTTCGGTATGGTTGTTATCTTGGTGTCTTCAATTTGAGAGTGAATCTGTTTCTTATAGGTAAGCACGCTTCATTGTTTGTAGACCGCATCGTCGATTAGGCGAGATGGTGGTCAAGAGTGACCCAGTAATTATTAAAAAGAATAAATCAAGTACTGGGTACTCTCTTTCATTATCGAAGGTGTCTCATCAGTCATGCTGTGTGTCACGATGAACGAATGTTTGAATTGTGAAAGGTTGGAAGAGTGTGCAATTCATTTCCATGATGCCTTGCCTTGCCCTTTTTTCTATCGGACTGCTCGTAGCTCGAAAAAGTGACATCGTTTCATGATTGATGTTCCAAAGACACGAACGAAGAAGTTTGACTTTACTTTTGTGATAAAAACATCTAGGCTGTGGAATATGTTGTCTCTGTGGGTTATCCCCGATAGTTGCAATCTTGGTGTCTTCAAATCGAGAGTGAATCGTTTTTTATAGGTAAACACGTCCCATCGTAGACTTCCTCGTCGATTAACATCAGGCGAGATGGCGGTCAAGTGTAAACCTATATAAGTGAAAAAAAAACATTAAAGTTTTATTTTGTGATGATGTATATCAGGCGTATTCTGAACATTAAATATTTATCTTTAGTTTGTTAAGCTTGTTTTAATTAGTTTCATCCTTAAACTCCTTTGATTTTTTCAAATTGTTTCCTTTCTAAGCTAATCTATTACCGCTTAGTTTCCCGTTTATTTTATCACGACTAATCTTATTTTATATTTAATTTGCTAATTGATTGTGAATGTACCTAATAAAGATATGAATATTGTTGCAGCTGCTATTGTTTAAGTCACTCCCAAGATAAGCTCGACAAATTGAAATAGGTACAATACTTCTATAATGTACTGCTTTGTATCTTATAATTTTGCGTTATTTATTTATCCCCTTATAGAAAACCTGTAATGACAATTTTCAATTAAATTGCATAATATATTCTGCTAAAATGATATATTAAAAAAAAAGGTTTTTTTTTTTTTTTTATGGTATAACTAGAGTGATGAGACGAACAAAACAGGCTCCTCTTGATGGTAAACAAAGACCGCATCGTCGCTTTACACCAGGTGAGATGGTGGTCAAGTGTATGCCTATAAAAGTGAAATAATAATAATTTGCGTGCTTATAACACAAAAAAGCCAGTAGGTATCTACTTACGCAATGAATTTCCAGGAGTTATAAAATCTTATATCGTGTTATCTCATATTTGTAGTTTAGTTATATTGTATAGTTTAACAATCTCCTAGTTTTCACTTCATTTTAAATTGAAATTAAGTACATGTTTATTTGTTTATAAATTATTTAATGAATGTTTAATTTCCTAAATCTAATTTATACAAAAAATATGTGTCACTTTGTTTGTCCGCGATAAATCGATATTAATCAAATATTAGTTTTATAATATTATTAGCAGTTTGATTCAACTTGAGAGATAGGATAGTGTATAGTCCTAATATAATTTGAATTGCTAATTATTTGTTTCTTATATGACATTAAGCTAGCGAAACCCGAACTAGCCGCTATTAATGTTTATTTTATTTATATTATAATCCAATTTTTTGTTTAGAAATGGCACAATGCTAATGGTGCATGTTATGAGTTAGTTATTAGGTACTACATTACTGTCACAACAGGAAATAATTTAGTCAATGTATTTTTTATATTATTTTTATCAAACAATATTGTATTCTCATTGATTTGCTTTTTTGTTTGAAGATTTTGCGTGGTTTTTGGATGTATTGAGTGATACATACATATAATCAAATTTTGAATGTTGAAGCTAAAAAATATGAAAGTTATAGCATGTAGAGTGGTGATTTTATGGCTTTTGTTATAATATTTAATGGAAACTGTACACTTTTCATAGAAGTTAATTTAATTAAATACAGGATTAAGCTAAAAGATAATAATAATGAACTTAGGAAAAATGAGGGATATCTACATACTCTTAAATAACTTTAGTGTGTAGATTGTTGTGTGTAGTCATCCATCAACCCGCACTAGGCCAGCGTGGTGGATTATGGCCTTAACTCTCTCCTTGTGAGAGAAGACCCAAGTCCCAGCAGTGGGAACATTTAGCGGGATGTTGATGATGTGTAGCTAATCTGTGTGATCTAATACCATCTTGTTCTCTTTGCTATCGAACTACGTCAAGATCAAGAACGCGACAACATCTCATAGTTGTTTCAAATACTCGGTTTGATTCCATTTTCGTGATAAAACCATCTAAACTTTGGAATGCGTTGCCTTAGTGGGTATGTCCTGATATAGGTAATTTGATTGACTTTAATTCTATAGTGCGTCAGTGTTTTTTGTAGTTTCACGCGCTCTATCATGTACGACGTCGTCGCCAACATCAGACGAGATGGCGGTCAAGTTCAGACCTATTATCGATAAAAAAAAACTTTGACGAAAGTTTACAAATTTCATTTCTCTAGATAAAAAAATCATACTCGTTTTAAAAATTAATGCAGCAACTACGAGTATTTTTGAAAACCATTGACTGACCTCGTGGCTTAGTGGATAGTAACTCTGCCTGCGAAGCCGAAGGTCGTGGATTCGATTCCCACCCAGTGCAAATATTTGTGCGATGAATTCAAATATTTGAACTGCATCTTTTGTTACTATGTATAATAAGTATGTATTTAAAACTATATAAGTATTATATCAGCTATCTGGTACATAGTACAAGCTTTGCTGAGTTTGGGGTCAGATGGTGTTGTGTGTGAAATGTCCACCAATATTTTAATGATTTGAAAAGTTTTCTTTGTTAGCGATATCCTGTATATACCTAGTCCTAAATAGACGATAGATAAAATAGATAGATAAAATGATGTATCGTGGAAATAACGCATTACATAACAATATATGTATCCAAAAGATAATATGTATCGATAAAAAAGTTAAAAAAATGTATAGTTTCCATTAAAATGAGTTGTACTTAGCTGTTCACAATTATTTCTACACCGACATTCTGTTTGTTCTTTTTCAGATCACTGACGACGCTAACAAAATCTCAGCCCTCCAGTTTAGAGGAAACCACAAAAAAGTAGACCTGACACTTTTCATCGAGCCTTTTTGTTAGTCTTGTCTATATTTTTCTTGGTACTACATTGTCTAATTTTGGTAGTGTCAGGAAAAATATTCATTCTTTTCTTTTTTAGACATTTTTCTAGCAAATGAGGCTTAGCCAAATTGCACTGATGTTCGACACCATTTTATTAAAACTCCTACTAGATTTATTTCAATAAAAGTGAATTTGCTGAAATAAAATCTTTTGAAATGATTATTATCATTAGATACACTTAAAAAACTTTACGTAACTGTAGGTAATTTGAAAGCAAATTTGTTAACAGTGAATTCACTAGTAAAGTTATTCTAAGCATTACCTACTCATCGTAAACCACAACTACTGGCATCGAGCAAAGTTGCGATCACGTGCAAGCCTATTTAAAAAAAATAAGTATGATAAGTCGCTCCTAACGCCATTCATTGTGATAGTTACTAAACGAAAATGGTAATGTACTCGCAAATTAATCCTAAAGACGGTGCATTTATCTCTTTTTACTTCGAAATACTCGATCATATAAGGTTGAATTTTGCTGCTTACTAGGCCCTGAAATCAGGAATCTAAATGACCTATTTTAACTCAGGCGGTTATTAGTGTTACACGACTGTTTTAAAGGATCTATGGCAGGCCTAATATGGCCTCTATTGCCTACTGAACATAGAGCTACCTCAGAAATTACAGAAGAATGAAAGAAGAAACAGAAGAAAGCCTTGAAAACATCACTACGGTATAGTTTGCAATCGACGCAAATTTGAATCAATTCTAACACATATAAATTTTACATTTTAAAAATATATACTTACCACACCTTATGATGTTAAGGCTTATAGAGAAAAATGTATTCAAAACATCCATTTGAGACAAGAAATCTTGAAAAGGGACTCACCAACGTTGGAATGAGAGTTCTTTAGGACATGTTTAGGAATCTGTTAAACCCTTGTTAAAAATGCAAGATCTGTTAGATTCTTTAAATCACGATTTGTCGAATCGGAATTCGGAAGAGAACTGCGAGTTTTCGGATAGTATTTTGGTACTGAATTTTGTACTAAATTGTCTTTAGACAAGGTCCATATTTCTTTCATCTAGATAGCTTAGCTTAGACTTGAAGCTTTTTCAATATAAAGTTACACTGTAGAACTATTGACTAATTTTAAGAGTAATCTAGTAAAGTTTCAGACGATTTTGATAATATCCAATGTATTAGATAGTTTTGCAAGACAATGGTTCTTTTCATAATCATAATAGATAAGGTTGAAGATATTGATGAACATGAAGCTGCATCTTGCACATGCATTTGTAAGATTGGGAGTATGGGGCGTTTCGTGCGATGGTACTACCAGTATAAGGGCGAAACGCCCAAAACTTCTTATGTTTCTAGATAGAGATACAAAGTGTAGATTAAGTCAGCTATGCTGTCTCTATAACCAACTGGACATTTTGCAATTGTAATATAATTATAAAAGAATTCCCTCTTTTTTTGTCTAGTTTTGATTTGTTGTTAAGTTCATTTTAAGCGATTATGATATTGGTGTCGGCTGAGAGCTGCCAATGTTTTTATTATTTTTAAAAGCTATTACGTAGTGAGACTTAGTTTCTAATAATTTTAATAAGTTAATGATTACCTTTTTTTAAATATATATTTTAGTTGGCCATAGATAACAAACAACAACAAAAGGTCATACACAAATGATGTATCTACTCAAATAACCAAATATAATTACTTACGGAAATTATTCTTAATGTGCATGAATATAAGGTACATCTCTGTATTATCTCTGTTAGTTCATCATTTATGTGTGCCCTTTTAAATTAATATAATGAAACAAAGCTTGCTCATTTCCAATCGTTTAGATTTGAAAACCATTACGGTTTGTTATCGATATAAAGATTGAGACGTATGGGACCGATAGTGGAACCTTGTGGTAGACCCGTTTTATTGAATCTCCAATGACAAGTTAAAACTTGCTAAGTTCGATTGTTATGAACTTATGCATTCTTTAATGTTTTAATTGGTCAAAGGAAACTAAACTCTAAGATGAGGTCTCAAAGGTTTGTGAACGAGGAAGATGTTAGGAACAATATGGTATGAGACTGATATCGGTAAAGGCGGTACATGCTTAGCGAATACACAGTCAGCTGATCAAGCAATGTATGGCATATCAGCTCTGGTACCTTAAAATAAATCCTTAGTAGTGAACGAATAAAACTTAGAAGGTATTTCTAAAAAGGAATTGAGCAAAATTTTTGAATTGTTAACTAGCTTTTCAAAATTAAAATTAGAAAAAAAATTGGGATTTACGATCTGATATGAAACATTGTAACTCGTAAATATCTATCTTGTGGTCTGGATATCGGGCGGGATTTAAACATGCAAGTCTTAATCCTGATGTAGGCTTTCATCATCATTTTTGATGACAGCAACCCTTACTTTGTGACCGGGTGTTTATAAATAAAATGTAAAATTAAAACTAAACTTAGTTTAAAATTCTACAGCAAATACAACAATATAGTTGACCCTAAAAATGCAATGTGCCGCTAACTGTAAGAAGGCTCGGATCTATTTTGACGGAATTGGCGGTTTTGGTCTAAACCAGTAAAGTGTTCCTCTTAAAATGCTATCACATTATTGTGGATGTTTCGCTACGTGATGGCACCAAGTATTTCCTTTCAGTGTTGATTCCAAACGCCTCAGTAACCAAAAGCGATTCTTATTCTAATAGAATTAAGTTTCAAATTTAAACTACTAGAATTCTTTCTACGTTTTATTCGTTCTCTTCTCCTTAGACGTAAGGCTTGTATTTATAAATAAATAGTTAATTTAAAGGTCTGTGTGCTTAAGATCAGTGTTAAATTTTAATGCTAGTGTCAAAATGTTGCTTAGCTCATGTATTAAGTTTCCGAATTGATTTAGTTGCAATGTTCGACTGTTTCACGTTGTATTTGTAAGCTGAATATTCTATCGATTAAACATAAAATACTATTAATATATTGAATAAAACGCTATGTCTCATATTTAAATCAGTGTTTTATTTTGATAAAAAGCTAACCTTGCAAACGTTCTGTAGTTTAAATTATCATGAAATGAATGATAAGAATAAATACCAGAGTGTAAATGACTTTACGTCAATGGACAACGCGACAGTAAAATTATTTAGTTCTTGTTTATTTCATAGTAGGCAGTGGAACGAGCAGGATATGAGCCTAATGGTAAGCAACACGCCTGCCCATAACAGCACGGTGTCTCGTAGCTATTAGAATATGAAGAGCCCAAATAATTAGGTCCACCTAGAGATATAAGATGATCTATATCCACACCCTGTAATTTTTGTGGAAACACTGCCCTTCAAACCGGAACACAGTAATGTTTGCACATTACTGCTTGGCGTAAGAAACCTGCAAGCAACGCAAAAAAGAGCACAACCACTACAGAAAAAAAAGTCCTACCACAATACAAAACAAACCACCTATCCAATTACCTCAACATAATTTTTGAAGACACGTATAGTTTTGATGGAAGACATTTTTTGAGTTTCAGTTTGAGGTATGGGATACCCCCAAAATTTGTTGTTTTTTTCTTTTTTTGTGTGAAAATCTTAATGAATAAATCTACTTACCAAGTTTCAATAGTATAGGTACTTAGTTCTTATAGTTTCAGAGAAAAGTGGTTCTGACGGACGGGCAGACAGACAGACAGACATGACGTTTCTATAAGGGTCCCATATTTTCCATCTGGCTACAGAACTTTAAAAATCGTTCCACTGATATCAATAAAATGCCTCAGTATTTGGGAAGTCTATTCGAACGATAAAATAATTATTAAAATCGGTTCATTCTGTCGAAAGTTCTAAAACATAAATTTATAAATTAAGAACCTCCTTTTTTTGAAGTCCAATAAAAAATAAAAATGTAAAAATATCGATATCTTTACATAGTTCATTGTCTTATTAAAAAAAAATGTTTTATTCTGATGGTGCTTTTTTGACGCTGTCGTTTTCGTTTGAACTGTTCTTAATAGATGGCGTCGAAATAATGAAATACAGCTCAATTTTATGAACTACACAAAGATTGTACTATCGATGAGCTGAAGCTATCGCCGTTTTCAAGCATTTGCTTGCAAAAATGTTCATTAAATTTATGTCAGTCAATATAAAGATGTTTATACTTATTTGTAACCAGAATAAACATATTATTAATACTTCTGATGTTCGCGTAAGCAGATGTTACTGACTTATACATTAATTGGAAGTAGCGCCATCTTGTGATTTATGCTGTAAGCACATAAAATAGCCAGACGTTAATCATTTTGGTACGTTATGTGACGCTGTCGTTTTCGTTTCAACTGTTCTTAATAGATGGCGCTTAGGAACAAAATAATGAAATACAGCTCAATTTTAGCTGTGAACTACACAATTGTTTCAAATTAGATTGTACTTAAATTCGATGAGCTGAAGCTTGAATTTCATATTAAAGCTTATATCGCCGTTTTCCAAGCATTTGCTTGCAAAAATGTATGTTTTTATTAAATTTATGTCAGTCAATATAAAGATGTTTATACTCGTATTTGTAACCAGAATAAACATATTATTAATACTAGCTGAACCCGCTACTTCGTTCGCGTAAGCAGATGTTACTGACTTATACATTAATCGTACGTCAAATATTTGGATAAGTAGTCATTGAAAAACCTTTTGAGTTTGAGTGAATTTGTTTTTCCACACAAAAATTCATTTAATTTTATCTTTATTTTTCTTTTTTTAAACAAAATCAAACATACTTAGTAAGATGTCGTAGTATCGAACATAGCCGTAAGTGTTAAATTTGTAGGATTTTTATAGGATACATTATGAAAAGTCTGAAGCTAATGTGCATGATCTGATACCTATTTTACCTATTTCTTTTTATCCGCAAGCTGTTTTCTAGGTGTTACCCGCGACTTCGCCGGCGTAAAATTTTGAACGAAGCCTGTGTGGAATCTAAATAATTAAAATTTTGAGTTTTAATGATATTCAAGCAAGTTGACCTCGTAAATCTAAGCCAAGTCCTAGTGAAATGTTAATGCATGATTTTAATTGTAGGTAACACAAAAAAATCAAGAACGAAAGAATCCAAATTTGGCATCATAATCCTTTTAGCAGCAAAAAACTTATTAGTACAATTTAGAATACCAGTAACGCCACCTAGTGATAAAAGAAAAAATACATCCCACAATAGCAAAACATCGATTTAAATGGCCTTTAGTGCTTTTAGATTTAAACTGGCATTAGCGCCGTCTAATGAGAATATTATGTTGCTTGTTATTTTGATTGTGAACGCAAATCACCTATATTATCTACGCCAAAACGGGTGCATATTTTTTCATTTTTGGCTTTTACCTTACCATCACATCAAGTTCCTGACGAAAATATATGCTTATATTAATATGGAGTTAAATGAAAATGTAGACTTATTAGCCCATGTGAAATTTTAGACTCCAAACTATATGTGTTTCGTATGTCAACCCAATTCGTTGTGCCGTTTTGACGTGATAGTTAATATTTGTTTCCTTAGGGCCCATGCTTCTTTTCAGGTTGATAGGTAATAAATACATAAATGTGGTATTTCAGACTATGAGTTATTTCTGTTTCAATTTTCTACCAAATTTGCTTAGTCTTTCCTACGTCACAGTAACCTATAAGTAACCGATTTGCTATTACTGAGTTCAAACTACGTGTTTTCGAATTCCATCCAAATATGTTCAGCCGTTCCAACGTTGTCCTGTAAATATTATGAATGTCACTATTTGGATGTTTGTTACGTAATACATAGAAGACTGTAATCTAATTCTATTTCAAATTTCAACCCGATCACTTGATACGTTCCGCTATGATTAAAGCGGCAATAGAAATACATCAACTGCGAAAATTTCAACTATCTAGCTATCACCGTTCTTGAGATACAGCCTGGTGACAGACGAACGGACGGATAGCGAAGTCTCAGTAATAGGGTCCCGTTTTTACCCTTTGTGTACGGAACCCTAACAACGGTCTGCTTCGGTCAACGAAACTTGTTGAACACTACCTTTAAATTTTAAACAGTATTTGGATTGAAATAATACGTTTTCTAATAAGTTACGGCTGGTCTAGTAAGTTACAGCTGACCTAGTCGGGAGAACGGCGACTGTCGATCCGGAAACCCAGGGTTCAATACCACGCGCACCACTATCTTTTCAGAGTCATGTTCGTAATGCCGGTAATTAAAACGGTGAAGGAAAACACCGTGAAGAAACCGAAATCTACCTATAATCTAAGTTCTAAGTCATATGTCATCCACCAACCGACACTGGGCCAGCGTGGTGGATTATAGCCTTGTCTCTCTCCTTGCGAGAGAAGGCCCGACGCCCAGCAGTGGGAACATTTAATGGGTTGTTTATGCTGCTACTTATTATGCTGATATGTTTTCTCCAAAATACAAAAATCTACTTCAATGACAGATAATTTAATTCTGTCATTCGACTATAAGAATTATTATATTATAAGAAGATATAACTGGCGTACAGATAAATCTAAGCTGATTTTAGTTTTTTTGTTGATATTTGATTTCTGTTTTCGATATCTAAGATCACCTCTGAAGTATTTTCTACCAAACAAAAAAGGAATTATCAAAATCAACTAACAATCAGCGAAGTTATCGCGTAAAATAAAACCAAATAAAAAAACATGCAACCCGATTGAAAATATCCTCCTTGTTTGCAGTCGATTATAACCGAATGATGTTTGTTTTTCCACACAAAAATATTTTTTGACAATTATTTAATTATTTTGTCATCACGCGACGCGATCACGTGGGCACTTTCTAGTATCTAGAATCTAAATATTCTGTGGATCGTCTGTGATACACAGAATACTTAGAAGTTAGTATGTACCGAACACGCCGCGCGTGTCGTTATTATTTAATGTTTGTGTAATTTTCGAACCAACAGACCGATATTGTTCAAATTTTAACGGAACAATATAAAAAATGTGTTCTTTCTAACAAAAAAAAAGAATTAATGAAATTAAACAATGCAAACATGAGTTACAACCAAATACACATTCTGACTTTCACCCCCTCCCGCAAGAAAACCGATCAGAATTTGGGGATCAAAAGTAGCCTACAGCAATGTCCTTAGTATAAACTAAAATCATGTCAAGTTTCAGCTGAATTGAATCAGTAGTTTCGGCGTGATGCGTGATCCCTATACAGAAAGACAGACAGACAGACAGACAGACAGACAGACAGACAGACAGACATGAAAGAAAAAAAATGCAGTTTCGCCATCAGTATCGACTATGGAGTGCCCCAAAAAATTTTTTTTCAAAATATCTTCAATGTACAGAATTCGACCCGTTACAGTTTTATTATAAGTATAGATTATACAACAAACATTATTTTGTGCTCAACGTTTTTCACACTACCTAACTATGCTTGATATTTATGTTTTCTGCTTCTACTTATTTGTAGTTTTCGTAAATCAAACAATGCCAAGCGTAAAATAATGTATACCGGTAATACCTAATGTAGGTATTACTGATAGAGTATACAGCAGTAGTATCTACTCCTACAACTTACCTGTCTACTTCTTGAGTAAGTACGATTGGTTAGTATAAATAATTTTATTTAAGTGATTTTCGAGTTTACTTTATTTAAGCTGCAAGTATACTTGATGGCTACGCGTTAATATAATGTATGTAAGGGTTTTGTAATTTCAATGTTTCCAGAGAAATTACAGGCCTTCGAGATATACCTAACATATTAGATACCATCTGTAATGATCTGGAATCTTCATGTTCCAATAGCTGCGTGTCACTGTGCTGTTATGTGGCAGGCATGTTGCTTACCATCAGGCACATGTCCTGCTTGTCTCGTCACTTGTTATTAAAAAAAAAGGAAATAATTACGCCTTCTATGCTAGCTTAAATTTCGATAAGCAGTAGAGTTTACGTGAGATCGAGAAGTGAGATGCTTTTGTTATGCTCAATAAATCACACTTTCGTGTTCAAATAAATACAAAAATCTTTAAGTACTGCTGTTTCTAGGTAAGATATGATGATACAAAACATTTTAAACGTTGTCCCCACAGATTTCTTTTAGAAATCTGTGGTTGTCCCATACAAGTAAACTGGCCTGCGAGAGCCATGCAATATGTCTGGCAAGACAATTTGTTGTTGTCTTAATTTATGTATACAATAAAAAAAATTAAATAATAGTCAGCTGATCCTTATGTATGTGGTATGTCAGGTATGTGTATCACATAGCTTTAGACCACAGGCCCGTGAACAAAATTTATGGGTCAAATGAACACCAGGAGATATAAAATGTAGGATGATAGAAGAGTAAATACTTAGAAGATTAAAAGAGGTATTGAAACTATAAAAAATATTCATTTTAATGTTGTAATTATTAGTTATTATTAATTATTGTATTATTATTTCATGATTTTCCGACAATTTACAGAGTAAATTTGGTCATTTGATTACGTACGGCATTGGCTCCATACCGTTTCAATACCTCTTCTAATCCATTATTTCGCAATGCCGTACAAAAATCATGCGACAACGAAATTATCAAGGGTTGCAACCCCCTTAACTGCACTGTCTTCAACTGCACTTAGTTGCACAGCTTACAAGTGACGGCATAGTGCTGAATCTTATTACTTTATATCCTTCTATCATCCCACATAGGTCTTCTCGTGGTTCATTTGACCCATACATTTTGTTCACGGGCCTGCAGTCTACTAGTATCTAACTAGCATGCTTATTTTGAGCGTGTTAAAATCAACCGATGTTTGATTTTTGAGCGTGCTACCGCGCGGCTAAAACGCAGCTTTTTGTCCGAAAGCCAGAAAGTCTAGTGCCAAATTTATAGAGCTGGTAGTTTTTAGGTAGGTATTTGAGGCAAGCTGAGAACATAGTTCTCCTATATTATACCCCAACACAGAAGTACATATGTAGCGGGTGAGTTGCGGGGCAAAATAAATCCACATTTATTTTAAAAAGAAAAATTTATTTACATTTTTTATTAGCATCTGCGTAGGATTTATAGTAAGCAACGCACCAATCAATCATCAATCGGCAGTCCGTAACAACCCTGCGGCTTCTGCGCTAACCCAACATTCAGTAAGTAGGTAGTATTAAAAAATATAAATATAAATATTGGTGGACAATTCACACACAACACCATCTGACTCCAAACTAAGCAAAGCTTGTAATATGGCGGCCAGATGGCTGATATAATACTTATATAGTTCTAAATACATACTTATTATACATAGAAACACCCAGACACAGTGCAAACATTTGAATTCATCACACTAATATTTGCACTGGGTGGGAATCGAACCCACGACCATTGACCGCGACAGGAGACCGAGACCGGAGACCGCGACAGGCACTTGACTTTATAGAATTGTATGGACGCCAGTTCGCGCCGAGGCCGCGACACATGTCTCACGACACGTGTCTCGTCGCAACCCCCATCTTCAACTGCACTCAGCTGGACAGCTTACAAGTGACGGCATAGTGCTGAATCTTTTTACTTTATACCCTTCTATCATCCTACATAGGTCTCCTAGTGGTTCATTTGAAATTCATAAATTTTGTTCACGGGCCTGTTGTCTAATAGGTAAACCGATTTTTCTTCAATGAAACACCCTAATTCTACAAATATCTTAAATGTCTAATTTTGGATGTTTGTTGCTCAATCACGTCGACTGAACGGATCGGTTTGTAATATTATATTCTGGGTTACGTGTCTATCACATGGGCTACTTTTATTGCGGGAAATCACTCAATGGTATCTAAGTACGCGGTTAAATGCTGCTAATCTGTATAACTGTGATTATATAACAATAGGTAGTAAGTTTTGATATATGTACGTAGACGAATTTGTCAAAGGCAAGGCAAGAGTTTGTCTAAAAAAATTGGTTTTCTTTAAAGTCGGTTGGCTTACGGACGATTGTTTAACGTGACAACGTCGTAACAAAACACTGATAGATGAGGCGCAAGGGTACAGTGAACGTAACGGGACATAACGGGACACTTTTCCGTGCATGCAGCCGGCGTTCATCGATTTATTAGGCGTTGTCACGTCAAAAAGTTTGTCATAGCATAACCTAGTTATATTATGTATTAACCTAAGCAATCTAAAACAAAACTTCAATAAGATACATATGTAAAACAAAAATAATTATCCCAAACGAACGACCAAACAGAAATTTAATTAAAAATATAACAGCGCTAAATTTAAACAGAAACACTTTTCTAGCAATTCATTCTGAATGTTGGATTTAATAAATGCTTCAGTTGGAAAAGCACTGTTATTTCTCTTTGAAACCGGCCAAAGAGAATAGTAGAAGAAAATTGGGTGGGCCGCCCCCCGCGAGGTGGGGGAATAAAGAAAAGTTAAAATTTTCTTAAAACACCCCTTTCTGGGTGGGTATCTATCTTCGTAAGTATTGGCAAAAATGCCCCCCTCAATTCGGCGTCCCTTTCTCTCAGATCTTGTCATTGGGCTTTTAAAAAGAAAGGGTCGAGAGTTTCTGTTTATTTTCTTAAGTTTAGCAGTTTTCGTTTTGCGTCCTTTGATGTCTGTTTACACGGGGTCTATTTTAAAAACATGTTATTAATAGCTTTTAGGAAATACATGTAATCAAATATTACTAAACCTTTATATGTTTTAATACGAATGTTTGAATGTTTGGGTATTTGGACGCTTGGAAGTTTGGTACTCAATCACGTCGGAGCGACTGAATATTTTGTAGTACGAGTAGCATCTCGTATATTCAAAATAAAAGTGCCCAAGTGCGAGTCGTAGTCGCTAATGAAGGGTTCCGTAACAGCAAATAACATAATAGACAAGTTCTTGTAGTTCGTGGTAACTCTGATAGATGTTTTAATACCTGATAGTATATTATGACGAACTAAAAAAACTACTCACTAGATTGAGTTCAAACCAATTTAGACAGTATCGCATGACATCGCAAGGAGAGTCAAGGCCACATTCTTAGAGGATAAATAACTAAAGTACTTATATATACTCTAAGGCCACAACCCACCCACTGCGCGTTAGTGGACCTCGAAAGATTCTTAGTACATACCAGTTTACTCACAATGTTCTTCCTCAACGTATTAAAGTTAGCGTCATTACGCACATGACTTCGAGAAGACAGTAGTGCGCGTGGGATTTGAACCCGGGGCTCCGGATCGACAGTCGACGTTCTCCCGACCAGACCAACCGTAATTATAACCCTTGACTTTGCGGTTACATCATTATATTATTTAGTTTAGGTTACAACTCTAGCTACGTCACAATGACAAATATGTCAAAACGAGTACTTTATTTATTGAAGACTAATTTAATACTACCTCGTTAGTTTAATAGACGTCGGCGTCGCAAGTATCCCAGGTATCTTGCCTGGAATACAAGTTTAGTAAAGAAGTTAGAAGATAAGTAGTTTTGAAATCAGGTTAAGCATTGAACGCTTTAATATTTAACTAACTTATTTTTTTTGGGTAACTACAAGAGTACTCATGTACAACAGGTGGCTAACCAGCGGCTAACGTACCTACGTATCACAGTACCGTTGGCAACAAAGTCACGAAAAATATTTTTTTTACTGATCAACAGATATGATATTTGTCTAAATGGATACAATGGATATGTGAAATATGGATGGTAGTAAACATATTAAATTACAGAAACATACAAAATATCATATAGGTTATTTAGGGTGACAGTAACATTACACTTGTTGTTGTCGGTTTCGGCAAACAAATTAAGTGACAAAAAGTAATTGAACGAATTTATAAATAAAAAAGTGCATACGATAGACCATAAAATTCAATCTCGGTTACCGGGAATAGATCGTTTTAGCAATATAAAACAAAATGGAAGGCTGCTATTTGTTTCATTACCTTTACGAATGGGTATTTTTGCGTTGTGACAATAAATAGTTTCAATATATACACAATTACACATAACAAATTAAATATTGTATGTCAGAATAACTGTTGCTCTGGACCGGGAACATTGGAGGGAGAAGAAGGACAAAATATCTCATTATCAGCCTGTGTTCGTCCACTGCTGAACATAATTGGCTTCTCCCATAATACGGTACTCAGCCCGATCCTCGGTCTAACGTTTTCAACCGCCACCAGCTTTTGTATAAATAAATGGGTCAATATATCCGTGGGGTCAATAGATAAAAATAACAATAAAGTACTCATAAATGTCAGATCCTTCATAGCAGCAGTTTTACATGTTTAGCAAACCTTTGCTCAACATGAAAACTTCTCTTCTCTTCTCTCCTCCCAATGGTGTCTTTTGAGAGCTATTGTGAGCCCATCTTTTGTGCTCAAAGCTAAAGTAAATTGTAAAACTGAAACTGTAAATTTCATCTCTTTCTGGGCCGGCCTGGTGACCGTTCATCCTACGGGACTCAGTTAATGGTGTTTCTTATTAATTTATTGTAACTCAGAAGCTTAAGAAGAGGTGATGACAATGTTGTTGGCAAAATGCAGATTGGTTAATCTATTTTCTCCTACGATAATGCTCTGGTACATACTCGTATTAAACATAGCATAGGGATGATAATCGTTAGTCTTCGAAACCTGATGTTGTTTTTGCTAACCATACCAGACGCTTCAAACTAAAGTTGGCGCGATTTAAGTTATTCAAGTGCGAACTTGGCCGATTTTCACTTACTCGGCCGGGGCCGGTTATACACTCTACATCTGCTGTTAAGGGCTTTGGGGATACGTCAACTTTGGCGTTTTTCGGACAAACTTTTGAGGAGTTTTAGCCGCTGTAGCTTTTTAGCCGGAAAGTAACGTTTAAATTCCTTTTTCGCGTATCTTGTATGCTTGTAAATTTCTTTATTCCCATGTATCTCCCAAACGGCTGGATGGATTTTGACAATTAAGATATCGTTAGATTCGTCTAAATCACCTAAGTGCCTTTAGATAATATTACAATATTGTTTCAAATAATGTTTTTTTGTTTGTTTCGAACTAGCTAGCTGGCAAGTTTATAGAAAAAGGAAAGATGGTATTGGGTCATGGAAATCAGCTGCGTGCTTTCCGAAATGTATCGAATATTAATAGACCAATGTACTCGTACTAACAATATTGCGGCGATGTCCACGACTTTGAAGTTGTCTAATGATTGCTGCTTAGTTTCAGAAGAATCTGTCTCCCGTAGAGTTTATAAACCTTTTCCCCTATTTGTTTAATTCATCAGCCTACAGGTGACGTACTAACAAAAGCATCTTAACGCTCGACGTATACAATACTGTAATATTTTCACTATACTTTTGGTATTTTAACACGGTGCTTTCCACTATTAGTTCATTCACCGACACCACAATTCAGTTACTATAAAAAACTCTATAGTGCTATTCCAAGCATAAATCTGGCTACATTTCGAAAATGAGCCAGATCCGTTCAGTTTTATCAGCGTAATAGAGAAACAAACTTGGAAATACAGTAACTTTCACATTTATTATGTTTGTGGGATATTTATCTCTATAGAACCTTTCGCACTTGACTTCAAATACCTTGCTTTGTGTTAGCAAAATCACGCAATAATAATTACTTAAAACTTACCAATTATAGGTACGAAGAAACTTATGGCATACTTACAAAGCGCACATGAGACATGAGGCATTGAAAGATACCTAAAATCATTAATAAGATATAATATTAGTATTGTAATATTATTAACTAACGGTCTGTCCAGTTTTCATAGAATTCTCCCGAGTAGAATTATTTATGGCGTCAAAATTCTCAATGGTACCTTGACGTAGACGAATGTCCCTGTACTTTTTTATTTATTTATTTATTTGCACAGTGTACATACATTTATTAAATAGATCTTATAGCTAAAATCTATAACTATGTGTACAAAGACCCTGTTAGGGTGTTGCAAAACAGGACGACAACACAGTTTCGTCCGAGAGGTGTAATTATAAAATGAATTAAACATTTATATGAAATTAAACATGACATTTATATAAGATTTAAGAAAATGTTACAGGAAGCTGTAGAATTAAAAAAAAAAAAAAAGTACTATTTACACTTTTATAAATTTATGGGACCTACCATCTATCTTCCATAAATTCTTGTATGCTGTAGTAACCTTTTTCGATGAGTTTGGACTTAATTTTATTTTTAAATATGCTATTTTTATTTATATTTTTTAAAGTTTCAGGTAATTTATTGTAAATTCTGACGCAACGATAGTCAGGACTGGTTTTGAATAATTCGAGGTTGGGAACAGGTAAAGCTAGTTTCGTTTGGCGGCGTTTATTTCTGTCGAAGTTAAAGAGTTTTAAATTTTTTCTTACAAACATTATGGTTTCAAGTATATTTTTGTATGTGCTATCATAATATCGTCATTCCTCGTCTTTTCTACAATGAAAAAAGAAAATGTTTATAACGTATGGAGCGTGACGTCGAAGAGTCTTCACTGTCTGAATACTTAACTTAAATAATGTGTCTTTTAAACTCTGAATAGTTTTTGACCATTATAAACAAATCCGCTGAAAAACTTAAACAACCAACTAGGTGTATGTTCTCAATGCTGAGACTCAGAGCGTCTTTATCAAGAAGTCAACGCAATAATAAACTAAGTTGGCCAAGAGCGGTTCGATTACGCATACCTACAAGAGATCTCTATCTTGAAATATCCAAGTTTCCTGATGCCGTTTTCTTTCACTGTAAAAGCTAGCGGTGTTCAAATTCGTACTTCAAAAAGTACTCACATTTTGCCTTCGACCTCGCTCTTGAGATGTTGAACGCACATGCGTCTAAGTCTCCACGTCTACTCGCATCATATACGTAGAACACAAATTCATATCAGTTGCAATGCGAACAACCATAATCTGAACTTCAAACACCATCAAGTTCTCCGATCCTAAGTCTTCCTCAAACAATATCAAACAAAACGAGGGCTTCAAAATATTGAATATTTTCCCAAGAACTCATCTCGAGCCTTTTTCGTCGATTGATTTGTATTCTCAAAGATAAGTAATTACTCGCCCAGCAGAGGCCAGATCCATAAATCCAGGGGGCAGTGGGGGCATCCTCCCTTGAAAAAAGGGGGTGTTCTTCTTATATTTAAATATCGAACCCCTTCCGGGTAGGTGCCACGGTTTTTCCAGTGAAAGGGGTAAGTGACAGAAGCAGAGAACAGAGCTGGTATTGAGTCGTATTGTTATTTAAAACTTTTACTATTTTATTTAACTAAATATTTTAGTAATAACTAACAGTAATCCGTGGTTTTACCCACGTAGTACCGTTCAACTACGCTCAGCAGCTTGAACGTAACTAAGAGCAGACAGACATGCAAACATCTAAACGGGCTAACAGATGTCACTGTCTTCTATGTCTGTCGTCGCTTACGCAAATTGCGACACCAAAGGCTTTGTTGGAGCGTTATGTAGCATAAGCGTCACTAGGTAGATGATTTTCTAGAAATACATCGGTTTCCACACAATATTTCCCTTTAATATCAATGTCAGCGGTACCAAAATAGTACATTTTCACTTGGAAAATTACTAGAGAAACAGGATTGAATCTTACAATCATGAAATTTTATATTCTTGCCACGGTTTTCTAACTCTGAACTCTGACGTTCTAGCTACTAGGTTTACTTGGCGATTTTTATGCGATTTTTCAATAAGTTTCCACTAGTTAAAAAAAACATATATTTATTATGACCCTAAGCCTCATGCAGCAGAACATGCTCAAAGTAGCTATTGATGGCCGTAAAATGTTGGTATAGTTATAAAAAACTAGCGGTGCTCTGCGGTTTTACTTGCATTCACATTCCCGTAATTTTCTTACGATATAAAACTTATGTGCTATTTCGTTTTATAATCTAAATGTGTTTCAAATTTCAACTTATTCCATTCATTCATCCAAACTTTCACATTAATAATATACTAGCGACCCGCCCTGGCTTCGCACGGGTGCAATGCTAATGATTAGCATTTGTACTAACAAAAATGGTAATTGTGGGTTATTCTTAGGAGAAAGACATATACTATCTTGATTTTTTTTGTAGACCTTTTAAAAGGGTACCATACTGCTGTACGTTATTTTAATCTACTTCATAGGTTTCAGCCAGCGTTTGCAGTGCAAGTGCAAAAATTATGTTTATTTATGAGGTTACATTAGAAACCTTTAAATTTATCCGTGTTTCTCTGTTATTAAATGCCCGTATGATACATATAACCTTCCGCTTAAATCACTTTACCTATTAAATATACATATTGATGTGCCTCAGGAAAACATACAGCATTATATGAAGAAGCAGTATGTATACTTATCTTATTAATCTGTGGTCGACGTCTATACCATAGACAATTAGCTTCATCTTGACGCCACCAGAGGGCGCCGCAAGCGCGCCACCAGCAAGGGCACCCGGCGCGGTGCGATCTTTGGGATTCATAGCGTTGTATACTTTCGCCACGAGTGGTCGAAATTATAGAAAAAAATATTCAATTATCACTAATTAACAATTAATAACTATCGAAAAATATTTTAAATGTGTTTATATATTACACGAAATTTTATTGAAATCTCAACGGATTGAGATTTTCGAAGTAGCCGTGAGTGAAGCGGATAATTCATCCATCGAAGAAAAATGGTAAATCCTCTGCGTGGTAAAGGTGAGATCGACCGATTCCAGAATCAAGGTCTTATACATGCAGGTCAGTCTTCATTCATTTATATGCATTTTATCAAAAGTGAGCAGCTGGCTCACTAGTGCGAGTTTTGCCTAATCTCTAATGTATGGTTTTGACCAATATATCGAAAACATTTCGATCATTTACGCCTGGTCGCGGAGACCTTGCGTTCGAAGGGTCGTGTCAGTCTTTACTGAACGACTTCCTTCTGGTGCAGTTCAAATTACGTTTCTAGGTTGCGGAAACCGTGTGATAGCTGGAACACACTTGTACCAACATAGTATGTGACCGATACTCTTTGGACATGCGGGTAGACACACGTAAAAGGTTTTGAAGGCTATTATGTAAATTATTAGACCAGCTAACGTTAAATTGCTAAGTAAATCTACAGCATGTACCTACCCGCTTGGCAGCGTGTCCGCTAAAAGAAAAACTAAGGGTTTCAGGTGCATCTCCCAGTTTTTAACTGGCTTGTTTAAATTATTTATTGTTTGAACCTTGTCTCAACTACCTACTAATACTAATACACTTTGATAAGGTGTGTAACCAATAAGTTACTGCTTAGTAACATCTGGGAAGCTAAACTTATTAAGAGTATCTCAATATTACATATAATTATGGCAACATCTAATCCCACTTTTCAAAAAAAGGGAAAAATGGCTGTTCAGAATCGGAATCAACATTGAATAATATTCTATGAAATTAATTAAAACATCAAAACAGGTATAAACGAAATTAATTTTATACCCTTCGGTGTCCACCGAACTAGTTCAGACGTATACAAATACATAGACGTGCCGATGGGGTTGAAATGAATATATCATAATTATACGCATTATTAACTAAGATTTGACGAAACTTAGTTCAGTTGCACTATTGTAATTACACCATCACTTAATTTAGTTGCACTATCGAATAAAGTAAGCCGCTACAACGTGGACAAATTTGCAAACATACATGCATAACCATTTATTTATGTAAGGATATTCTAAGTTTGGATCTTTTATACAATACGATCGTGAATGTATTGCATTTTAAAATTCTTACATACCTACAAAAAAAATATAAAAAAAAAATAAGTATTTCATATGCAATGGCGAGCTCTGGGTGCCAATATAACTATTTGGGAGAATAAAATTTCACATAAACCCATATCAATAGATTTAAAATTCACAGCTACATCCAACTCATCACATCGATAACTATCGATTCAGGGGAGGAGTCCCTGTTATAAAACAAACCTTCTCTGCGGAAGAGAAGCAAGTCGCCAATTTCAGAGATATTTATAAGAATACATCATTCAAGTAGATGTTCTATTGTATTATCAAATGTTTTATGGCATGTTTTATTTTAATACGTATACATATTTAAATTTTGATCTCTCCTTAGCACCACATTTTTCATAACATGCTTGGTCGCGGAAACCTTGCGTACGAAGAGTCGCACTTCGCACTAATCTTACAAGACGACCTCCTTCTGGTGCAATAAAAAATTTAAATAAGCCTCTAGATTTCGGAAACCGCGAGACATCATTTGGAACAATTGATACCTCACATTTGACCAGGTCCCAGCACCATATCTTACCACTAACACACGCTTGGTCGCGGAGACCTTGCGTTCGAAGGGTCGTGTCAGTCTTTACTGAACGACTTCCTTCTGGTGCAGTACCAAGTTAAGTTTCTTGGCTGCGGAAGCCATGAGACACTTGGAACATACTCATGTCCAATATATTTGACCAATACTTGTTTTGGACCTGGTCCCCGCACCATATCTTACTACTAACACACGTTTGGTCGCGGAGACCTTGCGTTCGAAGGGTCGTGTCAGTCTTTACTGAACGACTTCCTTCTGGTGCAGTGTTCAAGTTACGTCTCTAGGTTGCGGAAGCCGCGAGAAACTGGAAATGCCTATGATCGAGAAAGCAGGTATCTATGTATATTCACATTATGTATCTGGAAGGTTATTGACAGAAAATAGGAGCAGGTCAACTATGGCGCACATATATCTACACATAACAGCGTTTATAGAAAAGTACATGAATCTACCTACATCTGACGCAAAAGTTAGATTTGATTTGCTTAAATTGGAATTGAAGGGTGGCCTAAATTTTACTGTTTCTGGTACCATACGGCAGACTTTAATATCCGCCATCTCAGAATTAACCAGTAACAGCTTCGTCAAGTATGACTTGTACTTACATGATTTAACAAAAGGATGTAGTACCTACTGCGATGGTGTGGTGGCGCGAGCCACTTCTCATTATGTTTCAATACACAAAGCACCATGAGCAATACTAACTACGAATAATTACTTAACGACTAATACTCTATCACAACAACGAAGGAATCTATGACCACGAATCGTTTGCATTCTTCTGACATTCCCTGATGATGTTTATACTCCTAAAACACATGATAATTTAAAACACGCGTCTTACGCAGTTGTGTTTTCAATTCAATGAGCGATAATGTTGATTAATATTTAGTTTGTGAAAGAGTGCCCAGCTTGCCGTATAGTCTCTATTCTGAAGAGAGAAACCGTATGCTCTTCGATTTTATAAAATCTGATAAGTAATAATAAGGTTAAATATGAATGGAAAAAGATTTAAGATTTTTATCATTTCGAGATAACACCAAAACCAAATTGAAAGTAGATACGGTGAACAGTAACATGAAATAATTGTAGCAGAACCGGTATGTAAACGGTATCTTAAGTTTAAGCTTGAGGATGAGATTTAAAACAGCGACTAAGAACCACCATATTTTATAAATAAACGGATTCAAAAGATCCATTTGCAACAAATAATTGCAAAATGTCGTCAACAAAGCCTATAAATGCTTTCGACAAGCTCTGATGAACCCAAATTCCAGTATTCTTTCCTGGTTATTATTAGCACATTCGAACTGTACAACAAGGACGTACAAGGTAGTGGTTCTCGACTAGCCAACAAACAAATTATATTTATACGAAACCAGCCCAGCCTTCTGACTCGTTCCCATCACTGGGAGTCGGCAAAAGCCATGGTCCACCGGGCTGGTGCGGCCTGGTGGATAACGCGTGACCTAGAAAGATTCTAGGTAAATGTCGCTGTAGAGTGTATCATTACATTGAAATCTTCATGAGTATTGATAAAACCCTAGATTTTGGGAAAATGAGGGTAGATCTGGTGAGAAACTCACAGAAAAATAGTTTATAAAATAACGCTAGGTCAGTGTGAATCATTGCCAACCCTTACTGTCACTCGGCACCGGACGAAACGATGGTCGAGCGAGGACTTATATGCGTTAAATATGTTATAATATATCTTAAGTCTGATCAAAATAATTATAATTTGATATTAAAATTCAAGAACTGCTGACAGCTAAAACACGGATAAGTCTAGTTTCAAATAACAGCTTATCACTTAAAACAGAATTAGTACACATAGTATGTACTTATATTATGTCGCCTATTTGCAGACAACACACTAAAATGGAACTTCATAATTATGTACATTTTAAAATTTTGCGAAAGCGATAATCGTCTGAATTCTACAGCTACCTGAAGTCTTAGAGAGTTACTTTATGTAGATTGGTTGTTTTCCAAGTCCTCCAAAAACAGTATGTAAAACATATATGTTTGGAACGGTTCTTTAAACAATAACCCCTTTTTAAATATTATAGACCGAAATATACATAGGTATTATTGCTATATAGCAGTATGAACATGGAAAATGAGAATAATTTGTGTCTTATCACATATTTCTAGTTCCTATCTGAGAAAAACAGAATAGCTTTCGAGTCAAATCAAATAAATTTTATCTATAGCAGTTGCTTAACATCTTGTTACTAAAAAATTGGATATGTCCAGTCCAGTGAGACAGTGCCATGAACGTACAACTAGGAGATGTGGACCAGATATAGCAGTAGCCTTTGGATGATCAAATACCCAATCGATTGATGACATTATTAAGCAAAATATGGAAATATCTTAACACATTAAGCATGTTAGGTTAATTTACTGCGAAATTAACATAAATGGTTAATCATGTTCTTCAAAGTTTACATCACACACAAATTAGCTTTGTTAATTTAGCTAATTACAAAATGTTATTGAACACTTTATTTTAATAAGTATTCAAATGTTTCAGTCATCATAGCGTTGTTAATTTTTGGACATACACCAGCAGATAACAAACACGTCTTCATATAATGCTGTATGTTTTCCTGAGGCACATCAATATAACGGTTTTACATAAAAATAAAACCGATATTATGTGCCGAGAACGGAAAACATACAGCATTCTAGAAAGGGCTTTCTGGTGAAGACTATGAATCCCAAAGATCGCACCGCGCCGGGTGCCCTTGCTGGTGGCGCGCTTGCGGCGCCCTCTGGTGGCGTCAAGATGAAGCTAATTGTCTATGGTATAGACGTCGACCACAGATTAATAAGATAAGTATACATACTGCTTCTTCATATAATGCTGTATGTTTTCCGTTCTCGGCACATAATATCGGTTTTATTTTTATGTAAAACCGTTATATAAAGGGTCCGACAGACGCAGGAAGTGAAGTGACATTATTTTATACTATGTTGTAATACTGAGGTGCAAATGAAAAAAATCATTACTTGTATTAACAAGTAATGATTAACAAGTATATGTTAATACAAGTAATATTTTTTTTTATTTGCACCTCTAATACATATCTATTGTATCATTAAAATATGATACAACCTACTAATACATATCTATTGTATCATATTTTAATAAATATGATACAATAGACATGTATTAGTAGGATTTGCTTGTTGATAGCACCAACAGTAAAACCCAAAAAAACAACATTCAAAAGATGTTTTATTAAGGTACCTACTCCACAGCTTCGCTATTCTGTCTCAAGATGGACTTAAGAAGCAAAAAGGAAAGAGTCCGCGGGGCGGCACCCCCACCCCACCCATTGGAATACAGAATAATAATCACCAAAAGAAAGAGGGTGGAAAAATATAAATAGCTATCCACCTCCAAGATATTAAAATTTGTTCAAGAAACCGGCCCGGTCGGAATTTCGTTAAAATTTGTTAAAATAAAATACACGCCCATTTCTTCCGTTTCAATTTTGTTAAAATAAAATACATTTACCATTTTGTTAAATAAAATTATTTTCGGACGGAGCGGATCTATTGTTGCTTTCAGATGTTTTGTTACGTTATTTTCTTGTTGTTTTAGGCTGGTTTTATTCTATGCTTTATGGATTAAATTATTGGGGGAATCGAATAAGACTTGAAGAGTTTGTTCTCGAATTTTATTGTGAGGTTTTTATAACTAAACTCTGTATTTTAAATATTTATAGCCCATCAAATATTCCCATTGTTGAGATTCGAACCTTTCTATCACAAATAAAGCGTCAAGGCGAGTTTCCAACACGATGGTCCAGTGCAGGGTGATGGATGAAGACCTCGTTGTTTCTAGGAATATGCCGCATTCCGTACTGATAACAAACTTTGTACAGGACTGAACACCGAGAAAACTACTCTAAACTAAAAAAGTGCAGGCTGGATTCGAACTAACAAATCTCAGAATTGCCAGTAGAGGGCCACCATGGCTATTCAAAACTTACGTTAGCCAAATACTGTCGAATATTTAAGTAGGACGGAATGTAAAGTTACGACGATTTGACGTCAAAAGAACTCAAAAAGACAAATTTGAGCTTGAGCGAAGTTTATTGGTTTCATCGGCTGGTCTAATCGGGAAAACTGCCTCGAAATAGAGGATGAGACGAGCAGGACATGTGCCTGATGGTAAGCAACATGCCTGCCAAATAACAGCACAGTGACATGCAGCTATTGGAACAAGAAGAGTCCAAATCATTACCTAGCACTGCACTGCGCTCGTCACCCAGAGATCTAAGATGTTATATCTCTAAGCCCTGTAATTTCTCTGGAAACATTGCCCTTCAAACCGGAACACAGTAATGTTTGCACATTGCTGCTTGGCGGTAGAATAACTGGCAAAGGTGTAGTACTTCCCCAGGCGGACTCTGCCAAGAGTCCTACCAATACTTTGTATTTTGTATTTGTATTTTGTACTACAACATTGCCCTTCAAACCGGAACTGACAACATTGCCCTTCAAACCGGAACACAGTAATGTTTGCACATTACTGCTTGGCAGCAGAATAACTGGAAAAGGGTGTGTTTTTCCCCAGACGGACTCTGCAAATAATCTTACCACTACAAATCAAAAAATTACATCTGTAATTTCAAAATGTTTATTGACATGTAGGTCTGTTAACTTCAGATTGACGGTTTTTTGTGACGGACAAAATAATGAGAATATTTTTACTGGACGCGGCCGTAAAAAATACTCTCATTATTTTTCCTTAATTCAACAAAAGAAGTTTAACTTCAAAAATAAAACCTACAAGATAACTAAGTAACAGTGATCAATTGGAAAGAAGTACCGAGTCACAATTAATTGGTAACTTTATCTCTGTTCATTAACGTCAATGTCAATTTTGTGGAGTTTTCAGTTAATTCGTTTTAAGGGCGTGTGGGCCGTAATTTTGAATTTTAAAACAACTTTAAGACCTTTAAAATAGTGTATTAAACTCTGAAAAAATATATGTAATAGTTAAGGATCTAATCTAGTGCAATTCATGATCAGTAACACGGTTTCATGAATTTTACTTGATAGAAAAAATCCCAAAGTTACCCCTTTTCAAAAGTTTTTCAAGTTTATGACTAAACTAATGAATTTTTTACTAAATTTTTGTTCTCAACGAAAGCCACTAAAAGTTATAGATGCATTCGCAGAGTTTGACTTGATAAAAGTATCAGTTATTCACTATGTTTTAATATCTACCATATATAGCGCGCCGTTCGGCAGGCCTGATCAGTCGCGTTTCGGCGCTCACGGACGACGGGCCTGTGCTTGATTTTGCAATTTTGACAACCAATAAATTTTAAATATTACGATCATAGTGCCACAGTATAACAATATCAGTAGATATTACTAGTGAAGCACGCTATGATCTTGATTTTTGATACCGTTTTCATTGAAATTGCAAATAGACGCTGATACTAATTAGTACGCTGTTTACTTTATGTTGTAGACCAATAGGGGAGTCTCAAAAAACTGACGTCAATAACACATCAGTAAAAAATTCAATGCGGACGCAATGGAAAATAGCTAAGTATCGGTAAAATATTCGTCCGTTAAATCAGAGATCGGGATAAGGAAATAATAAAAGGGGAGAAATCCCCTGCGTAAATCCCCTAATATAAATGCAAGTTAAGTATCATAAATGATAACTTGCTTTTATATGCCATTTAGGTAAATTCTTTGGTAGTAAGGTACTTAGTACTTGGAAGAAAAGTCCTCACATACAGATTTTACCACTTTGGAAGAGACTTTCGCGCAAACTACTCAGTTTAGAAAAAATATGTTAGGAACTTCAATACAATTTGGAACACCTTTCCATACATACACGTATGGTTTTGTTAGAATTTTTTTTTCTTTTCCAAGTTTGTGACACCACCAAAATGTATTGTTTTTTCTTTTTTTTTGTATGAAAATGTTAATATTGTTCATAGAAATTTAGACACTCGACCAAATTTGATAAGAAGCCTTTTAGGCAGTTAAATTACTCGTAGAATTTAACTCTGCACTAAATTTCCGATTCGTGTTTTTTATATAAGGTTTAGAATCATTTCCTGAGCATAAAATCACAAAATAATAACAAATCCAGGAGCTTCAAGCGCCAGCTCGAAAAAACGTTTTTGGCCGATATTCTGAAAAAGTTATAAAGCCTATTATTATTGTAGAAAATAAAATTTCCCATCTTTTGTTGCCAGTAAACTTTTTTTTCGAACTTGCCGATTACGATTTATTATGTCAAATGTGATGATAACAATTTAAAAATAATAAGATGTGAATTCTGTTCCCAGTAGCATAAACGGGACATGTTTATGCTTTTACTGGAATGGAAGAAGGGTTATGTTTTTCGCGCGTATCTTTTATGTTTGTAAATCTTTTATTTCCACATATCTTTCAAACGGCTGGATGGATTTTGGTAACTAAGATATTCTGAGACTAGTCTGACTCGCCGAAGTGTCCTTAGATAGTAGGTAATATTTTTTTACGTGTAGATTTTTTTGTTGTCGGTGTTATTCTATAATTTTGCTCGTTGCTCGAATAAACAGCACCGTTCATCATCATGATTGAAGAGTTGAACGAAGAGTTTGGTCTCCACTTTTGTAATAAGAACAATTAAGCTGTGAAACGCATTGCCAGAGTGGGTTTTTGTCGAAGGTTCGAACCTTGGGGTTACGAGCTACACTGTGCTTGTTTCTATTAGAGAAACAAGTTCCATCGTAGACCACATCATTTTCATCCACTATTATCGGCATCATCGCAATCGTATCATTAAATGGGTTATAAATCGTAAACGGTAAGTTTTACAAAAAAAAATTATTAGCAACAAAAGATGCAAAATTTTATTTTCTACAATTATTGTCAAAATATATAGTTTCCAAAATATCGGCTAAAACAGTTTATTTCAATTGGCGTTTGAAGCTCCACCTGGATCTGTGAGCATTTTGTAATTTTATGCTCCGTAAGTGATCTTTACCTCATAGAAAAAAAATTGTTTAGAAATTTAGTGCAAAGTTGACCAAAAAACCTTCTATTCTCACTGGCCTTTCGTTACGTTTCAGCACATTTTTAAAAAAAGTTGACGAACTTGTGAATTATTAGGAAACATTTTAAAAAGATGCATGAAATTGGAAAAGCCATTCTCAACTTATAGTGTGACCAAAAAAGAAAAGGTTTAGTTTTGTATACCTACGAGTATAGAAAATTTTAATATTTATTCGTTTACATATCAAAAAAACTCTTATCACTTCACAAAATTGTTATCACTAGTATAAACAAATCTTGAACAAAAATGAGTTTAAATTACATAGTCCAATATTTTAATGTTATTTCTGCACTGTGGCACCGATTCCGCGGCCGGTGACGGTCGCGAGAACAAGACAGCGTTAAATGCCTAATTTGACAGAACTACCTGGCCTTAAGTAAATTTTATTGCGACAAGCTTTTTGATGGTCCACTGTGACTAATGTAACTTTAGATCTTTAACGGCACTTAGAGTAATTGATAATTTTGTATTAGTACTAGTTTTAATTAAAAAATAGGCGCAGTAGTTACAATTTTTTTTAGTAATTTACTTAATCTCTCAGACTCCATGGATAAAAATTAAGATTCTGGCAATATGATATATTTATATGCCTCACAAATTACAAAACTACAGTTATATCATTAAATGGCCGTATGTTTGTCAAACTCGAAACGAGACTAATGAAATAACTATCTAACTTTAAACAATTTACGACGATAATATTTTTACGATTGAAACGAATAAATATTTCAGAATAGAAACAAATTTAGAAGTTATTTTTTCTAAAGGGGCAGAGCCTTTATTAACAAAACTAAATACAATGAGAACTACTCTACACTACATACGTAACTAAGCACACCTGAATCATCCATAGACCAATGAAGGTCTTTAGATATTACATCTAATATTTTTTACCTGATAGACAGGTATTTGAAATGGTAGATTCGTGTCGATATTCTCTGCAAGTAGCTCACCATAAATTTAATATGGTGTAATTTACTTGCTCTACTGTCCAAAAAATATAAGTACTCTTCTTATTTCCTATAATGGATTGGTAGCATCATTCGTTTACGCGTTATCAATGAAACCGTGAGAGTTCGTCTCCCGAAGTCTGTAAAACCTAAGACGGCTGTTGAGACCGACTCCTGCTGATGTTGATGGTAAGAAAAAGAAATCAATGTGCCTGATTATTTAATGTAAATTGATAGAAAACATCACAAGAATTAACACTAATCCTATTCGCTTTAACAATTAAAATAAGAGACAATTTTAAATTTCTTTTTCCGATTATCATATAATGTATATTTATAAAGATTACTATCAAACTATCAAAGTCAAACTATCAAAACTAACGTTTGCTTCAACAATGGGAGAATGGTAAGAGATCATGAAGGAACCTTTCAGTTTTAGCCCCCACCTTAATTATAGGGCCTGTTGTTATTGTGCCTTGAGTACGTATTTACACTAGACATACCACAATCTCAACATTTTATTGAAGCACACAACGGCAGGCACAGAATAAATACATTTCACAGAGCTAGCCTGCTACCGCACGGCCATCGCGGGTGTCATGGCGGCACCGACGCGGCTGAAGTGTCGATCTGCGACTAGCAAATCTTCGTGCAGCACGAGTAGATGGTGATGCAAGAACAGCAGCAACCGCTACATCCACTACAGCATCCACCACAATACTTCCTAACTCCTTCCGATCCCTGATCAAATTCACTAACTCTCGTTTAAATACAGAGGATGTGGGTGTTTCGTCATCCATACCGGACATTTTCCTTTTTTCTAGAGCTACAAAACGCATATTCCTTGTAGAACTTACCGTACCGTGGGAAACTAATATACCTAAAGACCACGCGATGAAACAAAACAAGTATTACGACCTCCTAAACGAATTAACAAAAAACGGCTATGTAGTTAGTTTATACGCTGTAGAAGTGGGAGCGAGAGGTATACCAGAAAAATCTCTCTATAGCCTGCTGAAAGACCTTGGCTTATCCAGAAGTGCAGTAAGTTCTATACTACAACGAGTATCTAAAGCTGCACTAGTAGGCTCATATTACATTTGGCTGGGCAGGGAGAGAAAGACGAGTAGTGAAGGTGAGTGTTGATGTATGTCAAAGGGGGCCCCTTAAACCTATGCCCGAGTCACAAGTCTCGGGATCTATTCGGGTTTTCTCTCTCTGCCACACGATGGACCCCCGGCACCCGCACGGTGAATCCATGGAATGCTAAGAAGATCGTCTCTTTTGTAGCAGTATCATGTGACAGGAACCTTCTTCCATCAAATACACTCGAGAAGAGCGATGGCTAACACATTCACATTCGTGAACGGATTTTTTTAAAATTAATTCTCGTATTTTGATAATTATAATGTGTTATTTAATATTTTTAAAAATAATTATTTTAATCACAATATACATTTCAATTACTAAGTAATTTTATTTATTTTATGGTAGCTGAAATCAGATTTTCAATTGGATAACGGGACACTCACGTATATACATGTATGTACGTGTGTATATACGTGAGTGTCCCCGTTATCCAATTGAATATGTGTAACAACCACGTTAATTTTAATACTGAAATCAGATTGATTGTGAATTATTATAACATGTAATGGTACTAAGTGTAAAATTGACATGTAGGAAGTACACGTGAGCTCACTCTTCCCAACAATGACATGATTCCGTGCGCCCTGAAGTTTGGGAGGGCACATCTGTGTATTGAGATCTTTAACTCGTACCACTGCTGAGACTCGGTGCCCTCTCATACAAGGAGAGAGTGAGTCATAAACCACCAAGCTGGCCGCGTGCCTCTCGATAGAAGTTATAGTACAAACTATGCTTAGACTTCGGGGTTTTCGCAAGATTCCTTTCTTCTCGAAACATGTTTGTGATTGTTTCCAATCAAACCATGTCAATCATCAATCATCAAATGCCACCATGGCTTAGAGGATACCATAGTGGACGAAACCGGAACCGTAGGTATATTCCATACTTTTTACCATGATATTAAGGCTATGTCAACGGCGAGAGTACACAGTTCTTCGTATTTCACCAAACAAAGGCGCTTTGTTAAATTGTCGTTCGAAAATAGACTTTTCCGCTAAATTGAAAGGTTTTTTTTCGCAGGAAGCGCGTTCGCGTCGTCCAATAAGCGTGCGCCGTCGCGGCAGTAAAGACCGCCGGTCACGCGCCGCAGCCAGGGCCTCAATTTCCTATCTGACTGACAATTTCCTCGGCCCGCCCGATTTTAATATAGGAACGAGAAAAAAACACCGCCCCGACTTCTGTAGTTGACGTGAAGAGTGTGGATACGACAGCGGGATCTTTTGTTTTACTAACTCACCGTTACTGTTGGTATATACGATTGTTGTTATTGTTATAATAGACGAACTTGGTTTTCATTCGTCTAGATAAGGCTCGTCCAACATAGGGCCCACGGGCCACCATGCGGTCCGCAAATGTCCTTCATCCGGCTCGCGACGTTGACTTAAGGTTGAAAATAATATTAAACCTTACCTTCTACAAAAATCGTCTACATAGTTGATAATGTTGATATTGCTGATCTAGACGATCATCATTTATATTGGCCTAGACGATCATTGTCACCATTCACTTAAATGATCGGTATCATGTTGTTATAGTTGACTTTGATTATTGTAATAAGTGTTGGCCTAGATAATCATCACTTTATTCAATTATAATGACAATTAGAGTAAGCACATTAGGAAGATAGTTATTTGAACGTAAAAAAAGAATAAATATTTAAAGAAAGAATCCTGTAATTCTGCAAATAAAGACTTTTTTTATAAATAAAGCTGGCAGATATTCGAAGCTTTATCTTATATAGAAGCTTATATCAAATAACTGAATGAAAACCCAGAGCTCCCAGATTCGAACTACTTTGTTTTGGAAGTCATGGGCACATAACTAACTTAAAACGGCGAAGGAAAACGTCGGCGTCGTGAGAAAACCGACATGTACCTGAAATCGTTGGATCATCTACCAAGGCGAGCTGCCATACCAGCCAAATTGATTACGGTCTTGAACTTCTGTTTGCGAGGGAAGACTCGAGTCCTAACAGTTGAAACATTTAGTGGGCTCTTATGCTATTATGTTATATCATAAGCAAATGGTTGCTATTTAACTACATGCCATGTTTTTCGATTTAATCCAAGGATGCTGTTGGTTATTAGTTATGCCAATACCTATTCCATAGGTATTTGTGTTGCGTAAGAAGCTGTACCTACTGATAATTTCCGCTAAAGCATCTTCCGCTATAGGCAGCTTCTGAGGGAAGCCAGGCCGATCCTTGATTAGGAAAAATCTGCTTTTTAATCAGTGGCAGCTCAAGCCGAGTTCGAACCATCTGCCCCTAGGCTAGTCGTCGTACGACCTGTGATTCATTGAGTGCAGTAAGTATTTGGAATGCTTTATGTTATGTGTTTTTTCTAGGTCTGTGCGTAATAGTAAATTTCCACTCTGTCTTTATCGCTAGTCAAACGTTTGATATACAGCAGAGGCCTTCTTGAGCTAAATACGAGTATAATAGATTCCTTTTTAAAAAAATGTTCTCTAAAGGGTCCTATGGTAGGTAGCCTTCACACTAGGTATAATATTTTATATTGCCGCCATTCTCATTTATCAGGTGGCGATATACGCCAGGGTCAACCTCAGTGAGTACGAGGAGTGCGGTGCCCGGCACTCGTACCCTACACGGGCTGGGCAAAAGCTGGCAGTGGTCCCACACTCCTTTATTAGGTCCTCCAAGTTGGCGCATGACATGGCTCCCGTAGCTTATAACCAGTTGCCCCCGCGACGTCACAACTATGGAGAGTCTAAATCTATTTAAAATCAAACTTAAAAAATGGCTTATCGAGCAATCTTTCTACGACTTCAATGAATTTTATAATTTAAGAATATGAATATGAGTGCAACGGCACATTTATTGATTTTTTATTTGTTATGACATTAAGTGCTATGGTTATATTTTGACATGTAAAATGATATTTTATGAATAATAAATAATTAAAAAAAATTGGTTGCCTGTAAAGTCGGTATACGGGCGAAAGTTTACGTGACAACGACTTTGAGTGGTAAAATAATTTTACGGAAGGGACGTGTGCCTTTCACTTTTTATGTCTGTCTCTCTCGCTCTTAGGCGGGCTAACCATGCCCGAGTGGAAGGGACGCGTGCCTCTCACTCGCTCTCGTTGTGAGCGCATAACGTGAGCGGAGCGTAACGCAGTTTCTTGAAGTGTCACCCGGCAAACCAATTTATAAGACGTTGTCACGTCAAAAATGTAATGTGTGTATCTGTATAGTAGGTAATATAGAGGTACGAGTAAAATTATTTTAGTGCATTTTGGACTACATTTTTGTTTTTTTTATTTTGTGTAAATAAGTACAGCATGTAAAATGTTTGCCTCAAGCATAATTTGAACACACAAAAAATAAATGGATTCATTTGTCCCGCTACTCACCAGCCAGGTCTGCCTCCTCTACCTACCTCCTCTACGTCCGTGTTAGAATATAATAAGAGCTTTATGCTAGTTGTAGTGGTAGGACTCCTAGCAGAGTCCGCCTGGGGAAGTACCACACCTTTGCCAGTTATTCTACCGCCAAGCAGTAATGCGCTAACATTACTGTATTCCGGTTTTAATGGCAATGTTTCCAGAGAAATTAAAGGGCTTAGAGATATAACATCTTAGATCTTTGGGTGATGAGCGCAGTGCAGTGCTAGGTAATGATTTGGACTCTTCATGTTCCAATAGCTGCATGTCACTGTGCTGTTATGTGGCAGGCATGTTGCTTACCATCAGGCACATGTCCAGCTCGTCTCATCACTTCTTATTTTTTAAAAATACAAGTTTTATACCTTGACTTAAATACCTACCAAAAATTTGCTGTCATCTTTCAGTATATAATCTATTGTGACCCGAAACGTACATTACAAAGAACTCATAAACTAGTTGCATAACTGGTTGATTTTTGGGCTTAATTTCGGATACAAAACACAGGGCATGTCCATATTACATAGTCGTTCCTTTGAAAATGGCTCTGGCGAGAGAAAGAAAAGTGGTTCGTGATGGCCGTCTCCCCCCCTCGCCACCCCCTCCTCCCACGATGTTATTTTATAAGATGCTGTTTTATTTTACTTGCCATTGTATTTTTGCTGGAACTCATCTAAGTTAAGCTCTCATCTAAGTTACTGGTTATTTTGAAGGAATTGTGTTTGTGAAGATGCTACGAGTACTTACTCTTTTAGGTAGAATTAGTACTATTTCGGATAGGTACCTAAAGTACCTAAAGTCCGTGATATTGGGAATCAATTTTGTGACGAAACTGGTCACTCTCAGATGATAGGAATCGCCAATCATCAGGGATAATGGGGAATGTTAATAGGTATCTAAAATCCCTTGAAACTATGTTATAGTAAAGCTTCTCTGTAATACTGGTACAGTAGTTTTTGTTTTATTCAAAAATACCAAGTAGACATAATTTTACATGCATTCAAAGTTCGCAAAAATATCAACCGCGTGTGACGTCATTACACAACGCTCCACTCCGCTTAGTCGCAATTGGCCAACAGTAATTTATTTGCGCAGTGATCGTTTCCAGTTGTGAGCGAGTGTTGTTGTATGACGTCAAGCGCATCTAATTTGGGCGGCTCACTTTCAAATGATATATCTTGGAAACTGATGGACGTGTTGAAATAATTATTTCGCGAGTATGTATCATGTTGAACGGAGAGTACAGAAAGCTTACATGCAAAATTAGTCAACGTTAAATTTTATTTCTCATTATGCCAGCATAGTTTATTTGCGAACTCTCTATAATCCTACCAATATTATAAATACGAAAGTTTGAATGATTCGATGTTCAGATGTTTGTTGCTCAATCACGTCTGGACGTCTAAACGGATCGGGTTGAAATTTGGAACATAAATTATAGTCTGGGATAACACATAGGTTTTTTTTATATCGGGAAAATAACATTATACAATAAAAGATAAATTGATTGAACGGGAACTCCACGAGTAAAAACATAGGCGCTGTTAGAAATGTAATATGGTATACTAGAAATACCTCGAGGTTTTACCCGTAATTTTCCTCGGGTAAAAAAGGAGCCTATGTGTTCTTCTAGACACCAAAATTAGCGGAGTTATTGCGTATTGCGTAATAAAACATACCTACAAAAAACATGCAACCGACTGAGAACCTCTTCCTTTTTTGAAGTAATTTAAAAACATTTCAAAGAGTACGTATGAAATCATGGACGTATAAAAAAGTCGGATGTAGTCTCGCTGAAACATAAACTGTGTCACTAGAGTCGGACACATTTGCACGTGTGCGTTGTCAGGTTGTCACTAATAGACACGCACTCATATACACAAGTAGCGCGTGGAATGACCCATGGCCGACTCTAGTGACACAGTTTATATTTCAGTGAGACTACGTCCGACTTTTTTTATGCGTCCATTCATGAAATGAAAGAAATACTTCAATGATACTTCAACACATTTTATATTATAATTTATTTCTTTTAATTTTTTTTTCTTCTTTTTTTTCTTTTCTTTTTTTCTTTTTATTTTTTCTTTCTTTATTTAACACGTTGATATTATGTTTACTAATAGTGCTGCCGCGGTTTTACCTGCGTAGTTTTTGTTCCCGTTGATCCCGTTATTTTTTAGGGATACAAAGTAGCTTTTGTGTACTTCCAGACTATCATAATCTATCTGTATTCCGAATTTCCGCCCGATCTGTTCAGATGTTACGATGTGATTGAGCAACAAACATCCAAACATTAAAATTTAAAATATTAGTAAGAAATAGGGTAGTATTAGTCCTTTTTGTAATCGGTTAAAACATTTTAAAGAGTAAGTATGAAATGAAACAAATACAGACAAAATTATACTCGTAATTTATTTCTTTTAGGTACTTATTACTATATTTATTTATCCCGTTGTTAATTTTGTAGTGGTAGGACTCTTGGCAGAGTCCGCCTGGGGAAGTACCCCACCTTTACCGGCTATTCTACCGCCAAGCAGTAATGTGCCATCATTACTGTGTTCCGGTTTGAAGGGGAATGTTTCCAGAGAAATTACAGGGCATAGAGATATAACATCTTAGATCTCTGGGTGACGAGCGCACTGCATTACTAGGTAATGATTTGGACTCTTCATGTTCCAATAGCTGCATGTCACTGTGCTGTTATGTGGCAGGCATGGTGCTTACCATCTCTGCACATGCTCTGCTCGTCTCGTCACTCATAATTAAAAAAACGATTATAATTATGATTTCTGATATAGTATTATTTTAAAAAACTTAAATAAATATTACAAACAAGTCACTTAGAAGCACTTGACCGCGAATTCGCCTGGTATTGAACGGTTTGTATCCACTTTCCTGATACGTACAGCTTTAGAGTGAAATAAATTGCCGGTCTTCTTGTTCGCTCAGAAATACAATCTAGAACTTTTCAAGGTTAGAGTGAATAGGTACTTTCTAGGTCAACGTGCGTAGTTTTCGAACACAGGTGGTCAAACGAAGACCTATACGTGATAAAAAAATATTATGCGACGCATACAGTCTACGGTGGAGCGGGCTTACTTGTAAAAACTGATTTACTGTAGATACATTTAATTTTCTATTACGACTAGTTTGTGGCCTCTGTTTCACTCGCGTTTGCAGCGCTTTCTTTTTTTACAGAACAACTTTTTAGGGTCCCGTAGCCAAATGGCAAAATACGGGACCCTTTCAGATTCGTCATGTCTGTCTGTCCGTCCGTCCGTATGTCACAGCCACTTTTCTCCGAAACTATAAGAACTATACTGTTGAAACTTGGTAAGTAGATGTATTATGTGAACCGCATTAAGATTTTTATACGAAAAAAAAAAAAAAACAATAAATTTTAGGTGTCCCATACCTAGAACTGAAACTCAAATTTTTTTTTTCCAAAGACCATACTGATGGGTTACCTGTGGATAGGTCTTTAAAAATGATATTGAGGTTTCTAACATATTTTTTATCTAAACTGAATAGTTTGCGTGAAAGAAAGCAAAGCGAAGACTCTTCCAAAGTGGTAAAAAAAGTGTCCCCCCCCTCTGTAACTTCTAAAATAAGAGAATGACAAAACTAAAAAAAAAATATGATGTATATTACCATGTAAACTGTCAATGAAAATTGGTTTGAATGAGATCTAGTAAGTAGTTATATTTTAATACGCCATAAATTCACTATTGTTAAAACACTGATTAAAGTAACAACGAACTACAAGAACTTTTGTATTATGTTACTTGCTGCTATGGAAGCCTTCATGGGCGAGTCCGACGCTCACTTCACCACTTTTTTATTTTATTTTAGAGTAGCATAAGCTATGCCATAGAACATTAGGTATCTAATAGTAGAAGTTCTGTCAAAAACAGGCCAGCCGTTTCGGAGATTAGCTAGAATATCTGGACAGACAGACAAGCAAAAAAAAATGTTTTTTTTAGATATGATATGAACTTGTGTTTTTTAAAATATGGGTACCGTATATACTTTCATACGAAGAAGTTTATTTGATACTAGCGGTTCGCGCCGGCTTCACTCGTGGTATTTAAAATTGAGGGGCTAGGAATTATTCAACAACGAAAGATTTTTTTAAATCGGTCCAGTAGTTTCCGAGATCAACAAGTTCAAACAACAAACCTCTTCAGCTTTATAATATTAGTATAGAGGAGTGAGAGGTATCCCAGCAAAATCTCTCTATAACCTGCTGAAAGACTTTGGCTTGTGCCAGAAGTGCAATAACTTCTATACTAGACCGAGTATCTAAAGCTGTACTAGTAGGTTCATATCGAATTTGGCTGGACAGGGAGAGAAACACGAGTAGTGAAGGTGAGTGTTGATGTACGTCGGAAAGGGGCCACTTAAACCTACACCCGTGTCACAAGTCTTGGGATCTACTCGGTTTTTCTCTCTCTGCTGCACGATGGACCCGGCACCCGCACGGTGAACCCATGGAATGCTAAGAAGTTCGTCTCATACGTACTGACTCTATAATTTAATTTATTTGTACAGATTTATTTGAAGGCAAGCACTTAACAACAGAAGATAAGCACTTTCCGAAACAGGAAGTATGTAACTTTTGGATGTATTGTCGGATAGAACGTTAACTTGACATGTCGGCGTATCAAAAGTTCGTGTAGATGGCTGCTGCAGTTTATCGATCTGAAACAAAAACATATTAAATGTCAGAACATTAAATATAACACCTATTGACGAGCAATTATGAACAGATCGGGTTGAAATTTGCAAGACAGTTAGATTATAGTGTAGAAGAACATATAGGGTACTTTTTATCATGGCAAAATAACGGATTATATATTGTACATATGTTTTTTTTTAAACACATAATCTGATTTGAACCAGATTTTCACGCCCTGTGAATATTTGCCCTGAGTGAGAATCGAACCCACTACCCTCGGCTTCTCAGACAGTCTCAGACAGTTACTGCCAACTAAGCAATGAGGCCATCCAAATCACACAAAGAAATGTTTGTCTTCCGTGGGAATGGAATCGCCGACCAACGGGTCAGTGAACAGACTTACTACCGAATGACGTGATTCTTCTTGTTACCTACTTACTACTTGGAAGATCTAGTAAGGATAAATTATTTTGAAAAGACAGTGGTTCTCCCGGATCGATCCGATCTGATCTGGATCGACAGTCGCCGTTATCTCGACTAGACCAACCGGAACTTTTTCCCTAACCAGCTAAATGAAGTATTACTTTAAATTACGAATGTACACAAAGTAAGAGCCAACATAGCTTCAGTTTTCAGCCAAAACCGGCGGCTGAAGCTCGTTAAAAATACAAAACAAAAGGCGCCGTCAGCGTCCGGCCTTCCCTATCTTTTTGCGCGACTTTCTTCGCAATAATTGTATAGATAACGCGGGACAAAGAAACCAACCCCCTTTTCACCCCCCTAGGGGGAAAGGGGGACATTTTTAACGTCTTCACAACCCTCTTTGATCAAGCAACATTTTGACGTCGAAACGTTTAATTACTGGGTAAAAAATATCCCGGTCTTTGTTCAGCTGTCTCTTGTTTACTTCAGATTTTTTTGATCAGATTGCTAAATCAACTATTTTGTTGTACCTAATATTAATTATACCAATTAGATAATACATTTAAACGGAAAACCTAAAAAAATTGTTTCTTTTTTCTAACACATGAAGTGACAGGACAAGAATTGCAATCGCTTGACGGTAAGCGATAGTTCAGTTCTGCTCATGACAGAACGACATTTTTTTTGTTATTTCTATGATTTTGTTCAACTTCATCTCTTGGTTTATGGCTTTTCTTGTGGTTTAGCCTCACAATTTCGCCAATTTCAAGTATAAATATAATAAATATATAATCCAAATTTTTGAAGAAAAAACACTATGATTTTTTATGTTTATGAACGTAAGTAAGTAAAGTTATGACCACACGCGCCCGAAAATTTCAAAAAAGTGACTGCGAAACAAGACTCTTTGTTCTAAGTATTTTGAGCGGTATACTTTACTGTTTTTTTTATATAACATAAACATAAGATAGAAATGAGACTAAATTATTGTAAAGCTTTGTCACCATGTCTCAAATCTCTACGTATTAATCGCGATGTATTAACAGAACGTTTACGGGCTCCTTAGTCACCTAATATTAAATAGATCTTCGCCAAAATAAGTATTTAAGTTGGTATAAAGTTACAGCGCATCATCAATGAAGTAAGAGTAACTTGATAAAGTATGAGTTAAGTGAAAACGAAGGTCACAACTTTCGAACTTATAAGCTGTGTGCATACAAAAAAGTTTGCTATGACATCGGTAAGGTTTTTGTTGGTTAAGTCGTTTTATATTCTTAAAACTATAATAATAATCATGATGAGACGTAAAAAGATAGGTATAGGTTTTGATAGGGCGTTTATGTTTATGTTTACTAAGTAGGTAGGTAAATGATTTCACCGAAATCTTTTAGCCTAGTTAGATTTTGCATGAATCTTTTACGCTAGTTAAATAAGCAAGTACCTGGTTGACCGAGCTTTGCTCGGTTTAAATGCGTTTGTAAAGGGCTCTAAGTAAAATATTTTGTCAGAAAAAAAAGCACAAAAAGAAAAGACCCGAGTGTAACCATCAGGATTCGAACCGGGGCCTGTTGACTCCGAGGGCGAGCATATTCCGTCTGAGCCATTTAAACTTAAACAACAGTGGCGAAATAAGTTATCGTATTCTAATGACATTGGAGTTTTTCATTGTCCAAAAACGCGCATAAAATGACGTTTAAAAAATAAAATCTGGCTAGATCGATTTATCGTCCCCGAAACCCCCTGTATACATGATTTCATGAAAATCGTTCGAGCCGTTTCCGAGATTCAGATTCTATGTATATACCTATATACCTACAAGAATTGGTCGTTTAAGTGCATAAGAAATACTATCTTTATTTTCTATGCTATTTGGAGTAACAAAAAAGATTTACCTTCCTTTTTATGCTAGTCAGATATGGAGCAGACTTTACCGAGGTCTATTAACCTAGACAATTTAGTCTAGTCTAGCTAGTCAGATCGGCAGAAGATTTTACGTTAATCTGACAGGTAGAAGAAGACCGAGATAGATAGATAGATAGGCCTAGATCTTTTAATCTTATCAAGTAAGCAAACGAATATCACTAGATTTATTTTACTGATCAGGTATAGAAGTCATCTGAACGTAGAATCGTTGATTCGTAAAAACAAATTAATCAATATTATTCACAGATTCACATTTTTTTTGTTATAAATGACACAAATGCTGTGCTGTGTTTAATTAATTGCCATTTTATAACTTTTTCCCTCACCATAACGGTCCAATTATTACCTAACACTGTACTATAAGCGTCACCCCGTAAGAATATTAATATCCATGTTTTGTGATTTCTTTGGAAACATTCCTCTTATAACGTTGTAATTGATGTTTGTACAACCCTGTGTAAATGACGGTAGAATAGCTGGCAACACTTTCGTCCACAGGCGGACTCTGCAGTCTTTCCACTACGATTTACTGCAAAACCCTTTGATTACTTTCCTTAGCAAACCGACCAAACAGCCTATTCCCATTCAAATAACGAAGTTAAAACTTTGAATTAGTTTTTTAACCCCCAAAGAAAAGAGATAGAAATCAACAAAGTAGCAAGCGAGAATGAGAGAGCCAAGTGACCGCTCTCGAATTTTAATATGCTTAAAATTTGAAGCTTAATTCTTCACGGGGCGATTTTTATCCGTTTCTGAATGTTCTTCCTATTTTTTTCTGGAAGATCAAAGGGCGAGGTTAAGTCAATTTGTGTTTCTATAGGACGCTATCAACGGAGCATTTGATATAATTGTATTACGAAGAGTTTTCCTACTTATTCTTTTGCTAATATTAAAATAACACAAAATAAGATTTAAAAACTATTATGAACTCTATTATAAACTCCGAACTATTATAATAAGCTCCAGCAGTTTACCCGCGTAGTTTTTGTATCCGTTATTTTCACGGGATAAAAAGTGGCCGAGTTTTTCCATATTATAATCTGTGTTCCAAATTTTAGCCCGATTCGTTCAGATGTTACAACGTGATTGGGCAACAAACATCCAATCATTCAATCATTGACATTTATGATATTAATTACTGAGACTCCGGACCATATCATCAGGCTGGGCAAGTGCAGGTTCATCATCATCATCATCAGCCGCAAGACGTCCACTGCTGAACATAGGCCTCCCCCTAGATTTCCTCAACGAACGGTTGTTGAAATCTAGGACGAAACGAAGTGCAGGTTGGCGGATCAAAAATGACTTGTCCTCCTTGATACATTTTTTCTATTTCTATTTGAATATGCATGTTGATATCCTCAAGATGTTTTCCTTCACCTTCATCTTAAAGCCCGTAACTATGCAGGCACGTCTACATCTGCATTTGAAAAAGTGTCAGAAAAATATTAGGTGAACCTGCCACCTACGTTTGTGATATTGGACATTATTGTCACTGTGCCACCACGGTTTCATGACCACGGTAGTCATCCCATAATCTTTACTAATGTTATTAAACCTGAAGAGAATTTTAAACGCGCTTGTCTCAGGAACTGCCGCTCCGATTTCAAAAATTCTTCCACTATTGGATTTGTACGTGACCCTTGAATAGTATAGGCCATATTATATTATATACCAGGGGTGAAGCCGGGGCGACCCGCTAGTCAATTAGGAATGGAAACATGTGTGGAATGAAATAATTAGTAAATGTTGGTTAGATGGTTTTCGCATAAGCTGCTAAACCAACCCAAAGTTCGGTAGTCAATAAAAACCATCGGAGCTAAATTGCCATTGCATCAATGGCAATTTTTTTTTTTACTTTTGTAGGTTTACACTTGACCACCATCTTGCCTGATGTTAAACGATGATGCGTCTAAGATGATAAATTGCCAGCCTATCGGTTTTTTATCGGATACACTTTGGAGAGTGTGCGACTGATTTGCATGATCTGATACCACCTTCCCCTTTTTTCTATCGGAATGCTCGTAGCCCGAAAAAGCGACATCGTTTCATGGTGTTCAGTGAATCGGTTTCTTCTAGGTAAACACGCTCCATCGTAGACCGCATCGTCGCTTAACATCAGGCGAGATGGCGGTCAAGTGTAAACCTATAAAAGTTAAAAAAAAGCGTGTTTACCTAGCAGAAACCGATTCACTCTCGATTTGAAGACACAAAGATAGATAGATAGATAGATAACTCTTTATTGTGACACAAAAACAGAAATATTACAGTAGAATGCTTATGAACTAGCACCACAAATGGCGGCTATCAGGAAAAAGCCTCTCAGGCAACGTATTCCACAGCCTAGATGTTCTTATCACAAAAGTAGAGTCAAATCTCTTCGTTCGTGTCTTTGGAACATCAACCATGAAACGATGTCGTTTTTTCGAGCTACGAGCATTCCGATGATAGATGAAAAAAAACTATTGTCAAATTTACTGTAGTTATATGGTGTAGTGAGTACGTTATTTCGATGCAGTACATCATTTCACATTAGACTTGCTTGTTTATATCGTTTGCTATCCTGTTATTTAGTAGAATAAAAAGTAGTTTATATGCCAAACTATGTATCAAATCTATCTTTCTACATAACAAATTTTATCGAGATTCGTTTAGTATTGTTTTCAACAAACTTCCGTATTTAAACATACACACTTTCTCATTTAAAATGCTAGTAGGACTATATACGTTTCGATTACGTACTATTTTAATATTTAAGCACTATCGCATTAGGTAGATTTATAACAAGGCACATTTAAAAACTGTTACGTATCTCAGCAGACATTTCAAATTACTTTAAAGCCTGAAATTTTGAACCAATTAAAGGCTAAAAAATACGCCCCGGTACCTAAACCCAGTTATGTCCAGCATCCAATCTACGAAGGAGGGGTCCGTAGAAATTGTCTTAATTTTTCATCTCGCCCTTTCCACCCCCTCCTATAATTGTTTTTAATTTAAGGGCGGCACGGCAAGAGAGTTGTTACAGCGAAAAATAACGCTTTTACAGGTAACGTTGTTGTAATTGTTGTTCTGTTGTTTTTGCGGTGTCTTTTTGAGTTGAATTACTGTTGGGAATTGTCTTTTTAATTTATGTTGGGGTGGCATTTCGAATTTGTTATCAGTCGTTTGGCATGAGTAAGGGTGTTTTAGAAGAAAAATGAATCTAAGTTAAGTAGTTATCACACTTAAGTAATTAGTAGTTTTGTTGCTCTATTTTCATGTGACTAGATGCAAGTTTGATCCAATCTTTTCAGTTTTGGTTGTTATCGGACTCAATTATTCAATTTGAAGAGTACGCATATGGTTCATGATTTAATACCATCATGTTTTTTAATCTATTGGACTGTTTGTTAGTTATAAAAAACGATGTATGGAAACTGGGCGTCTTGGGTGTGGCATATGTTGCCTGAGTGAGTGAACCTTCTACGTAAGTAAGCTATCATCATACGTCTATTTTGATTTATATCAAAATGGCAGTCAAGTGTTGACCTATTGCTCATATTTATTTATTTATATACGTTTAGCAACTGCTCCCACAATGCCTCCAGTGACCTAATGGAGACGCATAATAGCCGTCATTCAACAGGACCCATTTATTTATTGCCCGACTGAGAAGAATAAACGTATAAACAAAATCTTATTGCGTGCGCGAGCATATCTGCATTACATTTGTCACTAAAATGTTATTAATCTGAAAATGCTTTATTACATAAATTTTGTCTGGAGTGGAATCGTCTACTCGTCGGAAGTATCTGTGAAAGTTTGTAGAAACACCAAAAATATTTGGTATATTCTGCATATGACATATATGTCATATATGTATTTATACATCACTTATCTAATAATTATAAAGATAATAATGAAAGATAAGAATGTACAAAGAAAACAAAAAAAAATAATTGTTGGATGTTCCCCGCAGAACTGCCCCAAACTAAGCACAACTTGTGTTATGGGAGGCAGGCAGCTGATATAATATTTGTATAATAGTAAGTACATACATAAAATACAAACAAACACCCAGACACAGATATTTATTTCAGTTCATCACACAAACATTTGATCTAGAAAAATTAGAACTCGATTCCACAACCTACGATATCGGCATCCTTACTACTTACTATAAAGTCAGTCGCGATATGAAAAATGACATAAAAAGTGACATATATAATTTGATTTAAATAAATGAACTGTAGGTATAATTATTTCCCTCAAATCCTGTACAAAATATCGTCTACAAAAAACGTCGCCCGTTAAAATGTAGCATACATTAATATCACGACGGAAGCCGCCAGACGCTGGATGCCAGCCAGCTCTAAGATTTGTATGCTTCTTTTCAATTGTACTGTCTGGAGGAACTATGGCCGCTAATTCTGTTAATAATATTTTAAAAGCCAATGACGAAATTAAAAAAAAAACATGCAACTCTCGATACTACTAACATTAAAACTAGAAAGTAAGTTTGTTTGTTACGTTTTCAATTGTCATGAAACTTTGTATACATATTCTTGAAAGTATTATAATTAACATAGGCTCATTTTTGTCTCGTAAAACAATGAGATCGGGTATTACGCAGTTGAATTCGTGGAGCACTACTAGTAGATCATAATTTATGAACATCTGAACCATACTATTTTAAAGTGAATACTCAAATACATTAACTATATCCAAATTAGTATTTTGGTTGAGTAAATCACGCACTTTAAAGTTTCAACCGCATTTAGCGGTCTTTTTCAATTAAATATTTAATTTAAATCGTATTATCCACATTAGGCTTCATACCAAGTAATGTACAAAACATGATAAAACACTGTGTTATAAAACTTGTCTTCTAGATGATTTTGGAGTAAGAGTGATGTTGTAGACGTCGAAATACTCTATATATCTATGTATATTAAAGCATTTGTCATATTTTTGACTTGCATATGTTTTGAGTGTTTGTGGAATGGCGGCTTAGGTCAATTTTGTATGTTTGAATTAGATTTACGTAATAAAACTCGCAATTAAAAATAAAAGTGATCAAGTGTGAGTCGGACTCGCCCATGAAGGCTTCCTTAGCAGCAGTACTAACATAATATAAGAGTTATTGTAGTTAGTTGTTACTTTAATCAGTGTTTTAACAATGGTCAATTTATGACGTATTAAAATAAAACTACTAACTAGATCTCATTCAAACAATTTTTTTCGTTGATAGTTTACATGGTAATGAAAAAAACATCATACACTTTTTTTTAGTTTTGTCATTCTCTTATTTTAGTAGAAGTTAGAGGGGGGGGGGGACACACACTTTACCCCACACGTATGGTTTTGATAAAAAAACCTTTTTTTGAGTTTCAGTTCTAAGTAAGGGACACCCCGAAAATGTTTTGTTTATTTCTATTTTTTGTATCAAAATCTTAATGCGGTTTACACATTACATCTTCCTACCAAGTTTCAATAGTATAGCTCTTATAGTTTTGGAGAAAAGTGGCTGTGACATACGGACGGACAGACAGACAGACAGATGACGAAGCTATAAGGGTCCCGTATTTTGCTACGGAACCCTAAAAAAGTGATAGATTTGATTCGTTTAGACCTTGAGTAAACGTTTTGGAACATAGTGATAAGGCATTCAACCAAAAAGTTTCAACCGCTTTCGACGGTTTCTTTAACTCAACATATCCAGTGTATCTCAAGTCCAAGTGCTGAACATAGGCCTCTCCCATGGTTCGCCACTCTGCCCTATCCTCAGCTTTACGTTTCCATCCACTGCCTGCTGTCTTCCGTATATCGTCACTACATGTCATCTCAGGTTGTCCTAAATATTTTCAAAACAACAACCTCAAAAGTTTCAAAAATAAAATAGTTCGCTCAATCTTTATAAAAAATCGATTGTAACAATAAAAGATTTCACCCTCAAAAGTTGTCATTATATAAAATCCATGTGATTTACAAGGGTAGGTGACTACCTAGTTACCTAAGGGCGGCATTGTGAAGTTAAGATTCGAGTTTTTACAAGGGGTAGACACCCCATTTTATTTTTTATCGGCAGCCAAATTATTACAATGTACGGCGGGAAGTAAGTTACAGCTGGAGTATTTGAATCTTATAAGAAAAATAAACCAAATTATTCAACTTATATTTTTAACTGTAAGATTTATTTTCATTTTTGCAAGTAATTATAGAGACTTATTAAACAGAAACCCATTTTTACCATAAAGTACAATCACATATTTTACTGTCGGTTAATTTGATAGAGAGCATTGTGAGTTATTTTAATCTTTTTAAGGGTTGTTTTTGGAAATTTTCTAACAAAATAAACTACTGTCTGAATGATTGCAGTAGTTATTCTAATTTGATTTTCAGTGCAACAAAATGGTAGTTTAACTCAGTTAAAATACATTAGGTACCTTAAACGTAAAAAATAAAATAAAAAAAAATTAAATTCAGAAAATATGAGACGTTCGTCAAAAAATATGCTATCGATGTGTAATGCTTTTTTGTGCAAAAATTATTATATATAAATAAGGGTTACAAATATGTTCTAACTTAATTGATCCTGTTTTTAATAATTCACTGTTTTAATTCTTAAATATGTTGTACTTTTTCCAACTATTACTAGCAACTCTATCTACTAGATCAAAAACTTGTAATAAACAGAATAATAAGTTATGAATTAATAATAATAGGTACATTCTAAAGTTATTGGTGTTTAAGAGGATTTCTCATTGATTGTGTGATAAAAAGTGTTTTAAAACATCCATTCTAATGTAACGCTTACTTGCTGCCATACCTCGACCTCCCTATCGAGGTGGCAACAAAACTTCTCCGCGACCCCTAAAAGGGAGAAAAATAAATCTAAATTGGCCCAATCCTTTGAAACCCCTACTTTTTCTGCCGCCATTTTCAAGAATAATTGCGCGGGACTTAAGAAACTTTGCAATATTTTAACTTGAACTTACAATCTATTTTCAATCTTAAGTTTACTGCGTAGAGTAGGTTTTTGATCGTGTTTGAGAAGTAAAAAATGTTAATTTCTAAAGATGTATTCCGAATTAAACTTAATTCTCGGAGTAATTGGTTGGTTGCGCACGAGTGAAGTTTGGTTTTATAATGTTGGAGAAAATTTACTTATGAAAATTGACTCATAACAGTGGACCATTACTTTATGTTTTGCGAGATAGCAAGCAAACGTAAACTTATGTAGGATTTCACACACTTTTTTTCATACTTTGTTGTTGAAAAAGTTGTTGGTGTGTAGTGGTTGTCTGAATGAGAACGCATTAATTTGTCAGTTATTGTACCGATAGCGGAAATCTGTAATAATATATATAGGTACCTATTCCTATGACCCGGATAAGAAGGGTATTATTTCAAAAGACAAAGAGTTACATTTGATGTAGTTATCATTATATCTCCAAATAGGTGCAGTGAATGAAATGAAATACCTATTAAAAGTTTTTTTATAGTTTAAAGGGCAGATGTTTCTTGGCGGTTTTTGGATTTGCAGCTAGATAGATATTACCCATTTAAAAAAGTTCTGATGCTCGGCTACACCCCAACTTTACACAGTTATATTACCATGTCGGGAACGCGAACCGATAAAATTTCCTCAACCAAAAGTCGAACACTTTTTAGCTGCTAAGGAAGTATGCAATTCAATAAAGTTACCAACATTAAGTAAAGTCTTGCGGTTACTACGTCCACATGAAAAATTACCCTAATTGAGAAGTTCCCTCGCGTCGCTAGACCGGACGTGACATAATGGCCAAGTTCCGGTGTGCCAGGAAGTATGCACCGGATGTTGATGCTGTGTTGTTTCAAATATCGAACGATGGACGCTTGAGAGAATTGATTTTTAAATCTGTATGCCACAGTACATTACTTAATTTCCCAAGATAAAACAGACACCGAACTCCAGAGCCTCCAACGGGATCCAGTTCAAATTTAAGAAAAAAAATACGCCGACAAGTATTAAACTTTTCAAAAAGTTCTTCAAAAATATCTTTATTAAATACAATGGTTATAAGATTATTATATAATGGATAATAATTCCTGAGAAATAGAAATAAATCGTCTTATTTGTCTAGGTAACGAGCGCAGTGCGTGCTAAGCAATTATTTGGACTCTTCGTATTCAAATAACTACATGACGTTTCGCTGTTAACAGTGGCCCCCTTGATCATCTGGCGATTGTCTTGTTCGTTCCCTCTCCCTAAATTGTGAAAAAATCGCTCTTATTTTGACTGCCGATAATAGTGAAAACATAGAAGGATTGAACAACATTAAAACTTCACAATACGTCACCTGTACAGCTACAGATTATAGTTATACTGTATATTGCATATCCATGGCGCGAACTTACAATCTTATTATGTCAATCCTGCTATCTGGGTCCCAGAAGTAAGTACAAGCTTTACTTGGTGTTTTATGTGAATTGTCCACCAATATTTATTTATTCTATTCTTTATTTATCCAAAAAGCGTCCAACACACACGACCCAATACACTACTCCACCACTGCTCCTATGCCATGCCATTACTCCGTTGCGGTGACTCGAATAAAAAATAATTTTACTAACAAAATGTACTTAACGCGGCTAAACAAGTGCTCACTTCAAATGAAAAAAAACGAATAGTAACACTAATCTATTGTCTGTGAGCTCGCAAAACTTACCTAAAAAGCAATTACTAACAGCAAAAGAACGAACAAAACGCAAAGACTCATTTATCAAGGAGTTAGAAAGTTTTTCTACTTTTTGTTTTAGAAAACGGTTCCTCAAACTGTTAGGGGAGACGATTAAACTCAGCACCTTAAACTACGGGAACTTTCCGATGAAAAATTCGACTTTTGAACGAAACCGGGCGGAATCTAAAAGTTGGCAACACTTTCGCTCCTGAACTATCCGTCGGCCATTTTGGTTAAGCGTTTAACTTTTTAATTTTCACGCTTTGACGGAGCTTAGGCATTTGCGGGTTCGTGAACAGTAATTTATTTTTCTATTTTGTTTAAAAATGTTACACAAAATAAAAAATAACGCAATCTCTTCTAATATTCTAAAGGTGAAAGTTGAAGTGTAAGTGTATAGTTGTGTTTCTTTGTTAACACCTACATATCTTTTCTGCAACTGATTAAACAAATTTAAATGAAATCAAATTATTAATTTTTTCCACGTTTAAATGTATGGTTTTCGTGTAAATATATTTTAGTGAAATTATTCGTTTGCGTATATGGCGAAAATATATTATCCTGAAAAACTGTTAATACGGTATTTGACAATGTTGAAAATACAGTATAAATTATGATAATCTTATTAGATAACACATTAAATAAACATATTTCACTCTATTACTCTCACTACTTTGGAAGATATAGTGTGTATTTTTTGTGAAATACGCCAATGAAAATTTAAAAAATACAGGATTTTTTATCTTCGACGTAAACGCACTGTTAAGGATGGCAACGCTGGTGACGACACACGCCAGTAAATATGCCGTCTATAGTTAACGGTTTCTTAAGAACAGTGATTTATTTACTGGCGTGTGACGTCACGCGCGTCACACGACCAAATACAGCGTTTTTGGCGGGCTTTTCGAACTTCATGCTTTAAACATTTATTTTTAATGTTAAAACAGTGGAGCTTGAGGAAATATTAATGTGGTATGTATATCATGTAATCAAAAATCATTTAAACGGTTTTACAAATTTAGTCAAATACCGTATTAAACCACCATTGTAGGGTACAGCTAGTGATCTGTGTTTACATAACTGCAACTAAACCAAAAAGCATTTACATTCAGCTTGGTAATGCAGCCAGCATGCTGGGCACTCTTCCGACTGGTAGTGAGCATGAACATCTTGATTATCTGTAGACCTTCATTGGTCTATGGAGAATCCAGATGTGTTTAATGTAAGTAGTTATGTATGTAGCGTAGTTTAGTTCTCATTGTATTTTAGTTTTGTAATAAAGGCTCTTTGTATGTAAAAAACGAATCAAAATCCCTATCATAAATTTATATTCATACAATTAATCATTACTAAAATATTTACTCATTAAAAATTACCAAATATAATTAACTAAATCACAAAATTACCTACATGTCTGTTAATATAAGATTTTACTTTAATTAGATCAATTATTACTTGTTATTGACAGATAGAGCTGCCATATCAACTTGGCATCTTCATTTGTCAGCTGTCAATAATAAAATCTGTCAAATCAAAATAACCGTAATTACGAATGTCTTCTTTAAACTTAATTACATAATTATAACCCTTTGATTGGTTGACTGTGGATTGAATGGATCTTGATGAAGCACAAGTCGTAAATGTTTTCAATTTGTCTGTTTTGATTTCGTTTTTCCAATTAGATTTCGTTAGAATTAGTCAGAAAAAAGTCAGAAACCGATTCACTCTCGATTTGAAGACACACAGATTGTAACATCGGGGAAAACTCACTCGGGCAACGTATTCCACAGCCTAGACGTTTTTTTTCACAAAAGTAGAGTCAAATCTCTTCGTTCGTATCTTTGGAACATCGACCATGAAACGATGTCGCTTTTTCGAGCTACGAGTATTTCGATAGAAAAAAGGGCAAGGTGGTATCAGATCATGCAAATCAGTCGCACACTCTCCAAAGAATATCCGATAAAAAACAAATAGGCTGGCAATTTTTCGGCGATGATCAAGACTTTGTAGTCTTTTTCGTGTGACAAGAGTGTCGTTACCTATGAGCCTTTTGTTATTGAGTAATTAGTTAAGGAATATTAGTTCGTTTTTATTTTATTTTATACGTTTATAAGTATAGATACTTGACCGCTATCTCGTCTGATGTTGAGCGATGATGCAGTCTATGATGGAACGTGCTTACCTACTTTGAAGAAACCAATACAATCGCGATTTGAAGATACCAAGATTGTAATCATGATGAGGTAAACCCACTCAGGCAACGCATTCCACAGCCTAGACAATCTCATCCCAAAAGTAGAGTGAAACCTATATTAGTTAGTAGAAGATAGATGCGTGGAACATTGTTGTATTTTAAAGAGTGACAAGACGAGCAATTAATGTAAAAGGTAGTGAGTAACGCGCCCTGCCGTGTTTGTCTATTGGAAAGCGACTATACGGTATAAGATAGAGCGCATTTACTGAAATAGATACACTTTTGCTTTCAAGAATAAAACGTTTAATTCAAAATATCAAATAAATGTGTTATTCGTTATAATGTATGATTTGGTATTTTCGTTTTTATAACTACTTTATCTTTAATTGTAGATGTACATAATATAAGTATCAACCACTCCTTTTTTGTACTTCCCCTCCTCCATATTCTCAAATCTCTCATTCCATCCTATGGTTGCCTGGAAGAGATCGCTTTTAGTGATAAGGTCGCCAATTGCTACTTTATTTTGTTTTGTTTTAATTGTCTTTTGTTTATTACTAAGTTAAGTGCAATAAAGAGTTAATCTATCTATCTATCTATACTATTCCACGTTAATAAAGTTAAGTCATAAGTTACGGCTGGTCTAGTAAGTTACGGCTTGTCTAGTCGGAAGAACGGCGCCTGCCGATCCGGAGACTCCGGGTTCGAACCCCACACGTGCCATTGTCATTTCGAAGTCATGTGCGTAATGCCGCTAACTTAAAACGGCGTAAAAAACATCGTGTGGAAACCGACATGTACCTAGATTCTTTCGAAGTTATGTGTCATCCACCAACCAGCACTGGGCCAGCGTGGTGGATTATGGCCTTAACTCTCTCTTGCGAGAGAAGGCCCGTGTCCCAGCAGTGGGAACATTTAGTGGGCTGTTGATGATGATGATACCATTCCACGCCTCAATCTATGTAAGTGATTAAGTACCATCCAAACATCTGAGCATCGAGTCCAGGTCCATCGAGTCTTTGGCACTTCAAGCATGTAACAATGTCGCTTTTTTTTTTAAGCTACGAACTGTTCGATAAAAAAGGTCGATGTTATTAGAGCATCACCACCTACAAACATCACCTACAAACGCTAGTTTATACCTCAAATGTTAAAATACTTCAAATTTGCCGAATTCCCTCAAAAATCTACAAAATTATCTTGAAATCAAACTGTCAGTACTTGGCATTCAAATCCAGTAGAGGCAACGTCTTCTCATTACGGAGAGATAAAATTTAAATTGCAAAGAGCTCCCCCTTCGAAAAAAGGGCTAGTGGGCGTCAAAAAAGTACCTAAACGAGCCCTTTTAAGACGGGGGTGGCAACCCCACGGAATTAATATTTTTACCGCTCGCAGATATCAGAAATTCAGATATTTTATACTTCGCTTCTCTTTTCGAGGGATTCCGAGATGCTTAGATTGTTTTGATGCTTTGTTTCTTTTGATATCGAGTTTGTGATATTAAAATTGTTCGTATTTTGTAAAATTGAATGCCGAAATTGAATGTAATTTGTTTCAAAATTTCTTACAGATATCTAGAGATGTGATCTAGATTTTTGTATATTTTTATTGTTCGTAAATAATGATTGTACTTTATAGTAGAAAGATGATGTGAAAGAAATAATAATTTTAAAATTAATAGTTGGAAAGTTGTGCACAAAAATTTCAGTTTGCTTTTATATATTTGCATTTATTTATTGATCATTAATTCGTAAACTTTATTACAGTAAAGCTTCTTTAAAATAGGTACACTAGTTTTTGTTTTATTAAAAAATACCAAGTAGTTTAATATATACAATATTTACATATTATGTATAAAAAACAAAATAATATTATTATACCATACAATAAAAATAAACAAATTTACAAATTGAACACGCCGTCGAGATCACTACTGCGCGGCAGGGTACCCAGAATGCTGGTAGCGTTGCCTCTTTGAATAGCTAAACTCATTATAACTCATAAATTAGTAAAAAATATCTAATGTTTATACAGATATACACCTTGAAAATCATATTTTATATATATATATTTTCGTGAAATTGGTAGAGTTGTTTAGATTGCCATACATTACAATAGTCAACGGTTTAAATATATTGGTTTCTATAGAAAACAATTTATTGTGATAAAAAAGTTACAAGGATATGGAAAATACATATCTACAAAATGTCACAAATAGTATCATTACTGCAAGAACAATCATTTTAATTATTTTGTGTGTCTTTTTTAATTGTGCTGATTTTATGTTACTGTACTGTAAATAAAACTTGTAGAATATTCGCAATTGATGTTAAAATACTCATATGTGTATTGTTTGTTAATGTATCGAAAAAAGTACTTCGTGTAACTTTTTAAAGTGTATTTAAATAACATTTATTTGTCATAAACAAAAACATATTAGTAGACCTAATTACGAGTACTTGTCCTTTTTTAATTTTTTGATAATCAAGTTGTTTTGAGTAAGTATTTTTTACAATGCCACGTAAAGTCTAAACCACCACTGAAGTCTTATGGTGAAAATACTGAACTACACATGTAGGTATAAAACAATGTTAATCCGGCATCAGACAATAATACGATAGTAGTGACACGTGGGAACGGACATAAATAACTGTAAAGGCTGTAGTCATCTTACTTTGATTTTTTTTTACTTTTATAGGTTTTTAACTTTTGACCGCCATCTCGCCTGATGTTAAGCGACGATGCGGTCTGCGGGTAATAATAATAGGCGTAGTATCTAATTATTATACCCAAGTTTTTTTTATAATAACGTGATTAACAAAAATGCACTTCATATTAACAACATGCCTGCTGTCGACAGTACCATGTAATATTTCAAATGACGATTCCCAAATACTAGTGTAGTTAGCACACATTACCCAAGGATTTGTAGTGATTTAGATCTTTTCCCGTATTTTAACTGGAAACATTGCATTTTAGCACATTGCATTGCATGTATGCCAAATTTCCAGTAGTGATATGACACTTTGTTGAGTCCGCCTGAGGAAGTACCACGCATTTGCCAGCTATTCTACCATTAAGCAGTAATGTGTAATCATTGTGTTCCGGTTTAAAAGGCAATATTTCTAGAGAACTTACAGTGCATAAAGATACTTAAAATATATTATATCTCTGTCCCTCTCTCACGTCTCGCTCGTAACGTATATGTACGTCTGTATGTCTTGTATAATAAACAAAAACCTACTGTTTGGCGGCAGAATAACTGACGAAAGTTAGGTACTTCCTCAGACGGAGTCCGCGCAGACGCCTAGTCTTAAAACTCTTTGTAAATATATATTTCTATTTCATCACGGCCGTCACGATTAAATCCATAAAAACAAAGCAATCTCCCTTCCAAAGTCCATCAAAACTTCTGAATCATTATACAAATATAATTACGAGGAAATCTAAAGGTGAGGGCTTCGGAGAAAAACTTGGGAAAAGAGAAGGGCTGCGAGGGGGAAAAAAGGGGCAAAAACGGGCGAAAAGGGGGCGAATTGATTTTATTTGCGAGTCGACACGATTTTTTAATTAGGGAACGGAGGAAGAATATTTTAATGATCAAGATACCATCTTGGAGTTTGGAAACTGAGCTGCCTTCAAGATTTATTGTTTCAGATTTTTAGTACGTTTTTGTGAAGTTATTGTGTCTTCCTTTTTGTAAAAAGGCAACGCCTTTGTTTACATCATAATTTTATTTAATTGTCTACATTATAATGAAATTTATACTACACTACATACCTAACCTGATACGAGTATATATGCCGATAATTGTCTTGCAATGTCGCAGGTACTAATTAATAATTTATTAAAACGTCACTGTGTTCCGGTTTGAAGGAAAATGTTTCCAGTGAAATTACAGGGCATAGAGATAAAAAATCTTATATCTCTGGATGACGAACGCATTGCAGTGCCAGGTAATGATTTGGATTCTTCGTGTTCCAATAGCTGCGTGTCGTTGTGCTGTTATGGGCAGGCATGTACTTACCATCAAGCACATGTCCTGTTCGTCTTGTCACTATTTCCTATAAAACCAAAAAAAACCTACGAAAGTAAAATTTCGTAAGTATAGGAAAAATCTTTGAAATAAAAATTGCTTAAACTGTAAATTATATTTTAAAGATTTTTCTTTATACTTTATTTTAAAATAAATGGAACCCGAACAATCGATCACCGATTTTCAATCTGAGACGAGTGCTTACCGAAACTTTCTCTAAACAAATAGCCGAGTCGTAACTCGGCCGACATTCGAGATGTTTTTCCTTACAAATGGGCTCTATTAACGACGAGTAGAACAACTTCAGAGAAATAACTATGGAACTATTGTGGTAGTTTTTGAAGTGAAAAAAATTTCAGACGCGTTGGACGTTACAGTGTGTAAGTAACTATTTATGCTATGTAAAATCCGTCTGGAGAAGAGAAAAGTCCACCTGGAGAAGTACCCACCTTTGCCGGTTATTCTACTACCAAGAAGTGATGTGTAAACGTTTATATGTGCCGGTTTTGCGGGCAATGTTTCCAGAGGAACTACTGGATTGAGAGAAAATCAAAGAGAGACCAAATCAGTTGGTGATTTGGACTCTTCGTGTTCAAATAGTTGCATGACATTTGACTATTATAGGAAGACTTGTAGTTAGGAGTTGGGTTTGCTTGTCTCATCACTCTAAAATATAAAACAGAACAAATTATGTGGTAAAAATATATGATAGATACATTAAATATAAGAAGACTAAGGACATTTAAATTGACCACAAACCAACCAAATATACAAAATTGTATATGTTTACTACCAGTTAGAAGAGTGCTCAAGATGGTAGTGGTATTACCACGATGAGTTATCATGCGCCAAGAAGCTAAAGAAAAAATACATGTACAACATTTAAAAGATATTTATTGTACACGTATTTTTCCTTTTAACGGACTAATTTGTTTTTATTCGTCTTGCCTATCGCAACTATTGATAGTTATTTCTCTGTGTATTGTCCACTCATCCCTATACTGGGTGCTATTAAACAGTAAATTGGCTCGCGAAGTTTGGCGCACAGAGCCAAGTGACAAGTTGAAAAATTCCGTTAAAACTCTTTAATGGCCCCAGGGATTGATCCATTGATCGCACCGCTTCATTATCTAGGCTAGACTTGGGAACTCATCTAACGGAGAAAATGTTTAGTTTAACGTTTATTTGGACAAATTTAAAAGCAAATCTCGAAAATGCATCATTTTTGTTTTATTTGATACTAGCTCTACTCTCCGGTTTTAATCGCGCTTCTCCCGTTATTTTCTGTTATAAAAAGTAGCCTATATGCTTTTATAATTATAATTGCTTTTCAAGATTATAAACTAAGCTTGTTCCGAATTCTAACATAATCCGTTCAGAAGTTCCGACGTGATTGAGCAACAAACAACTTAACTTTCACGTTTTTAATATCAGTGGATTACAATTTATTCTATGTTGAACCAAAGGCAAAAACTTCACCAGAGTGAGGTCGTAAGTTTTAAGTAAAGAACTTCTGCTCTTGTCTCACTCCACCTGTACTTTTGAGGGGTTTTTTTAAGTTCAGATGTTAAAGTTCGTTGCTATCACTGGCATTGATAATGAAAGAAAGAAACAATAGAAAAATTACTTTTTTCCAAGAAAGATATCTTTCCAGGACTTGTAATCTCTCCAAGCCATACTTGGCCAGCGTGATGGCATAGTATTGTTACAAATTTCAACCCGATTCGTTAAGCCGGTCTATCGTAATTGGTCAAAAACTTTCACTTTTATCTCTATAAAAAATTGGTTGCCTGTAAAGTTGGTATACGGGCGAAAGTTTTACGTGACAACGACTTTGAGTGGTAAAATAATTTTACGGAAGGGACGCGTGCCTTTCACTTTTATAATGTCTCTCTCGCTCTTAGGCGGGCTAACCATGCCCGAGTGGAAGGGGCGGCTGCCTATCACTCGCTCTCGTTTTGAGCGCATAACGTGACCGGAGCGTAACGCAGTTTCTTGAAGTGTCACCCGGCAAACCAATTTATAAGACGTTGTCACGTCAATATTAATAGAATTTTACCGAACTTTCTTTAGTCTGATTTATGTATTACATTCTTAGATTATTTTTGTCGGCATTATATTGGAAAATCGTGAAAATATGAAAGCGTTACAATGTTTTGCCAACTAACCCGATGATCAGATTTGTGGTTAATCCACCACCTTTCGCTTTCTCCTTGCAAGAGAAGGCTTCGGGTCCCATCAATGAGAACATTTAGTGGCCTGCTTATGTTACAATACTTTTAGGTACATGAAACTCACATTTTTTTTACATAAGAAGTTACGAGACGAGCAGAACATGTGCCTGATGGTGAGCAACATGCCTGTCACATAACAACACAGTGATATGCAGCTATTGGAACATGAAGAGTCCTAATCATTACCTACCACTGCACTGCGGTCATCACCCAGAGATCTAAGATGTAATATTTCTAAGCCTTGTAATTTCTCTGGAAATATTGCCCTTCAAAGTGGAACACAGTAATGTTTTCACATTACTGCGTGGCGGTAGATTAACTGGCAAAGGTGTGGTACCACTACTACACATAGACTAATAAAACGTTCATAGTCGATTTCAACGTTCAACTAAAACTTTTTTTTGGCAGTTGTGCGAGTTCTTAATATTTGCGGCCAAGTAAAATTCAATAAGAATAAAGGATCGGCCGGGCGCCCTTCCAAAAAGAGCTGTCATTATTTTTAAGACGGATCGCTTCGCCATATTGCCACCCCACCCACCCCACCGCCTACAACAGAAAAAGCTTTTGAATTTGGAACAAAAATGCCCGCTTCCACCAATGAGAGACGCTTTCGGTGAATAAAAAAAAATCAATGGTGAAGGCGGTTCGGTTAGAATAAGTTTGAATTGAAATGAGGGAAAAATCTGGATGTTTTATTCTTTACGTTCGATTTTTGAAATTCGTTATTGTTATTTTTCTAGAGCTTAGAATGCTGACTTTTAGACTGGGTTACTTTTCATATAATATGACTTTGTTGTTAAGATGTTTATGTAATTTTTTGGAAAGATTAAAATTTTTACAGAAAACAGGTGGCTGATTGATGAATTTCTCTATTCTTATGTACGTTCATTTCAGCTTATTTTTTTGTAGTTGCTTTTACTTGTTCACTGAAATTTTACTTTGGGAATGGATATGATTAGTCAGCAGTTAACGGTCTCTTATAAAAAAGTATTTATTTAGTTTTGGTATAGAACGAATTGGAAATATCTACTATGTACAAACAAATGACGCATTTGGGAATTTTCCAGAAAAATAATTGTGTTATTTAGAATAAGAATAACTCACCTGCGAAATTTACGGTCGTACCACTCACCTCAGAAACTTGGACACAACTGCCTTGATTTAACCCTACGGTAGCATCGTGGGTCAAACTTGTCTTACCGGTTATCTTGCTTAGGGTCCAACACAATAGATGAGAAGGGTGCGAACTGGACATAAAAGGGTTAAAGGTAATAATAGTGCATTTCATTATAATATTTGGACCTATTTAAGTATCCAGTGGGTCGTATTGTGATACTGCGGAACTGACCTAACCGGTTTTTGGCAGTTTGTTTGATAGAGATGGGATTAGGTTCATCGATGTTTCGATTACAAAGATGAAAAGTTTCGTAGTGTTTTAAATTTAGCTCGTAGAAAAAAACAATAACTTTTACAAGAATTTAAAAATATAATTAAGTACTACTCCAAAATTAAATAATAGTCATTCAAAGCATAGAAAACTACATTATTTTTCATGTAGGTCGTTTTTCAGTATAGCCTACTTGTAAAATAAACCTTTTACGTCCAAATTTTACAAAATATACAATTAAGTACAAATCATTTAAAAATAAAATGCAAAATATTCAATTAAAAAAAATTATAGCAAAATAGTAACGGGGCAATAACGACACTTATAAAATAACGATATGCCCATAACAACACAGTCACACGTAGCTATTGGAACAGAAAAAGTCCAAATCATTACCAAGCACTGCACTGCGCTAGTCATCCAGAGATAAAATAAATATTTTATCTCCACGTCTTGTGATTTTACTGAAAACATTGGCCTTCAAACCTAAATTTCACATTGCTGCCTTATTATGAATTAGAATGACTGGCAAAAGACTGGTACACCTACAAATAGTTATCACTTTCCAAAAACTTATAAACTTTGACGTAACATTTTTATTTGTAAATCTTTACCGAATATCGATGTCGATAGAATAATGCTATTCGGATGATTTTACAAGTACTGTTAAGGTACAGGATACCAACAGTAACCCATACAATATGGGTCGGTGATTGTCCACGCGCACAATGGCCGTGATTTGCATTCTGGCCAGACCGGTTCTCACGCAGCGGGCCTGCGAGACCGGCCAGAGGGCATGTGTCTATCGGAACGCACACCTTGACTCAAGGGTTAACTTGGTGATGTTCGGTCCATTTTAGTACGACTCCTTTATTTCTAATTAAAATTACAATATGAAAATTAAAAATCAATTATTTAAATTTTAATTGATTTTTGTTTCTGTTAAAACTTGGTGTTGTTAATTAATCTATTTTTCCTAAGATTTTTTATTTCTAGTAATCATTACAATAATTTATCACTTATTTATGTAATGAATAATGTTGTAATGTAAGCACATTTGTTTTTTTTACAAACAGTTGGACAAAAGTTGATGATGCTTGGTTCAGTTTTATTGCGTTTTTATTCATTGATCGCTGTAAGTAAATTTACGTAATTAAGTAATTTATTAAACCTTATTTAAAACTTACTACGTAAATAATCATTATTTATAATGATTATTTTTAATGATTATTATCTAACGTAGTTAGATTTATTTTAGGAACTCAAGGCATTCTTTCAAAGAAGAAGAGTTATGACCATAATTCGTTAAAAATTTAAGTTTACGCAACGAAGCCAAGGTAAAATATTAGATAATAAAAAACTCTTTATTTTAACACAAACACTCATAAAAGTTACAATAGAATACTAGAATTACAAGTACAAGCGGCCTTATTGCTGAGAGAAGCCTCTTCCAGACCCTTTGTTTTTTTCTTAAATATTCGTGGACAGCGGGGTAGGTACATACTGTCATAGGGCCTGCTAATGGTACTGAAAACTTAGATATTACTTAAAATAGAATATAATTAAATAGCAGGAATGTTTCACAATACGTCAAAGTCGTCAAATGTATTAAAAATAATTAAAAAACAATAAATATACTAGGTATAGAACAGACTACTCGCTGACTGTGATACAGAAAGATACGCTAAATGATGATATTTATGATTGGTTTGTATTTAAGTACGTCTGAACCTTTATAAATATTATTATCATTATCCTATTTCAATCAGATCTATTCAACTGAGCATCAAAAACGCAAATATCTTTAGTAATAATATACCTCTAAATGGAAGCCTAAGTGCTATTGTAGAACAGAAACTATATTTGTTTTTTTTTCTTATTAGGGGCACAGCCTTTATTAACAACACTAAAATACAATGAAAACTACACAACGCTACATACCTAACTACTTAGCACACCTGAATTATCCAATAATTTGTTATTCATTTTAACTCGATCTTTTAAGTAGTTGCGACGTGATTGAGCAACAAACATCCACAAATATAATATTATTACGAAACAATACGTAATGATCTCATCAATATTTATTATACACGGAACTCCGGGCGTACCGTAGCCTCAGCGTAGCGTGTGTAGACACCCACGTGCTACGATTCTATTTGTCACTTGTTGGATGTACTCGTAGCAAAGTGTCTATCAAATTTTACCATAATTTTATTATTATAATCAAAGAGTTTACATATACTACGTATAGAGTTGGCACAAACGCTTTACCCCGAAAGCACGGGTAGCATCTTTCTTGCCTTGTCGCTCTTGTGGAAGTGTCATACTTATGTCGCGGCTCATCACTCTGTTGCCATAAAATGCACGTCATCTGCTTACGATTGACACAAAGGAACCGTGCGAAAAATGTAATACGTATACTCGGAATTTCAATTCGATTCCAGATTTGACAATTTCAGTGTTGCAACGTTATGACATGTACTAAAAAGTGACGTTGCAAAATTGTTCGATATGGAAATGGAATATTGCCGGATCGATTCTTCTCGTTTATAATTTTACTCTCGTAAACTCAGTATATCTAATAAATAAAGTATAGTAATTCTTTCTCCGTTAAGGCTGTTCGTTTGTGGAATGCTCTACCGCCCTCTATTAGAAACTCGCAGTCTCTAAACATCTTTAAAAACAATGTAAAAGAATTTTATTTGGCACAGTGCATGGCTGTCATCACCAGTAAATTGTAAGTGGTTGTATGGCTGTCCACTGCTGTTTGTACGTCTGTATTACTTTATCTTGGATGTGACATTCATCATGTAAAAAATTGTTCAAAAATATATATTAATTAGTTTTAGTAGGTTTATAATTTCCTGCATTATGTTTGTATTAAACTCACTTTTGTAGTATATATATATATATTAACTTGTTTTGTATAATAGTACATATAGTAATAGTATAATTAAGTATTAGTATAGTATTAAGGAAAATGTCACCTCGCCTCGCCTAACCTTGTTCTAAGCGATTTTCCTTTATAAGTTAAGCCTGGAAGAGATTGCTCTCAGCAATAAGACCGCCATTTGTGGCGCTAGTTCATAATTGTGTGTTACTGTATTTGTCTCCTGTTTTGTGTTACAATAAAGAGTTATCTATCTATCTATATATATCAGGAAATTAAATATTTCTGAACAGATAATTTAGTGTTGACGATTAATTAGCGATCTGAGACTTTTCTTTTATAATTGTGTGTGAAATAAATAAAAAAAATGTGATCATGAAGGAACATAACAAATAAAACAGATATATGTATTATGGTAATAATTTATTTAATTAATTGTCGCCGTCATCGCTATCACTGGCACTTTCTGTAACATTTATTATAAATGTATCTGTGATATTGACAATTAACATATCTAGTCTACTCATTTTCTCCTGTTCTTTGACAACATGGGATACGCATTTAGACCATTCGGTAGCCGTAATTTTTTGAAAGCCTTCCTGAAATAAATTTCTCACGTCTGTCAATTTGAAGATTTTATTATTTTGAGCTACATGCCCCTTTGCCTGCGCCCATATCAATTCGATAGGGTTTAGCTCGCAATGGTAAGAGGGCAGTCTTAAAACCGTGATCCCATGTTGTGCTGCTTCTCCCAATACTGAAAACTATCTAGGCTCTTTTATTATAAGTTTTGTTTTTAATATAAAAACAAATATATTAACTTTTTATAAAATAGAACAGCGATTACTAATTAATAAATGATTATTATGAATAATTATGTATTCATTTAAATAAAAATGAATAATTTAGTCTTTCATTGGCACTGATGGCACACACACTGATTGTTTATCGATTTTTGTGTTCATCACTACACTATTATATGTGGTATCATTATTTCAAAAAATGACAGTAGCTAATGTCAAATCTGGAATCAAATTAAAATTCCGAGTATAGTATGTCTAAACGCTTTGATGATTATGCAATATGCGTGTGATTAAACCATACCTTAAATAGTATATAGTAATAAAATTAAGAAAAGTTTGTATTAGAGAGACCGTAGATTTGAATCTCGGCTGCGCCTGACTATTTTTCTAAGTGCAGATCTAGTCTGTCCTTAACACTGACTTTGACGGTGAAAGAAAACTTCGAAAGGAAATCGATGTGTTTCATGAATATTTCGAGGTCATGCGTCATCTCGCATTAGGCGTGGTAGTAGGATATCCCGCTAAACAACGACCTTCACCGAGCTGTTTATTGGATGAAAAGTAATTCATATGTAATTTAATATATCAACAAATATATTGCAAATGGGTTGTCTAAAAAAATTCGGTCCAGAATGTGATTAATTAAAAATATATTTTTTTAATATTTCACTTAAATAGATTGAATTTTAGAAAAACTATAATTATAACATAACTTATTATTTTAGCTTTACTCAGTGCTTACTTACAGTGCTCTATTAAACTTTAGGCGATCGTAGGAGGCATTTTAGGAAGAGCTATTAACTAACTATACCTAAGGGTATATTAATACTGTCCTTAAACAACTTGCATGAAGCATAGCAAGCTATTTTATTGAAAGTTCAGGGAAGATGAAAACGGTAAGACACAGAAATAAGAGGAAAAGAAAAATACTAAAATCGTAGAATAAATTAATAAGTCAAAAACAGTTCAGCGGGTCTTCAAGTGTATAATTATTATTTTACCGGCACATCTACCTGGCTTAATAGCTATTCAAAGACACTGGACGAAACAATAGTCCAAAACTATCCGCTACATCTGCTTCATAAAAACCGGTCTCAGCATCCCTTTGTCCATAGACAAACATTTTTACAGTCTTGTATGGAGCTATTAATTTGAATGACAATGCGCGGTCTGTCTGACCCCGGGTCTCAGACGAAGGGTTAATTTTTCTTGGTCTGTTAAATAATCACCTTGTGGTGATCGTGAGAATATTGTCTTGTCTTTGGGCACAAATAAATTTTGTTATTTTTAACTGACTTCAAAATGAGGTTCTTCATTCGGATTTAGAATAATTATACAACTAATAGGCATGACGACAGGTCCTGCAATTGTATTAAATTATTTGAAATAATGTCAGTATTTAAATAGAATGAAATATACACCACTTTTTATTTTGATATTTTTTAGCTAAACTTACTTTATGATCTTTCAAAGCTGGCTTTAAAAGTACGAAATTATTAGAAAATGTATTTACCTACCATTGGATAACCCATTCAATTTCAAGTTAATTTTGTTATGAAACCAGTTTCCTAAACGCAATATTTAACATAGCTACTATACAAAGTTTATGCGCGACGCATAGAAAATACGACAGTGTGACGTCACGTTTCTGTAGTGATTTGTATGAAGCGTTTTTAGGAGAGTCCAAAATTGTGATTTTAAAATCGTGATATCAAGAGAAGTTTTTAAGATAACAAAGTAATTATTTCACCTTTGTTTCAGTTATTGAGTAGCCTTTTGATGGCACATTAAATCAAACATGAGTTGACATGCATACTGAGAGTCAATTTTGATGATTCTTTTTTTGTTTGATAGATCATAGCTCAGAGGTGGTCCCGTATAAATTTTATCGAAATCAATGCGGTGGTTTTTGAATAATGAACAAAAATCTAAAAACTTCCTTTCATTTATTTGGACGATGTCATAGCTTCTTATATTTTGACATGTGTCTAAATTTAATTTTTTAAATTGAAGTCAGCTTTTTGTGTTGTTTCTGAGGAAATTAGATTATCATTAATAATGTTATAGTTACGTAGTTTATGGCGTTACATAATTGTAGTTTTTGATAAATAGGTCGGTTTTGAAATTTATGAATGAATGAAATACCTACGTATGTGCGATTCCACAATGAGGATATTATTTAATGCGTCAAAAAAAAACATAATTTATCATTATTTTATAATTTCTTTCATTTTCGTATAAACTACATTCTAAAAAATCAAAACGAGCCTATTGTGTTTTGAGCACTAAGAATAAATAAATAAATATTTTTTGGTGGACATTTACACTACATCTAGGTACATGTCGGTTTCCTCATGATATTTCCTTTCAAAACGGGACACAACGTTGCCACTCCTTGAAGGAAAAGATGCGGTAGTGTCACAGGATGTAGTATGTAATGATAGACTCTTTGAAGAGTACGCCCAGGTATACTACTATGTGTATGCGTAGGAAGTACCACACCTTTGCTAGTTTCTTTTTTGCCCAGGTATCTAAGATATTATATCTCTAAGCCCTGTAATTTCTCTAGAAACATTGCCATTCAAACCGGATAACTAAGTGTAATAAGCTAACATCACTGTGTTCCGAATTGAAGGGCAATGTTTCCAGTGAAGTTACAAGGTATACAGATAATACATATAATTAACGAGCGCAGTGCAATGCTAGGTAATGATTTAGACTCTTCATATCCCGATAGCTGTGTGTGTGTCACTGTGCAGTTATGGGCAGGCAACAGGCATGCTGCTTACCATTAGGCACATGTCATGCTTGTCTCGTCACTCTATATAAAAATAATACTTTTAAATATAATGGCTACTAGCTGGCTCGGCTAATTTTGTTCCGCCTAAGCGGCAATAAATGGGTAGATTTAGAATTTTAACATAAAAACATAACTTGATTTTTTTTGCATTACTTAAAAAACGAGTTAGTTAGTATTAACCTGTAACCTGTGTCCTGGGTACCAGGCATACCTATCTATTACGAAAGGCAAAATTTGATAAAACTTATGAATCACAATGTCGGTGTAGCCACGATGTTTTACTGATAAATTAAATATCGAAGAAATCATATTTTTAATCCGGTAATCTGAAAACTCAATATCATAACAAGAACAAAATTAAAAATTTTGACTAACCCCCCGACTACCTTAGATTTGCTATCTGTACAACATTCTACTAGTCAGCCCTTTCATTTGATACCCAAATTAAGGAAGTTGTGAAAAAAGAAATGTAATTTGCCATTTTGTGGTAGCGACCATCTTGGATTTGAAATTTGTCATAGTGCCAAGTATTCTACTAGTCAAGCCCTTTCTTTTGACACCCATAATGCGGTAGTAGTGAAAAAATTATATAATTCGCCATTTTGTGGTGGCGGCCATCTTGGATTTCAAATTTGTTATAGCGTATAGTACTCTGCTAGTCAAGCCCTTTCATTTGATACCCATATTGAGGTAGGTTGTGAAGAAATATTTTGTCCGCCATTTTGTGGAGGCGGCCATTTTGAATCGATATTAACCAGACATAGCTATGAACACCCGCACGGATATTAACTTTCAAATAAAAAAAATCGCATCGAAATCGGCCCAACCGTTTGAGTAGAGCTCACGGTGCCACAGACAGACACACACACAGACAGACAGACAGACAGACAGACAGACAGACAGACAGACAGACAGATAGACAGATAGACAGACAGACAGACAGACATCGACGTCAAACTTATAACACCCCTTTTTTTGGTCGGGGGTTAAAAATTGGCCGTTGTTGAGCTATAAATTGAAAAACTAATATGACTTTTTTTAATTTATAGTACCTATAAATGAAGAAGATATCCTAAGTATGCTTAATTTCAGATTATAATCTAACTGTGTTCCAAATTTCCGCTCGTTCCGTTCACTCGTTCCGACAAGATTGAGCAACAAACTTCAAAACCTTCGCATTAATAATGAGTATTAGAAAGCTAGAAAATGTATGATGGCTAGGTTTCAATTTTGAATAAAGTTATAACAAATATTGTTTATAAAATGTTGCTTCGATGTGGATGTTTTCACGAGTAACAATAGTTTTATTTTTCAGAATATTCTTCGTGACGTCTGCCATAAAAATAAAACGCAAGTCTTATTTCGCCATTTGTCTGAGAAGCAAGTAGAATTTATTTTAGCGCTGGAAGCATGTTTAAAAAGCTCAACATGTCGATCGTAAATACTCTAATTCTCAAAACATCTTTGGAAAATATTTAACACTATATTTTTAGAATTTCATACATACAGAAACGGTGATAATATAATATGACTATTTTATATCTTACGCAGTAAATAATATTCGTTTTTCAACGTCATTTTAGATTAACACCTTTAGTGCGGTTGCCATCTGTTGGTGAGAAGCGGAACCAATAAATATACGACTGCCATCTAGGGAGGAGTAGTAGAATCAAAATATTGCCATCTAGTGTGCAGTAGTAGAACAAATAATATGAACGCCATCTATTATCACGTAGTTAAATTAAATTAATGCTCTAGCGTGAAGTAGGGAAAACTGGTAGACATAAAATATTTATTATTAAAAAAAGAATTTAGGAACTAAAAAATAACAATATTTTACAAATTCAATGGTTTTAAATTTTAGCACCAAGTCAAAGAAAGAAAAGTGATAATATTTGTTTAATTCAGCCAATTTATTTATACAGCAGTTAGCTACTCCGCGCTAGATGGCTACAGTGTACATTTTGCGACTGATTTAATGAAATGAACAAAAGTGACGAATAATAATTTGTTGTTTTTAATATTTTTTAACATAGTGTAATATACATATTTGTAGATTACTTTGTATAAATCCATTTAACATAAATATTTTACTTAGCACAAGGGTTTGTGATCGCCGTTTAGCTTGGCAATGCCGCCAGCTTTATTGACTGAGTTCAGTTAGAACCGGGTTACCTATTTAACTTGTCTGTATTTACCCAGTTAAATTACCAAAGTATATTGACTTACTAAGTGTAATATATTTTGAAACAATATTAAAATGATAAAAGTAGGTGTATAATTATTGATGTAGGTATCTAATATTGAATAGGTATAAAATATATTGTTTACATTCATTGTTGTAAATTAGGTAGCATTTGGAAAATACAGTAGACGTACTACGCATACGACAGCGTCGAGAGGAACAAGTCTCATTAAGCAATGAAAGGGATGCGTTGTAGATAAGCACTGTTTCGAACATTTACTTACATACTGTGCAACCAAACTAAGGGTTGCAGAAAAGCATATTTTTGATTTTTTTTTTTAAAATTGCAGAAAAGGTATTTTGTTTTTAAAGGTTTTCAAAATGTTTTCAGAAAAGCGTATTTTTGTTTTTTTTAAAGGGTTGCAGAAAAGCGTATTTTTGTTTTTTTTGTAAAATGGGTTGCAGAAAAGCGTATTTTTGTTTATTGAAAAAAAAACAAAATTTCTTTGTTTTTATCCATCTTGTCGTGTCAGTGATTTAATTGTGGGCTATGATCACCTCATAAATAATAAAATAATGCAATTTAAAAAAATATATTTCTTCTACTTATTATCCCAACGAATTTCACTCCTACCGCCCTTTCTACCGCCTAGCAAAATCGGCTTTCGTTTTGCTATTGCGGTCTCTATCATTTCAAGCTGAAAGAAAAGCGAGAGCAATAATAAAAGCTAAGACAGTTCTAGTTAGGCGGTAGAGCCCCTGGTCTCCCATGACACCACATAGATATATAGATACTCTTTATTGTACACACCAAAAACATAGAGAAAACACGTATACAGGATAAGAAAAACAACAAAAACAAGTGTTACAATCGGCGGCCTTATAGCTAATAGCGATCTCTTCCAGGCAACCTTAGGATGGAAATGGTTTGTAAGAATATTCTATGAAGCGGGGTGTGTAGGTATCTGAACACCACATCTTTTGTTTTCATAATAGAAACGCAGATTTTTTTTCGATAACAGTTAAGCAAAACTAGCTCTTAACGATGAAGACAACACATCCACTTTAGCTTAGCAAAGTTGTGTTCTTTACAATAAAAAAAAATATTAAAAGTCATAGTGTAATTAGGCGGTATTACAACAATATAAATTAAAATTACAAAATATTTTGATTGCAAAATTTTGTCTAGATAGATAGATTTTTACTTTTAATGCAAAACGTGTGGATATCATTGAAACTCGTCTGATGGAAAGTGGTGACACTTGCCTAATTATAATATTATTTAAATACCTCGTGGGCACTCCACTTACTAAATCTCTTTTAGTCTTTTATACCAAACTACAATTGAATCTGCTCATAATACGATACAAAGATAATTTATTGTCTTTGGTAGAATAGGTAACAGAACAAACTATTTTTATCGCGTCAAATCATGTGAACTACGCAACTCACACTAGTGTCTATATATAAAAACGTTGTGTTGGTTTGTGTACGCTTCAAAAACTCAAAAAGTTCTGCACCGATCGAGCTGAAATTTTAAAATGATGTATAATCTGCATCAAGGATTGTTTTTATCTAATTTTTGCATCACAATGAGCCACAGCGAAGCGTGGCAGGGTACAGCTAGCTAACTATAAATCCAATAAGAATTGAAGAATAAAACTTAAAACTTTACCTGTGTAGTTTCCATTCCTGTTATTTTTCGCAATAGAAAGTAGCCTAATATGTATAATTCCCGACCATAATCTAACTATGTTCCTTTCCGAATTTCACCCTAATCCGTTTTCCCGTCCCGACGTGATTGAGCAATAAGCATCCAAACTATCACATTTGTATCATTAGATAAGATTTCACAACCAAAAACACATATTGCAGTTAAAATGTAAAATTTTATAAAGTACCCGAATAAACCAACAATCTTCATTAAAAGCCCCGAAGCGGATAGAACCGAAAATAAAACAGATAAAAACCGGATAAACAGCGTGTAAACGGAAAAAATAACGGATTAAAATCACGAGCAAATTGTTACTCGTCCCCGATGAGGCGTCAAAATGCGGAAAATAAAAAAAATGGCGGCGAGAGAGAACGCAAATAAAAAGACGCGATGAATGTTAACTAGCTGATTAGGTTTGAGGCACAACGAGCGAAAGATATTTTTCAATTTTTTTATTACGAAAAATAAAAAAAATTAAACGAAACTTTACCTATTATTAATAAAACGCACGTAAGTACATAATTAAATAAATAACATGATTAAATCATAACTATAAGACAAAAAAATCTAATTGCTGTTGTAGTTCTAATAAGATTTTGTAAATCAGACAATAAGTATAACGTATTTAATTAAGTACCTACAGCAGATCCCATAAGGTCAATTAGATTTTATTGACGTAGTTTCAATAGGAAAATATGTTTCTAGTTTTAGTAGAAAATTTATTTAGTTGTTATTTTTAATTAATTCGATTATTTTAAATTCAGGGAGTGCATTAACCTAAGTTAGATTTGGCTGGGCAGGGAGAGAAAAACGAGTAGTGAAGGTGAGTGTTGATGTACGTCAGAAAGGGGCCCTTAAACCTACGCCCGAGTCACAAGTCTCGGGAACTACTCGGGTTTTCTCTCTCTGCCACACGATGGACCCGCACGGTGAATCCATGGAATGCTAAGAAAATCGTCTCTTTAAACAGATTTTCTATTATGGAATAGAATCTGTTACGGAATTGGAAATGGTTAATTTAGCTCAGTAGGTAATTTTTGGTAGGGGGAAAAGTTACGGGTTCGCGTGCCACATGTTAGTTCAATGGCGTATCGTCAGAGTGGTGGTAGAACAGGGAAGCGGGATAGTGTTACATTCTTTTTGTATGGGCAAAAGTCGACCCTAGCTACTGCTAGCAGTAGGTATGTCTGTGGCTATATATGTGCACATTGTGCAACATTATCGCTACTTAGTACTAAAATTATAATTTATTAGGTTTTACTTCTATCGGCAGTCTCTATGACTACCAATTAAAACGAAAATTGGTAATCATAGCAACTGCCGATAGAAGTGAAAAAGTATCAAAACGCGGGTGAAACTAGAGGGCGTGGAAACAAGAAATACTGACGCATTTCTAGATGGCCAATGTGAAATGCTGACGCATTTCTAGGTCGATGGCCAATGTGAAATGCTAACGCAATTCTAGGCCAATGGCCATGATACCGAGTTTACCCGACGATTTATTATCATTCCCGATCGTAAAGCTAGAATTCAATTCACAGCTCACGAAAATTCTGCGCGCCAATAGAAGTTTTCACTTAAAAAACAGTTACTAGTGGTTGATTTTACACTAAAGGTTAAATGTATATTTTCCTCTTTTCTCTTCTTCCATATAGTATCAAGTAAGTAATCTTCTCAATCTAAGTATTTCTATTTAGAGGAACAATATGGAATTAAATAGTTAGATGTGTGGATGTATCTACAATTCCAATAAGAAAAAATCAACTTTCTCTTAATAAGTGAGTTCAAACTCAGCTAATAAGATACCATAACACAAAATCTAATAAATAAGTACGGACACAGCACAGCAAGTTTCTGTGTCCTTACACAGAAATTTTACTGAAAAGTCAACAACATCACAATTTCTAATATAATACTAAAAAAATATTAAAATTTAAAAATAAAATATTTTGCTCCCACTGCACCACTGGCTTGAGACTGCACCCTTGGGGTATCATTTTAAAAATGGCTCCGTTGAGTGACTTGTGCCATGGCGGGACCCACGTACCGTCCATAAACATACACATCATGGCTGTTAGGGAAATGAAGATGATGTTAAAATGGCTCCCACATTATTATGGGGCTTCTAGAATTAAAAAAATGGCCGTTTCGCCTTATCGTGTCAAATGTGAGGGTGGGACTAGTGAGGGATGGCGTTTAACAATATGCTGGGGTTAATTAAAATGGCTGAATAGTATTGTCTTCGATTTGATAAAGCAGTGTTGTTTGATGCCTTTGTAGCTTTAAATAGTGTAAACAAACCAGAATGAATGTGTGTGAGAGAGGGTGTGTGTGTATACCTGAATAAAGAACACAAACAGCCCACTAAATGTTCCCACTACTACGACTCGGGGCCTTTTCTCGCACGGAGAGAGTCAAGGCCATAATCCATCACGCTGTCCCAGTGCGGGTCGGTGGATGACACATGACTTTGAAAGATTCTAGGTACATGTCATCCTCACGATGTTTCCTTCACCTTTTTAAGTTAGTATACGTCCGAATGCCTTTTTTATTTAATACGCTCCGAATATAGCTTTTTTTTCATTTGTTCTCTTTTCAAATGTGTCTCGGAGTAGGAGAAGAACAGAATACATCTTTTGATATTCTGGTGGCCTTAGATAGAGGTTAATATCTGCCCAAGTTTGTACTAGTGCAGAAGACGCAGGGACTCATACAAACAACCTTCTCGAAATAATCTTATTTATATTATTACATCGCAGACTCAACGAACAAGATAGTAAAACAAAAAGCATTTGACCGATCATGTCTATGGCAAAGCCTTGGAATAGTTTTTGGAATAGACATACGTGTTCTGGTGTAGCGAGGGAAAATTGATAAAATATTGGTAATCATTTAAGTATCCCTTATTAACAAGGTACCGATTATTTCTTTAAAATATATAATATATTTCTTTACTTTATTGTTGTTGATCAAGGTACACGTGCCGTATTATGTACGTTTATTATTAACGGTTACATACTACATAATATGTCGGAATCAGATCCTAAGGGTCAATTCACACCGAGACGCGACGCGACGCGACGATACTCAAAGAGGCCAATGATTTCGCGCTACGCCGCGCATCGTCGCGAGACGCATCGCAACGTCGCGAGGAGCATCTTAAAATCGTAGCAGGACGACGCCTCGCTGCGCAGCGAGATGCCGCGAGGCGCAGCGGAACGTATCTACTAGCCGCGGGCGCCGCGCGGCCCCGCCCGCGCCTGTGTGATGTCTTCTTTTTTAATTTTATTTTTGTAAACTTCTTCCTCTTCCTCTTCTGCAAGAAGTCCGATTATAACAAGATCCCAGTCTCATTATATTTTCAATCGAGCACTCGACCGAACTGCATCAATTCTAAACGAAGTCTGAACGGAAATAGTAGAGAAGTCGCCACAGCGGCCTCAGGCTGCTCCTCGCGGCGTCGCGCGGCACCGTGAGACGCAGCACAGCACGCCGCGCGTACCGGCGATGCACCGCTGCGTCACGATACGTCGCGCTACGCCGCGAGGCACCTCGAAGCGCAGTGCTGCGTGGTGTAACGTAATCTGAATTCTCACAATGTAGGTAATGTGTATCTTTTCGTGTAGTGAATAAAGTATATTCTGAGTCGCTCTATGAAAAATGTGCGCGCAGCGTCGCGCCGCGTCGCGTCTCGGTGTGAACTGACCCTTATATTGCTATGCCGATTCTCGGATCATTTTTCCCTAGGCCATGAAAAAATAGCTGAATTAGTCCCTTAAAATACGCGCAATTTCAGTGTATTGAATTGGGTGTCGATGTGCAATCGAATCATAAAAATTTGCTCAATTTTTTTTTGCCAATTTTTTTGCTGTTGGTGTGCGCGTTTTGTAAAAAAAAACACTTTCATGATTTATTTAAAACGCGTCAAAAAAAATAAAACTTTTAAAACACCTATATTTTATCTTCTTATTGTGAAAATTTCTTTAGAAAGGTCCACTATTGAACTAGCTACATTATTACCGTTACCGCTGTATTTATGTTAATATTCTGTCTGTACGTATGAAACACGTAGGTACTTAATTGTTCAATTTTTTACTTTAAAAATAAAGTTTGAAAATACGGTATTTGACAATGTTGAAAATATAGCATAAATTATGATAATCTTATTAGATAACACATTAAATAAACATATTGCACTCTATTTTCGGAGATATAGTGTGTATTTTTTGTGAAATACGCCAATGAAAATTGAAAAATTACAGAATTTTTATCTTCGACGTGAACGCACTGTTAAGGATGACAACGCTGTTGACATCACACGCCAGTAAATATGCCATCTATAGCAAACGGTTTCTTTGAGAACAGTGATTTATTTACTGGCATGTGACGTCACGCGCGTCACATGATCAGACACAGCGTTTTGGAGGGCTTTTCGAACTCTATACTTTAAACATTTATTTTTAATGTAAAAACAGTGGCTCTTGCGGAAATATTCATGTGGTATGTATATTATGTAATCATAAATCATTTAAACGGTTTTAAAATTTTTGTCAAATACCGTATTAAATTTAATGACACTTGAAAATAACCACCGTTTCTGTACATATGTATAAATAGGTACGCATTTGACTGTGATTTGATTTATGTCAAACAATATTACACGACACATGACACTTGATTTGAAGACACACAGAATAAGATGTTTGGACAGGGTAGTTAGTCCACATGTGTGCGTATGATAAAAGTTGATAGAAATTTTATTTACACCAAGGACTTATATAATTGTAAATATATACTAAGGACTAAATACTAAATATATACTAAAATATATACGTAGAAACACTCAGATACAGAAAAAAAAATACTCCTCACACAAATATTTGTACTGAATAGAAAACATCATCATCATTATAATCAGCCCACATTCGTCCACTACTGGACATAGTCCTCTACTGGTCTTATCTGTCGCAGAACCGATAACCGTTGGGGTAGACGAGTTCTGGAGTGGAAACTGCGAATCGGGAAACGTAGTGTAAGACGTCCTGCGACTAGGTGGAGTGACGACCTGAAGATTTAGGGAAAACAGCTGGTGACGGTTGGAAACGTAAAGCCGGGGATCGGGTTAAATGGTGTATTATTGTAGAGGACTATGTCCTTGCTCCCAAGCTGACTTGCTGATGCGCTGAGCTGTGTTGGTGACTTTGGTTCTCTGAACGATGACTTCATCACGAATACAATCCCTCAGAGAAAATCCAAGCATAGGTCTTTCATTTGCTTGCTGAGCGACTTTGAATTTTCGGACTACTTTTACTGTTAGTGTCCACGTCAGCATCGTAGGTCATGACTGGTAGGACGCACTGACTATACACTTTTGTCTTCAGACATTGTGGGATGGGTGACGAGAAGACTCGACGAAGTTTCCGAATGCTGCCCAATCCAGCCGAATTCTTCACATGGCCTCACTCTCAAAGCTATTTTACACAGTTAGAGGTCAAACATATATACAAACAATCTCCAGAGTGATACCATTTACGGCAATCGGTCCCGGAGCAACAAACTCGTTGCATATGACTTTGATTTTGTCCAAGTTCATTCGGAGACCGATGCGTTGAGAAGAATTGGCCAAGTTTTCCAGCATCAATTTCAAGTGGAAAACGAACCCAGTCAATTCAATCAGTTAGTCAATTCTTGGATACCTGTCTTGAATACCAGTCATTGCCGCATCCAAACATATGAATTATAGTTGATCATTAATCAATCCTCTATGCCTCTAATCTACCACACCCAATGATAATGTTTCACTCCCAAACCTCAAACAACACCATTTTTCACCGCCGTCTCACTGATAAAGCGCTCAACACAAATTGCTTGACAAATACGCCATTTAACCCGGAAAAAAGTAAAAAAAGCGTTAACAACCCGAGTCAACTGAATTACTGAAATTACCACCGGATATCCGGGCAAAAATCTGTTAACAAACCCGGGAAAAAATGCCCCTGGACACTTAAAAAGCGATTTATATTCTGGCCGGGCTAAAAAAAGGTGGTAAATTTACTAAGGGGAGACTGGGGACTTGTTGCTTTACCTTATGGAGTGATTTTGCAGTGATTAAGCGGTTTTGAGGGTGACTTCGTGATTGATTTTGTACTTAATTGGAGGTTTTTAAAATTGTGTTTGAAAATTTATTTTATTAATTTGGGTTTTATGGGTTAACAAATGTATGAGCATGTAGATTAATTGTGCCTCTTTTTAACCGACTTCACAGAAATAGAAAAAGAGGTTCTCAATTCAGTTGTATGTGTTTTAGTATGTATGTTAGGTGATAGCTCCGCTAATTGTGAATCAAATTTTGATGATTCTTTTTTAGTTTGAGATAGATAGAATCTATCTATCTCAAGCATCTATCTGATAGATGCTAGAGTGTGTCCTACCACTACGTGTCGTACGACGCGTGCTACTAGACACTATGAAGTATTTGCAAATTTTCTATATAATAAAGTTTATGAAATCATTAACATTTATCCGCTTCCTTTGTTTAAACTCAGAATAGCCGTGACTGATTTTTTGAAAACGCTGTCATACAGCGAAACTGAATACTTTGTAAAAATTGTAAATTTATAGTCGCCGCAATATAACAAAGTATAGGTCTTATATTTCTTAAGTCAAATGTACCACAAATTAAAGTATTCTATTCCATTTCTATACTGCATGCTTAGATGTAAGTTTTAGCCAGTAGCATAATTCCCATAATTTTATAATTTACACAAACATATTCGATTGCTTTAAGTTACTATGTATAAATAGACTATTAAGAGATAGTATTTTGTTATTTTCAGTTCAGTAGTACATTTTTTGCTACACTTTATTAGTAAATGACTGTTAAGTAATTCTTCTTTTATAGTTTGTTATACGAAGGTACCTGTAGCACTGGTACCTGTAGCACAGTTTTTAAAAACTAGTATAGGTACCAGTCAGTCTCAGTAGGTATAAATTAGAACTTTAAAAATATATGTATTCTCTTTACAGTTGTAATTTAGTTTTAAGCACGATGTAAGTTATGGTCAATAAACGATTGATTATTATTTTATTAGTTTGGTAGATTATCCATATTTCAGAAGTAGTTACATGTAAATTTTGTAAAGAACTCAGTGAAGTGTTTTTTGAAATATGAACCAAAACTAAAATTTACTTTCTTTAACCTTGAAAACTTAGTGGCTACTTATGATGTTGGGTGGATTGTCTGAAATTAATTTTAACTAGGTTTTATTAGTTTAAGTTTTTATTTGTTTTTCGGAGAAAATAAATAATGTTTTTTTTTCTTTCTTTTCTTTACATCACTATCTTGTGTTTTAGTATGCAAAGTGACGTGGTTGTTACACAAACTGATAAAAGTCATACGTAACTAACGTGTGAAATTGTTGTTCCGATCAGAATCAAGTTTTTCAAGGAGAATGCATACGCGTGATTGCTGCTCGTTTGTAGTGTTTTCTTGAGGTGCGTCCCCAAGCAAAACGAGGTTTTCGTCCAGTTTTCAAAGCTATCCACTTATTAGCCAAAACAAATATCAAGAGAAATTTTGTTGCTCAATCACGTTGGAACATCTGAACCGAACGGCTTGATGTTTAGAACTCAATTGGAAAATAGCATGAGATAACACAAAGACATGACATATATTTTTTGATCTCAGGAAAATAGCGGGCACGGAAACTACGCGGGTAAAGCCACAGGATGTTTTTAGCTAGAGCTATACAAAGCTCAAACAAGACTTGGTAGAAAAAAGTCGAAAAAAATATTTTAATTCGAAATCGAACTTCATAATTTTCTTGGAAACTATATAGGTACTTGAGGCTCTAGATCTACCTATAACATTGGCAGGATAAAAAAGAATACATCAACATCAATACGCAATACATTTACGTTCAAATACGTAACCCGCATACTGATTACAATGATTAACATTCCCCCCTTCTCCCCCCAAATCCATCTTTTCTCCTCCTAAGTTGTATCTTCAAAGCTCGTTCCACCACGTACCCGTCTAACTAAACATATCTTATAATCGAAGTAATCTTGTACATGAGTAGAACTCGCGGGTGGAACGGAGGGTAGATCGTAATCAATTTAATTGGAAATTTCCTTTGATTAAACGCAAAGACGTTGTTAGAAGTTGACCTAATAAAACAAGTACAGTCCGTAAAATAAGTTCATAAATTTATTTAATAACAATAACATACTTAAGTTTTATGTTGTTTTTTAATACATATAGTAAAAACATTAATCTGAGAAATAAAATAAATGTCTGAATAATAAATACATATTTTTGGACAATTCACAGATAACACCATCTGGCCCCAAACTAAGCAAAGCTCGTACTATGGAAGCCAGATAGCTGATTTTATACTTATCCAGACACAGAAAAAATATATCGCAGGCAGACTTATCAACCAATCTTACCTACTAAGTCAGTGAAATTTATTTGTTTCATTAATTTTTTAAACGAATATCAAAGAACGACTTAGGAAATCTACTATGCTGATGTAATCAAGCCTTTTCTTCAATCTTCTTCTATACCCGAACTTCGAGACGCAAAAAAGCTTGCTTGAAAAGCGAAGAGCACAAAAAGAAGTTCCCTCCTCGGTAGAGGTTACCCTTCCCACAACTAAAACCCACAATGAATCGTGAAGTTGTGTGGCATTAAGAAAAGAACTCTATGTGTTAATAAAAGGCAAGCGAGTAACAAATAAACCTCTCCATTAAGTTACAACGGAAAATAATGTTTACATTGAACTTAAATTATTTATAAAATTAATTGAGGATTTGATTGTCTTGCTAACGCTACCAAAATTCATATATCTTAAAATTTCCACCCAGTGAATCTTGCGGCTTGAGATTATAGCAATAAAATTTATGTGAAGCCCGCATAGAGCAACTTCGGCGGTCTCTACGTCTATAGATACTTTGCTCTAGCTATGTATAGTACATTGGCTGTCGAATTTCGTACGCATTACTTGGGTGAAGTTGCTCATAGATATTATGCTATCAGAGATATTATGTAGAGCTTTTTATTTCTTTCTTTTGTATGCAATAGACTGAAGGAATAAGCGACACATGAGTTTGAAAGTAAGCAACATGCGTGCCTATTACATCACGGTGCCACGCAACTATTTGAGAATTAAGAATTCAAAAATGAAAACCTAGTTGCGCTCGCCACCCGAAGGCGTAAAATAACTTGCCTTTCATCTGAAAGAAGTTCGGAAGTGTTGATGGTAAAATAATTTTAATATATAGATAATGGGTTACAAATAATGATAACAAAGGTGAATGGTGGTTAAACCTTCATATTTCTAGCCACTTCACGTCACGTGACGTTTCATGTCTCGTCTCGTCTGGTCTCGTATGGTCTTGTCTGGTCTCATTTGGTCTCGTCTGGTCTCGTCTGGTCTCGTCTGTCTCGTCTCGTCTCGTCTGGTCTCGTCTGGTCTCGTCTGGTCTCGTCTGGTCTCGTCTGGTCTCGTCTGGTCTCGTCTGGTCTCGTCTGGTCTCGTCTCGTCTGGTCTCGTCTGGTCTGGGTCTCGTCTGGTCTCGTCTCGTCTCTCGTCTGGTCTCGTCTGGGTCTCGTCTGGTCTCGTCTGGTCTCGTCTGGTCTCGTCTGGTCTCGGTCTCTGGTCTCGTCTGGTCTCGTCTGGTCTCGTCTGGTCTCGTCTGTCTCTCGTCTGGTCTCGTCTGGTCTCGTCTGGTCTCGTCTGGTCTCGTCTGGTCTCGTCTGGTCTCGTCTGGTCTCGTCTGGTCTCGTCTGGTCTCGTCTGGTCTCGTCTGGTCTCGTCTGGTCTCGTCTGGTCTCGTCTCGTCTGGTCTCGTCTGGTCTCGTCTGGTCTCGTCTGGTCTCGTCTGGTCTCGTCTGGTCTCGTCTGGTCTCGTCAGGTCTCGTCTGGTCTCGTCTGGTCTCGTCTGGTCTCGTCTGGTCTCTGTCTGGTCTCGGTCTCGTCTGGTCTTGTCAGGTCTGGTCTGGTCTCGTCTGGTCTCGTCTGGTCTCGGTCTCGTCTGGTCTGTTCTGGTCTCGTTTGTTCTCGTCTGGTCTGTTCTGGTCTCGTTTGGTCTCGTCTGGTCTCATCTGGTCTCGTCTGGTCTCGCCTAGTCTCGTTTGGTGTCGTCTGGTCTCGACGCGGAGACGCAGTGATATACATGGTAGGATTACTCTTGCGCAGCGTTGCGCAATGAACAATGTGGCTACAATAAAGACTATCAAGGTATTGAAACAGTTTGACAAACCATCTTAGATTTCAAATCCTTTATTGATTTCCACATCGAAAACGCAATTGTCAAGAGCTATTCACTACAATCTAAATTTGGTGAAAACTATCAAATCATGATTACGTAATACATAAATACTATTCATTAGGACTTCATTGAGATGATACAATGAAGGAGTTTACTGGAGTAACTTTCAACAATACCTACTTATGTTCAAATAATTATAATATATGTTTTGTTTTTGTTATTAAATCTTGCTTTCTTAGATAGGCATTCATCCGTAAATTTTCTTTGAGAAGATAGGTTGTGTCAATGATTAATTTGATGGAATAATTTGCCCAAAAATTATTAAAACTTTTCGGGCACTTTATTTATATGTCTAAGTATTATCACAAAATATGATTTAAAACTATGTATTTACTTTGTTTGAGTTTTAAAATTTTCTGGACGTTGAAAAAAAACATCTTTGCCGACTTCACTCAAAAAATTTAAAGATTGTTTGGAGTAAATGTTGGGTAGACTATTTCTCGTTGTTACTGTTTATTTGAACTCTACTTAATTTTATTTTACACTAAAGAAATACATTTGTTGCATATTTTTCCACCTGGAGGAGGCAGTCCGATTAATTACCACAAGTTATACCTTAACGTTTCTCCTAACCGGAAGGGATCTAATCGTTTCCGGTCTCTTCAAGGGGGCATCGCCAGACGCCTTCGTCTTTGGACACCCTGCGACGGGTCAAGTCTGCGGTTCCGCTGGATACCATCTTTCGACTGCAGAGAACATGGAAAGTGACACACCGCAACATTTCCACTACTCTTTCCCAGGAGCCCCATTGCGTTCGCTACCTGACATTTGCGAATCTGTCAACGCCGCGGCGGGCAACAAAATGGCGCACCATGACACCGGCGATGTTCTCCCCTTGCGTCCTCCACTTCACAGCTTCCTTACTCCGCAACGTTGCGCTTACGCCAGTTGCGCCAGTGCCCATACACCGCACTCTACATGGCCGCATTGTCGTTGGCTTGGAGGCAAAGTTTGCGCTCATGACGAGACCAGATGAGACCAGACGAGACCAGACGAGACCAGACGAGACCAGACGAGACTCGACGAGACCAGACGAGACATGAAACGTCATTCAAAGTTCAGTACGAGACTTATGAACTTTACTATCAATAAAACATTAGCAATAAGCTTATTTAAATTGTAAATCTTTGACACTATTATCGAAAAAATCTATTTCATCCCTTAAATTGAACCAACTTACACATTGTTGCCAAGTTTCGTGAATATCGGTTGCCTTGGCCAAGAGTTCATTGAGAACATATAACATGACACTGGATTTTTAAAGTTTTTAGACGTTAAGATAAATATTTTTAGTGAACATTTCTCACACAAGACCATCTAGTATCATTTGAATACCAAAATCAGTAGTTTCACGTATTGCCCGAACTGCCATTGTCGCTGCCACGGATTGCGATTTATTACCAAAGTACACAACACTTGGCAAGATTTGTTGCGAACTTGCCCCATTTGCTGGTTCCAACATTACAGCGAACGTCGGACGATCCGTCTGTTTTGTCTTTCGTGCCTTATCGTCTTAGGAACAAAGTTTGTTTTTGATTGTATTATAGAGTTACAAATCGTATCTAATAGTAGTATTAACAAAACTCTAAAATATTAGTGAGTATATATTTTTTTTGCCTATAAATAGGTATATTCTTGACCGCCTTCTCACCTGACGACCTGTCAACGAAATTCGTGCTTTCTTAGAAGAAACGAGAAATTGCTAGCCTATCGGTTTTTTATCGTATACACTTCGGAGAATGTGCAACTGATTTACATGATATAATACCACCTTGGCATTTTTCTATCGGAGTCTTCGTAACTCGAAAAAGCGACATCGTTTCGTGATTGATGCTCCAAAGACAGACTCTACTTTTGTGATAAGAATGTCTAGGCTGTGGAATACATTGCCTGAGTGGGGTTTCCCTGTTGTTTACAATCTTTGTGTCTTCAAATCGAGAGCGAATCGGTTTCTTCTTGGTAAACATGCTCCATCGTAGACCATGTCGTCATCACTTAACACCAGGCGAGATGGCCGTCAAGTAAAGACCAAGTGTGTAAAAATTTAAAAAAAAACCCAATTCATTTTCGACTTGAAATAACCAAGGTTGTAACAATCGGGGAAAACTACTCAGAAAACTTGTCCCAAAGTCCAAATGTTAAGAATGACATTCTAGTCTCTAGATCACCATGGCTTCTTATAAATGTGAACCGAAAAAATTATAGGTATGTTATCCGTCTGCCGAAAATGTTCAAAACTTAGGTATTAAGGTTTTTGGTTTAAGGTAGCGCTTGTAGGTGTATTAGTACTACTCTGTCACCACCAAGAATTTAAAGCTTAAAATTTGATTCAGGGTGTTGCATGTTTACGTGCGATGAAGCGTAAAAATAAAGAAAAATCAGAAATGTATATACCATACCAAAATAGAAAAACGTGGGTAACTACGATACATATTTAGTAATAATTAATAGAAGTGGCTTAGAAAACAACCGCGATACAAACAATAAATACAATAAATTTACAACTGTTGTTTGTTACACCATTATTACTGAATAACCTACGTTATTCAGCCCAATCGACATTGACAGAGTCTGGCATTTCGACATTTTTTTTGTTTCGTTCAAAATACGTTACAGGAGTTTATATGAAACGTAATTCTTAATCTATTTTCGTGAGTAAGATTATATTGCGCTATTTCAGCGCTTTATTCATTTTTCTTTATTTATTTTCGAAGTTTGTGTTAGCGGTAGATATTTTATACTGTATTTTTTGTTATTTATTTTACTACTGAACTTTTTTAAACTTGATGTATCAATGTTTTCTCAGTATAAGTAAGGGACGAGCACGATGGGCGCTTGATGGTAAGTAAAACACTTACATAGGGAGTAATTTACATTAAAATACTGTCTTGCACAGGACTGCGGCCATCAACTAGACATATAATATAGTGTATCTCTATATCACTTAGTTGTTCTAGTAACATATCCCCTCAAATCAGACCACAGTATTATTTATTTACTTTATGATTCCAAGTTTTCATAAATCTCACTACTCAGTACACCGCTTGGCAACAATCGAAAAATCGATACACCATCTTACTAAACACATAAATCTATATTCCGAACACGCGCACGCTAACTTATACAAACACCCATATTTCACCACATAAAACTCCACACATTTGACAGCACAAAGCTCTCACACACACATTGAAACGCGCAACATACTAACATAAAACTGTATCATATAAGGCGCTTCCCAAGACGATATTAATATTAAGATTAAGTCCCGGGTAAAGCTACTATTTTTTGATCCCTTGAAATACGATCTCTATGTTGTGAGACTAAAATCTGTTTTCCCGTGGCAAGAGTTTGGGGTGGAGGTTGAGGTGTGGGTATACTTGAGGGGCGAATGTAAAAACCACCCCCGCGATCGACTTATATGCTGTATCAAGACGTTAGAGACCTCAGGGGTAGAATATCGTATTTCGAAAATTACTCAAGAGATTCCTCAAGTCGTTCTAGATTTGTGAAATGAAAAGTTCTATTGGCGCACCACACACAGAATTTTCATGGGTTGTGATTGAAGATCATCGTTACGGTTGTTCGGAAAAAAATGTTCGGGTGAACTCGGGACTTAGCAGACTTCTAGATGGCAATGCCTTACAAATCTTAATCTTACGACCATCCTTGGAAAATCTATACTAATATTATAAAGCTGAAGAGTTTGTTTCTTTGTTTGTTTGAACGCTAGGATCTCGGGAAGTACTGCTCCGGATTGAAAGATTCTTTTTTATTGGATAGTCCATTTATCAAGGAAGGCTATAGGCTATAGAAAATAACGCTACTATTAATAGAAGCAGAGCATGAATCAAGAATGTAACAAAATCGGGAAAAAATTAATATTCTCCTTTTTGAGTTTTCGTACGTTTCGTGCTTTGTCATGACACATGACAGCATGTGTCTAAGATTGCGTCATTGAATATCACAGATTACATACCTCTTGAATATAAAACCTTTGCTAATTAAATTTGTTTCTAAATCTGAGTTGGTACGACCAATTTCCGGCAGGTGGCGTAGCAGGTAGCTGAAGAGGTGTTTTGTTTGAAAGCGATATTCTCAGGAATTACTGAACCGATTTCAGTCATTCTTTCACCGTTGTATATGAACGGGATCCTGATGAGTGCTATATTATGTACCACGGGCGACGCCAGGGCGGGCATCTAGTGTATTTTATAAGTTTAACAGGATCACACTCTGTGACTGATCAAGAGTTCTGACCGCTTTAGGCTAATTGTGAGGACGCGCTTCCTCCGGATGAGGTAAAATTCATATTCGAATCATTATTTCAAAAGAACGTAACGCTTGGTAACGTCACGTACAATAAAATTATGCATAAATAATCTGTGTATATAATAAAAGGGAGCTTGTCATTTAGGTGCAGCTGCAAAAAAGGCTTTGTCATGGTGAAAAAAAAAATTATCCAAATAATGAACACCTACATATGGTACTTAAATAAATTTACATTACTGTTTAGTATTGTTCTACCTTACTCAATAGTTCTAGTTATGACATATTCCTTTTCCAAACACAGCTGTCCTATACAAAATCATCAATAGTGTAAGTACTTTGTTTGTTTTGCAAAATCATCTATAGTAATGCTTCGCTCATAAGGTAGTGTTTTATTTCAAATAAGTTAAAACATAAGACACTCCCAGATTTTTCAGTTAACCGCGCATTTGTTTTAGTATTTCGTATCGATCTAGTTGAAATACGTAGGATAGATGGATTGATCCTAGATTAATTAGCGCATGGAAAAATACGGCTTTAGCGCCCCCCACCCCTGATCCTCGCACCCTAGGCTACAATCTAATTAGATTAAGGGTCAATCGTGCCCTTATTACACGTATTTAATTGGATAACGGGACACTCACGTATGTATGGTCGGTCAATCCGACTCGAGTTTCGGCCGCCGGATGCGGCCGAAAATCAGGGCCAAACGGGCAGCCATCGCGCGCGTGCTCTCTCCTTCAAAAAGGCCGCCGGACGCGGCTGAAACTCGAGTCTTATTGACCGACCATATATACGTGAGTGTCCCGTTATCCAATTAAATATGTGTAACAACCATGCTAATTTTAATACTTATTACACTTGACCGCCACCTCGCCTGATGTTAGCGACGACGCGGTCTATGATGGAACGTCCTTACCTAGAAGAAACCGATTCACACTCGATTTGAAGACACCAAGATTGTCTTCATTGACCAAGATTTTGATTGGTTGTGGACTAATACAATAAGTGCAAAAGATTATGTGTTTGGATACTTGTTGCTCCATTTTTTACGCCGGAATGGCGAAAAGGATCGGGGAAATCCAAAAACTCGACCAAATACGACCAGTGCGTTAGCCGCCATATTGGCTCAAAGGCCAAACATATTTTTAGGCATATCTCCTTTGTTTCATTTTTTTACAAAAATCACAGAACCAAAGTTGTTGAAAATTTGATTCTCTACAACTTTGGCCCTCATAATTTTTATCGTAAAGACGTAAAAATAGTTGTGGATAATGTTAACACTAACAATTACCTAGATGTGTTTCGGCCAGTTTTCGTCCGAGACCTATAGAGCGCTGCAGTTTTCGTCCGATACCGAATTTAAGACATACATACACTATACAATCCTAAAAACAACATTTAACTTTTGTGACAACATCGTCTACACTGGAATGCGTTGCATGAGTGGGGTTTTCCCGACGGTTGTTATAATCTTAGTGCCTTCCAATCGAATGTTCAACAGCGCAACGAACAGGTTTCTTCTAGGTAAGCACATTCCTTGGTAGACCGTATCATCGCTTAAAATCAACGAAATGGTGGTCAAACACAAATCCATAATGTCAAAAAACCCTGTCTAATATCAAAATTAAAGTATATTCCACTGTTCACTCATTATTTGTACTTCCCCGTCTTTTATCTAAATTTCTCCTTTCGCCACCTGCTAAAAATTGCTCTTAGCGTCGCCAAATTGCTGCCTGATTAGATAGATAGATAGATACTCTTTATTGTACACACCAAAAACAAAACAATACAGTAAAAGAAAAAGAAATACATTAAAATTAGTGTTACAATCGGATTATTATGTTTTTGTAAATATTTTTGATTTGGTATACCTACGATGTAATAAAGAATGTATCTATCTTTTTGCATCAGTCGAGTAAAATTCGCAGATACCTCCTTATACCCGCAGAGCGCCACTATACGCGCCCCCTCGAATTTTACCTCGTCTCATTCCCGCGATTCCACACCTACATATTTATTATGTACCTACTTATATACTCGTGTCTATGTACGTACCTACTTAATATTCTGAAGCGGGGCGTGCGAAATTACGTAAGAACGTTTGCTTTAAGACGCTTGAATATTTTGCGTTATTAGGAACATCTTAGGAGCCTGATGGCTGGCCTAGTTACTTAATATTACGGCAGGTCCAGTCGGGATAACGGTGACAGCCGATCCGGAGCTCCGGGTTCAAAATCCACGCGCACCACTGTCTTTTCGAAGTCATGTGTGTAATACTTCTAATTTAAAATGGGCGAGTCATGTCAAAGTCATGTGAGTAACGGACATGTATCTAGAATCTTTTGAGTTCAAGTGTGAGTCATCAACTTGCACTGGACCAGGGTGGTTATGGCTTTGAATATCTCCTTGCGAGAGAAGGCCCCCAGTCCCAACAGTGGGAACATTTAGTAGACTGGGAACATATATGCTAGTAGCCTAACTAAACGTTATGTTCCTAACTATGGACTTGTATCACTATAATTAATAATACGAGTAGCCTTACTACTTTTTAGTAACTTTGTGCAACCATCTACCGAAGTGTATAATAAATATTATGGAATCTCAACAACTCTAACTAAGTAAAGCTTCTTTTAGAAGAAGAAGAAGTGTTGTAATACTCTATAAAATATTTTTTATACAGTTGTAGGTAATAAAAAATAGTTTGTGTTTGGTACGTACCCAAAGTTACGTAATTGTAATATGTGATAGTTTGGGGAGTTTCAACATTAGGTATTATTGCAAAAAGGGGAAATAACTTGAAATGATTGGCCTAGGCAAGTAATTGAATGTCAACGATCCAAGTTATTTGCCTAGCTGTTTGTTCAAGTACGATTCAGGCCGTTAGTAAAATGGCACTGTTTTGTAAACACGCTACGATAATTGAACGACTGATTAAGGCAGTTGATTGCGACATATACACAAGAATTGCTCGTTAAAAGGTCCCCAGTGTCATGAACGGTGAAGGAAAACATCGTGAGAAAACTGGTATGTTTTAAAAGTCAAGCGTGGGTCGCTGATCCTTCAACCCGAGGTAGACCAGTATGGAAAATTGTCTCTCTCCTTGTGACGGAAGGCCTGGGTTTCGGCAGTGGGAACATTTCGTGGGCTTCCTAAGCTATATGAATAACATCTTAAAAAGATAAATAAGATAAAAACCTCTTTATCGGCATCCATAAGCACTGTTCTAACATTTTAATTGGCCGCCTTATCGTCGTTTCGTAGCGACCTTCCAGGCTACCGCCCACGGATAGGATAGGTACTATAAACAGTAACGCAGCTCTAAACATATTAGTTAAATGTACAAAAATTAAAATAATGTTTTTTTTTATAATTTTGAGTGACGAGACGAGCTGGACATGTCCCTGATGGTAAGCAAAATGCCAGCCACATAACAGCACAGTGACACGCAGCTATGGGAACATGAAGAGTCCAAATAATTACCTAGCACTGCGCTGCGCTGATCACCCAGAAATCTAAGTTATTATATCTCTAAACCCTGTAATTTCTTTGGTAACATTGCCCTTCAAACCGGAACACAGTAATGTTTGCAGATTACTGCTTGGCGGTAGAATAATTGGCAAAGGTGTGGTACTTTCCCAGACGGACTCTGCTAAGAGTCCTACCACTACAAAATATATTACCTAAACATAATAAATATATTAGACAGCACATGTTAGAATAGGCTAAAATTCGCATCAAACGTAAATGCCACTGCAAAGCTGTGGAACGGTCTGCTTGAGTCTGCGTTTCCCGATTGGTACAGCTTCGTTGTCTACACCAGTATCATTAGATAGATGCATACATACATATGCGTCCCACTAAATATTCCCACTGCTGGGACTCGGGGCAAGGAGAGAGTCGAAGCCATGATCCACCACGCTGGACCAGTGCTGGAGATAGATAGATAGAAAGCTCATTATTGTGACACAAAGAAATTAAAATATTACAGTGGAATTATAAACTAGTGCCACAAGTGGCATTCTAAATTGCTTTTCGCTATTTAGTGCTGCGAGTTCCCGATATTTCGGTGTAGTTTCATGCACCACTCTTACTAAGGCAATTAGTAGTGTTGTGAACAAGCGTGTAAGCTTAAAACACTGTTAAAGGGAGAGTTTTCTAAATCGAAGTAAAAAGGTTATTCCTAAGAAAACGTGCTACCTATATACTAGGCCGCGTATAATGCATAAATTATTGCGTGACCATTTACCTACTTTTTAGAATACCTAGAAATAATGTGTTTACTCCAGACCAAACAAGCCGATTTAAAGAAAAATAAAGTTTCTTCAAGTACTAAGTAGGTAAGTAATATATTTATACCCATTCTTCGGTTGTGTGGAAGAAATCGCCCTTATCGATAAGGTCGACATTTATTTTACTAGCTTGAGAATGGATTGTTCAAACATCATAGAATTAGGTACTTTCTTTATAGGTAACTATTAATCGAAGCATTTTGAAGTACCTAAGCGAAGCTACAAGATACAGAAATGTATACCATGTCTTTATATAATATGTTCTTTATACGAAACGACAAACAAATTTAAATTAGTATAAGAAAATCCAAAATCTCGTAGGATTAATCCTCTACCCTCAGGTAAATAACGTCGTTTTAATTAATTTTCTCTATTTTATATCCAACATCTGCAAATACTTCCCTTTTACGAGTTGACATCTGTCCTCGTAGGATCGGGGCAGCCGGGGTAAGTTAGCATGCAGCCCGCATAGTAGAAAACAAAAACATCACCCATTTTACCAAAATCCCACGAAATTAAAACTAAATCGCGCGACCCGAATTCAAATCTCGAACCTCACGCACACTAGCTCCCCGCAAAAACACCAATGAACGACGCGCATTTAAATTCGGAACGCAACTATAATGCTAGCGCAGGTATCGTCAACCCTCGGTAAGAATTCGCAAAAATATACGAGTAGTTATAGAACGCGGGGTGGCGCCTCCCGAGGATGGGGTGGGAATAGGAAGTGGGGTTGAAGTAGCGGGGTGTTTCTGCGTCAGGCGGGGTGTCTCCTAAAAACGGTTAAGTAGCTCCCCCTCCTGCTATAACTATTTTATGCGTCCCCTTAGAAAGACAGCGGAGATGGGGCCTCGCGATACCATAGGCGTAGTCGGGATGGGGGAAGTTAAATTTTAATACGTCTAGCCAGTTAAGAATTCATGTTGGATTTATAATTAAATGCCTAATTAAGGTATAGCGTTGTTTTCGTATGTGAGTCGCGTATGAATTTTAATGTTTTAGTTAATCTTTATGTTTTGTTGGGGTTGTAAGTTGGAATACGGTTCTCTTTAGGTATTTCTGTTTAATTGTGGGTTAAATAAAGTATGGCAAATAAAGTTTTTGATTGGTTATTAGTTTTGTTAAAAGTATAATACCTTAGTATGATGGACTGAAATAGCTAATTCATTATATTTGGTAGTTTATATAACACTCCCAGCAAATTTAAGAATAAAATATTCTTAAACTCATAAATTACAGCAAATAAAATGAAAACACAGTATTGCTAAAATATTGTTTAACTTACAAATAGTTAGAAGCTTATTCCAAATGTTATCAACAACAATGCACTAAACAACAGTAGGTATCATATATTATTGTTTTCTTTTTATTCTAGACAAGAAAAGAAATCAATGCTGTTTACGTACCATAACACGTAACTATTTTTATAAGTTACTATTATTTAATTAATTTTACATAAGACATACAATTCAATGTCACGTTTCATGTTTACTAAGACATTGTTAAGTCTACTAAATATATTAATGAAGTCCCCAATTCACCTGTGGCCCACTTTGCACCTTACACAATAAGCATGAAACAAGTTCGTCTTCTATGCCATTGTGTTCAGTATAAAAACTACTTTCTCACAAAACAAGTTTCTTCATGCAATAAAGGGAGTTTTACGGCTCAAAATAGGGGAAAAATTATACCACTGTTTTAGTAAAGAAAACTTTACAATAAAAAAAAACTCCTAGAAAAAATACTCCTGGAATATGTTGCGAGCTCATTAAATGCCGGTAGGCGTATAAATGTCAGACACTAGGTACGTTGTTTCACTGTATTTGAAGAAAATAAGCAAAATTTAGATTTTAAAGAGATAATAGCATCAGAGATCTATAACGTCTTATTAAATAATATTTTTATCGATTAAACGTAATTTAAAGACAACTTGTAAAAAATGTTGACTGGAATAATAGTGAATAGGTACATACATGGCATTAAATGAAAAAAAATTGTACTCGTATGTATAAAAATTTAACTAAGTTTGTATGTGTCAAAAAATTACGTAATGTTACTTACAATTATTTTAGTGGCATTTTTGTCTTCACTTAAACAAACAATTAACTTATAAAATTGTAAATGCCGTTGGACCATTGTACTATTTAGAAAGTTTAAGTAATGTGAGCGCGTATTCAATAAGATCTTCCCACAACCTTTGGTTAGTCATTCTCACGACCTATATCACGAAACTGGTATTCCATAAAATCTATTCGATCGCGATAAAGAATTAAAACTCGTCCTACAGTAAGCTTGATACTACTAAAAATAACCCTAAATTTAGGACGGGTTCAAGTTAAAATTGTGTTACTTCGATGCAATTCCCACAAAACTACAATTCGATAGACAGGTTTCAAACCTGTCGCTTTGTCCTGAGGGACGTCTTCAATCGGACAAGATACTCAAAATTAAGATCACAATTGCAGCTAAACCAGTTTTGTAAGGAGGGTGAATTGTGACGGACACCGTCTTTGGTAGTTTTCATTAAAAAAGTTTGCGTGATCTTTTTAAAGAAAATTTTAAAAAAAGCTTTTGGGGTGTACCAGTTTTTAACAAAATTGTAAGCATATTGTGTTTATTTAACATTTTGGTAAAAACTTGTGCTATTGTTGAATTTAAATTGTTGTTTGAGTAGTTCATGTTATTGTATTTATGGCATTGTAAAATGTTGCATGTGAATGTTACATCACAATTATTTTTTTTCAATTATTGAGACTGAAATTTTAATTTAACTGAAAACTTAAATTTATAAATTTAAATATTTTATATTATTTGTACTTTACATGAAGTTGGTAATAAACTCAGAGTACAAATATATATATATATCATATATCATTTTATTTACACATTTTTTTCAATTTAATAAACGCCTAAAATGATCAGCAGCTATGCATGGAAATTTAATACTCTTTCACGCAAAAGTAACTGAACTAATCATGATGAAATTCATTAAATAGGTAGGAAATAGTCTGGAGAAGTACATAAGCTACTTCTATCCCAGAAATATAAAATGATCGGGAACTACGTGAATGAAACCTCGAGGCACTCCTAGTTTACTAATATTTAATAAACTAGGACTTTAGTAGTGGTAGAACTCTTAGCAGAGTCCGCTTGGGGAAGTACCACACTTTGCCAGTTATTCTACCGCCAAGCGGTAATGTGGAAACATTACTATGTTCCTGTTTGAATAGAAATGTTTCCAGAAAAATAACAAGGCATAGAGGTATAACATCTTGGACCTCTGGGTGACGAGTGCAGTGCAGTGCTAGGTAATGATTTGGGCTCTTCATGTAGCAATAGCTGTGTGTCACTGTGCTGTTATGTGACAGGCGTGTTGTTTACCATCAGGAACATGTCCTGCTCGTCTCGCCCCTTTTTATTAAAAAAAATACTATGTTTCGATTTGACGGGCAATGTTTTCAGACAAATTACAGCGCTTGGAGATGACGAGCGCAGTGCAGTGCTAGGTAATTTTTAAGTATTTAGACTCTTCATGGTCCAATAGCTGCGTATTACTGTTCTGTTTTGTGGCACACACGTCACTTTATACTATAAAAAAAAAAAGTTATTCTATCATAACGTTTTACTCGCATAGAAATTGTTTTTATACATGATTGTTTTTGGGCAGACATCTGTAAACAACCACGTTTGTACTAAATACATAACTGATACTGTTTTATTAAATAACTGAAATATTAGTATTTATTAATAAAATATTTGTGATTGATATCGACTTCAAACACGTGGTAATTTTTGGTGTTTTTATATTGTTGTAATTAAACAAACATCATAAACAGTTTAATTATTTTGAACCATCTCTTAACAATAACCTATTTAGCAAAGGTTACGCGTCTCTGCTCTAATACTCATGTAAAAAGCCAACGTCTAAGGCGCCAGGAGACGCGGGGGCGAGGGGTGGCTCGCGGCTCGTATACCCACCTGATACTTGTTTGTGTGCGTATATGCTAAGGATGCCATTATAAGATTTTCTGAGGGATCAATATTGTATGATCTTATATGAAATATCTTTTCACATCAATTCTTAATCATTCACTTTCATTTAATTTCTACTTCAAATTTAATTATGCAGTCCTACTTTCTACTAAAATAAAATTACAAATGCGTAAATTTCGCTGTTTGTTGATGCATGAAATTGAGAACAGTATTTGATTAGTCTGGAAGCACATTTAGTATTTGAGTTCCTACTTTATTTCCGGAAAAGAACGAAAATGTGAACTGCGCGAGTAACTGTGTGGCACTACTAGTAATGAAAATGAAAACAATACAATTGAAATTGAAAATGGACACAAACTATGAATGAAAACAATGATAATGACTGACTATTTCGCGACTTAACCTGTGGCTCTTCAGTAAGCTCGGTACCTATTTTGGTCCCCAAAGCTATCTAGAAATTACTATACATTGATGTGCCTCAGGAAAACATACAGCATTATATGAAGAAGCAGTATGTATACTTATCTTATTAATCTGTGGTCGACGTCTATACCATAGACAATTAGCTTCATCTTGACGCCACCAGAGGGCGCCGCAAGCGCGCCACCAGCAAGGGCACCCGGCGCGGTGCGATCTTTGGGATTCATAGCGTTGTATACTTTCGCCACGAGTGGTCGAAATTATAGAAAAAAATATTCAATTATCACTAATTAACAATTAATAACTATCGAAAAATATTTTAAATGTGTTTATATATTACACGAAATTTTATTGAAATCTCAACGGATTGAGATTTTCGAAGTACCCGTGAGTGAAGCGGATAATTCATCCATCGAAGAAAAATGGTAAATCCTCTGCGTGGTAAAGGTGAGATCGACCGATTCCAGAATCAAGGTCTTATACATGCAGGTCAGTCTTCATTCATTTATATGCATTTTATCAAAAGTGAGCAGCTGGCTCACTAGTGCGAGTTTTGCCTAATCTCTAATGTATGGTTTTGACCAATATATCGAAAACATTTCGATCATTTACGCCTGGTCGCGGAGACCTTGCGTTCGAAGGGTCGTGTCAGTCTTTACTGAACGACTTCCTTCTGGTGCAGTTCCAAATTACGTTTCTAGGTTGCGGAAACCGTGTGATAGCTGGAACACACTTGTACCAACATAGTATGTGACCGATACTCTTTGGACATGCGGGTAGACACACGTAAAAAGGTTTTGAAGGCTATTATGTAAATTATTAGACCAGCTAACGTTAAATTGCTAAGTAAATCTACAGCATGTACCTACCCGCTTGGCAGCGTGTCCGCTAAAAGAAAAACTAAGGGTTCAGGTGCATCTCCCAGTTTTTAACTGGCTTGTTTAAATTATTTATTGTTTGAACCTTGTCTCAACTACCTACTAATACTAATACACTTTGATAAGGTGTAACCAATAAGTTACTGCTTAGTAACATCTGGGAAGCTAAACTTATTAAGAGTATCTCAATATTACATATAATTATGGCAACATCTAATCCCACTTTTCAAAAAGAAGGAAAATGGCTATTCAGAATCGGAATCAACATTGAATAATATTCTATGAAATTAATTAAAACATCAAAACAGGTATAAACGAAATTAAATTTTATACCCTTCGGTGTCCACCGAACTAGTTCAGACGTATACAAATACATAGACGTGCCGATGGGGTTGAAATGAATATATCATAATTATACGCATTATTAACTAAGATTTGACGAAACTTAGTTCAGTTGCACTATTGTTACACCATCACTTAATTTAGTTGCACTATCGAATAAAGTAAGCTGCTACAACGTGGACAAATTTGCAAACATACATGCATAACCATTTATTTATGTAAGGATATTCTAAGTTTGGATCTTTTATACAATACGATCGTGAATGTATTGCATTTTAAAATTCTTACATACCTACAAAAAAAAAAAAAAAAAAAAAAAAAAAAAAAAAAAATTTAATATCCAATGGCGAGCTCTGGGTGCCAATATAACTATTTGGGAGAATAAAATTTCACATAAACCCATATCAATAGATTTAAAATTCACAGCTACATCCAACTCATCACATCGATAACTATCGATTCAGGGGAGGAGTCCCTGTTATAAAACAAACCATCTCTGCGGAAGAGAAGCAAGTCGCCAATTTCAGAGATATTTATAAGAAATATGTCATTCAAGTAGATGTTCTATTGTATTATCAAATGTTTTATGGCATGTTTTATTTTAATACGTATACATATTTAAATTTTGATCTCTCCTTAGCACCACATTTTTCATAACATGCTTGGTCGCGGAAACCTTGCGTACGAAGAGTCGCACTTCGCACTAATCTTACAAGACGACCTCCTTCTGGTGCAATAAAAAATTTAAATAAGCCTCTAGATTTCGGAAACCGCGAGACATCATTTGGAACAATTGATACCTCACATTTGACCAGGTCCCAGCACCATATCTTACCACTAACACACGCTTGGTCGCGGAGACCTTGCGTTCGAAGGGTCGTGTCAGTCTTTACTGAACGACTTCCTTCTGGTGCAGTGTTCCAAGTTACGTCTCTAGGTTGCGGAAGCCGCGAGACACTGGAAATGCCTCAAAACTATGATCGAGAAAGCAGGTATCTATGTATATTCACATTATGTATCTGGAAGGTTATTGACAGAAAATAGGAGCAGGTCAACTATGGCGCACATATATCTACATATAACAGCGTTTATAGAAAAGTACATGAATCTACCTACATCTGACGCAAAAGTTAGATTTGATTTGCTTAAATTGGAATTGAAGGGTGGCTTAAATTTTACTGTTTCTGGTACCATACGGCAGACTTTAATATCCGCCATCTCAGATTTAACCAGTAACAGCTTCGTCAAGTATGACTTGTACTTACATGATTTAACAAAAGGATGTTTGTAGTACCTACTGCGATGGTGTGGTGGCGCGGAGCCACTTCTCATTATGTTTCAATACACAAAGCACCATGAGCAATACTAACTACGAATAATCACTTAACGACTAATACTCTATCACAACAACGAAGGAATCTATGACCACGAATCGTTTGCATTCTTCTGACATTCCCTGATGATGTTTATACTCCTAAAACACATGATATTTTAAAAACACGCGTCTTACGCAGTTGTGTTTTCAATTCCAATGAGCGATAATGTTGATTAATATTTAGTTTGTGAAAGAGTGCCCAGCTTGCCGTATAGTCTCTATTCTGAAGAGAGAAACCGTATGCTCTTCGATTTTATAAAATCTGATAAGTAATAATAAGGTTAAATATTAATGGAAAAAGATTTAAGATTTTTATCATTTTGAGATAACACCAAAACCAAATTGAAAGTAGATACGGTGAACAGTAACATGAAATAATTGTAGCAGAACCGTTATGTAAACGGTATCATAAGTTTAAGCTTGAGGATGAGATTTAAAACAGCGACTAAGAACCACCATATTTTATAAATAAACGGATTCAAAAGATCCATTTGCAACAAATAATTGCAAAATGTCGTCAACAAAGCCTATAAATGCTTTCGACAAGCTCTGATGAACCCAAATTCCAGTATTCTTTCCTGGTTATTATTAGCACATTCGAACTGTACAACAAGGACGTACAAGGTAGTGGCTCTCGACTAGCCAACAAACAAATTATATTTATACGAAACCAGCCCAGCCCTCTGACTCGTTCCCATCACTGGGAGTCGGCCAAAGCCATGGTCCACCGGGCTGGTGCGGCCTGGTGGATAACGCGTGACCTAGAAAGATTCTAGGTAAATGTCGCTGTAGAGTGTATCATTACATTGAAATCTTCATGAGTATTGATAAAACCCTAGATTTTGGGAAAATGAGGGTAGATTTGAGTGAGAAACTCACAGAAAAATAGTTTATAAAATAACGCTAGGTCAGTGTGAATCATTGCCAACCCTTACTGTCACTCGGCACCGGACGAAACGATGGTCGAGCGAGGACTTATATGCGTTAAATATGTTATAATATATCTTAAGTCTGATCAAAATAATTATAATTTGATATTAAAATTCAAGAACTGCTGACAGCTAAAACACGGATAAGTCTAGTTTCAAATAACAGCTTTTCACTTAAAACAGAATTAGTACACATAGTATGTACTTATATTATGTCGCCTATTTGCAGACAACACACTAAAATGGAACTTCATAATTATGTACATTTTAAAATTTTGCGAAAGCGATAATCGTCTGAATTCTACAGCTACCTGAAGTCTTAGAGAGTTACTTTATGTAGATTGGTTGTTTTCCAATTCCTCCAAAAACAGTATGTAAAACATATATGTTTGGAACGGTTCTTTAAATAATAACCCCTTTTTAAATATTATAGACCGAAATATACATAGGTATTATTGCTATATAGCAGTATGAACAAGGAAAATGAGAATAATTTGTGTCTTATCACATAATTCTAGTTCCTATCTGAGAAAAACAGAATAGCTTTCGAGTCAAATCAAATAAATTTTATCTATAGCAGTTGCTTAACATCTTGTTATTAAAAATTGGATATGTCCAGTCCAGTGAGACAGTGCCATGAACGTACAACTAGGAGATGTGGACCAGATATAGCAGTAGCCTTTGGATGATCAAATACCCAATCGATTGATGACATTATTAAGCAAAATATGGAAATATTATCTTAACACATTAAGCATGTTAGGTTAATTTACTGCGAAATTAACATAAATGGTTAATCATGTTCTTCAAAGTTTACATCACACACAAATTAGCTTTGTTAATTTAGCTAATTACAAAATGTTATTGAACACTTTATTTTAATAAGTATTCAAATGTTTCAGTCATCATAGCGTTGTTATTTTTTGGACATACTTACACCAGCAGATAACAAACACGTCTTCATATAATGCTGTATGTTTTCCTGAGGCACATCAATATAACGGTTTTACATAAAAATAAAACCGATATTATGTGCCGAGAACGGAAAACATACAGCATTCTAGAAAGGGCTTTCTGGTGAAGACTATGAATCCCAAAGATCGCACCGCGCCGGGTGCCCTTGCTGGTGGCGCGCTTGCGGCGCCCTCTGGTGGCGTCAAGATGAAGCTAATTGTCTATGGTATAGACGTCGACCACAGATTAATAAGATAAGTATACATACTGCTTCTTCATATAATGCTGTATGTTTTCCGTTCTCGGCACATAATATCGGTTTTATTTTTATGTAAAACCGTTATATTATCTTCTTTCATTAGACATCTTTAAAATCAACTTGTAAACATTTTTTTGGATATGAAAGCAAATTGGAAATTTCGATTTTTGGCACCATTTTCAGTAACCATTAATTTTACCATCGACATATATAAAAAGGGATCTCAATTCAGTTGCCAGTTTTTTGTATGTGTGTATGTTACGCGATAGATCCGCCAATCGTGAATAAATTTTGATGTTTTTTTTTTGGTAGACCATAAGTTCAAAGGGGATTTTATAAAGAAAATAAATGATATGTACCTATTTTAGCAAAAAGAATTACGAATTTTACGAATACAGTTATATTAAAAAACATACACCAAGTTTGGTTTTCAGATTGTAAAATTTTTGATCGTCAAAATTTTACGTAAGAACAGTGTTGAAATTTCTGAATCTAACTTAACTGAATTTTAATTACAGTGTTTTTCATCAATTATAAATTGAATATTTGGAATACAGAAATAAAAGTTCGAGCATTGACAACCCTATCACTTTAATTGTAAATGTGAGCCTTATATTTTCATTTGAATAGTTTTTGTACTGCATCGGTGAGAGTGTATTTGCATGTGTGAGTTAATACCGTATTGATTTACCTCGTGTGGTTAAGTCAGTAAGTTTAGTGGTCTTCAAGATTAAATTTAGAAAATACTAGAAGTGCCTCGCGTCGCGGTTCACGAACTTCCAGTTTTCTTAATTTTATCCTCATCGTTTGATATTCCAGGTTATAACTTAAATGTTTATACTTTCAACCTAATAAACGCAATTGAACAACATACTTCAAAACTTTTGTATGTTATATTAAAATAAGATTTCTTTTTTATTTGACACGATTTCCACTGATAACAGCATATTAGATTAATTTATTGTAGACTAGCTGTACCCTGCCAAGCTTTGCTGTGGCGCACTGTGATACAAAAATTGGATAAAAACAATCTTTGATGCGGATTATATAATATTGTAAAATTTCAGCTCGATCGGTGCAGACCTTTTTGAGTTTTTGAAGCTTACACAAACCAACATAACATTTTTATATAAAGAGATAGTTAAATGTTTTTCTAATTGACGCTTAAACCAAAAATGTACTCTACTTTATAATTCGTTTGTAATTCATTATCGTTAATTCGTACATTCATTTTGGTCATATAACATCTTTTCCTGTGCTATTTGGTGCATAATTAGAGATTTTTTTTGTTGCGAATAGTCATGACTAAACTTCAGCATTTCATGCTGAATGTGGTTATCTAATCTGCCAGAACGAAAGCTCGTAGAACCTGACCAGTTTAGGAACGCACAATGCTGCTCAATATATCACTAGTTAGAAGTGCTCCACACAACACTACCTACAATAACTAAGGGTTTTCAAATGTTTTCAATAAGATTAAATTAATATAATACTTTAATGACTATAGTTCACTTGCATCTGCGCTTATCTTTTGCCAGATAATATTTAAGAAAACACTATTTATTTAGGAAGCCTATACTTTGGGGTAAAAATTATTCTCTACTATATTCAAAGATAAAATCTTAGTTCTACATTTCAGACAACAAATTTAGTTCTTTTTCCTGTAATTGTCGTAGGTATCCTATGTTCTCTTCCAAATAACAGTGTAACTGTAATCCAAATTTAAACGCGATCCTTTCAGCCGTTTGCACATGATTGAGCAATAATAATCATCGGAACTTTTGGAAAGAACGAAAGACAGTTAATATTGCGTACAGAACGTTTTCCATAATCCGTCATCCCTCTATTTTCTCAATAAATTTTCAAACTTCGAATGCGTTTATCGTACTTTTTTTAAAGTTATTTTCCATTTGAAGTTAAACTTCTTAGCACGAGGAATAAAGAGAAGATAAGATAAGGACACACTTTTTAATTTCAATTTTTTTCATAAAAAATTGCAATGCCAAATGTTGACGACCCGTGTCGCCGCACGATAGAATTCGAAAAAGCGAGCTTCTAAGGAGGCGCGGGGAAGGGAGGGACGCTCTTATATTTTAAGATGGCTTCCGCGCCACAGAATAAACGACAGTCGCATATCGACGCGTTTCCCTCCACCCTCCTAACTTACGCGGAGGAATTTTGCACTGATTTGTTACGAACCTTGTTCGTCTGGAAAGATTCCTTCTACTACTAACTAAAAAGTTAATAGGTAATCTATTAAAAAAAATATTAAAAAAACTTTTAAAATTAACAATTTAAAATTAAATTCAGGCATTTCACCAAATTCAAATGTAGGCAATGACTATGTCATCGAGGTAAACTTTAGCTGTTTTTTGTTCATATTTGCAAAATGAACAAAAATTCGAAATCGTTGTAGCGGATCGATTTCAAAAATTCATTTACCGTTGGACAAGTACTTGGTCCCTGAATAGTCTATATAAAATGTACCACGGGCGAAGCCGGGACGAACCATTGGTAATAAAATAACAACATTAAATAGTATATATAACAGAACTTTATTGAAATTACAACAAGCTATCATCATAACATCTAAGCTACTATAACTTTAATAAAAAAAAACCTATCAAAAGAAATAACAATAACGAAAAGTTAATAAAGAAAAGTAAAAAATAAATAAACAGTTTATTGAATTGTATCCAACGTTTTATAAAAAAAACTTATCTTGTAAAATATAAAAACTAAGTAATATAGTAGAAATTATAAAACAATTTAATATTTATTTGAAAAATTAATCAAAAATGATTAAAAAACTACTAAAATAAGAATTGTGAAAGTTAATGTGTAATAATGTATGGCTTTTATTTTTTCATGCATAAACTATGTATGGCTGTTATTTTTTCATGCATAACCCATCTACTAAATGGATCATGAATAGATGGATGAATTTTGGTATCTATAGAGATAGATTTTAACTAATGTATTGTCTATAGTAACACACAGGCAACTTTTTATCATGTCAAATTACGGAAACCAGACTACGCAGTTAAAGAATCATATACATTTCCAAATCGACCGCTGTTGGTTTATAATACAATTTATACAAAAAATGTATTCAAAACTAGATACGTATAAAACATTATGTGTATAAAAACCCGTAAATGTTTCAGCTCAATTCCCGTTTCCGTTAATTTTCTAGTGATAAAAAGCGGCCTATTTACACATAACACATTCAGGAATAGCACAAAGGTAACAATTAATAAATTAATATTAACTAAGATAGGTACCTAGGATATGACGAATATTAATATAAACTTTGGTTAGTTGTGTAAAAAATATAACAAAAACGTAAAAAAATAAACTGAATATATAAAATAAAAATAATATATCGATACAAAGAAAATAATCCTATGAAAATAAAAATAAAAGATTTGACTAGTCCTATTCTATTCTACTTGAAATAGACGATTCCTTTGATTTCATCATTTTAGAGCGTTTTGTTGCACTTTTGCTGTAATTCGTATCAAGGTTTTCATTTAGCATTTCACAAATTTCATTCATTTCTGTACAAGTTTTAGGTAAATAATTGCCATCAATACAAATTTTAACCAACCCTCTAGGTTTTTTATTCAATATTTTCTGTCGAAGCAATACATCTCGCAACTTTTTGATAGATATATAACTGATATCGTTATAAGCAATGTTGATGTATGCTAAATGGTTGTTTCCTTTACAATAAAATTGATTATCTATGCAGTACACATTTTCCGAGCAAAATGGGTCATCAAATTTCCCAATTTTACTTTCTATTATAAATTTAATTTTATCATCCCAAGGCATGTTCTCGTTTATTTGATTTCTTTCGTAATCTGGTTTGGGTTTAGTTTTTTTATTAGTAAGACTACCTGATCTCACATTCTTTTCGTGCTTCTTACGCTTTTTGCACTACTTCTATCAACACTTTCAGATTGTACATCTTTAATGAGTTGATCGATTACATTGTTTTTATCTTTTAGATAATTTATGTACCTATATTTAGTGGCTATCTTCTCTTCATACGTAATCGGGAACTCTTGTAAAATATCCAAAATAGGAATAAAACCATCATCTGTTATTGAATTACTAGATAGATTTAAAAAAGCTAGTTGTCTATTCGCTCTCAACATTTCTGCGACATGCTTTGCTCCTTCGTCGGTTATTTTGTTGGTTGATAATTTCAAAACAGTCAGAGTTTTTGAAGCATGTAACGGATACATCATCTTCTTAACGATATTTTTCACAACTTCATCATCTATTTGACACTGTGATAGTGACAAAATCTTTACATATCCCGTTTCTAATAAAGACTCGTAATTCCCGTGTGTAACAACTGAATTATCCAGACATATTTCTGTTATATTCGTTAGAGGTAACCACTTACTAAGTTCATGAACAATTTTTGCATTTAGTCCTTTATTAATAGTGATTTTTGTTAGATATTTTTGAAATTTGATAATAAGTCTTATTACACATAGAATTTTGAGTGGGATTTGTTTATTATCATTAACTTTAATATGTATGAGGTTGTTTTCTTGATCATATATGGTGGTTAATTTAACCGTATCATTTTGTTCTATTTCAGCTTTGATTTCATTCTCATCAGAAAGTCCTTCTATTATGCCTTTCATGTGATTTTCTTTGTTGCTAGTTTTTGACTTCGTTTTATCAGTTTTTGTGTCAGCTTGATGGACTGAAAGAAAAATACACTTGAAAAATCATCAACAATGACTTGCCCTTATTCTACTCTATGTGAGGATGGTACAACATGCTCGTTTCGTCCATTCACCTCTATAATTTGTCAAATCTGAGCTTTCTCCTTTCCTATTTGTGATTGTGTGAAAGACACAATTCAGCTACACTTTTCTTGGTCGCCCTCTACTACAGCATCCATAAACATTGAAATTTAAAACTCTCTTTGCTATGTGGTCTTCATCTCTGCGCATAGCATTTCCAAACCAAGATAACCCTGTGCTTTTCAACTTTTCTATCACGGGCGTGCCACTTTCATACTTGATGGTTGAACATTACATTTTATGTGTATTTTTATTACGAGTTTAATTTCTTGATTATTAATATCATGCGCTTGCCACGTTTTGCGTGAACTCTTCCTTTAGGTGATGTATTAAAGCGAATTTCAATTCAGAATTGGGCTAGCACGAGCTTTGCTTTGTTTGGAGCCTTGTTTGAAAGTTGTGAAAACTTTCGACAGTCGACATCTATTCACTTATTTATTTTAAAAATACATAGTTAATCAGTGCGACTGTACTGAAAGAGATAATATTACATTTTTTATGTCACGCAGTTATTGGCACATGGGGAGTTTAAATCATTTCTAGCACTGGAATGCCTTCACCACCCAGAGATATAATAGGGTTGCTTTTTATGAACTGTAATTTTTCTGAAAACATTTCCCTTCAAACTGGAACACAGTGATGTTGCACACTACTGCTTGGTGGTAGTATAACTAAGGTGTGGTACTACCCCAGGTGGACTCCGTAAAGAGTCTTGCCACCACGATAACTCCAAGAATTTCTAATTATTTCTACATAACTATTAAGTGTTGTTTGCAAAAGTGTCGACCAATATTTCATTTTATAGTTTAAAATATCGAACTTACTTTGTTGTATGCGTGTTATATTTATAGTAGTGTAAATGTTAAGTTGAAAACATGCCCAACTCAGGTACGCATCGAAATCATAATACGAAGGTTCTTGTTGAAGATTCAGATTGTTTTCAGTCATTATAGTTTAATTCTGTTGAAACTCAGGAAAAATATCTTGTAAAAATATTATTGTTTATATAAAACTGGCAGATGTCTTTGATTTGTTTACGTATTTAAAAAAAATATATAATAGCTTTCAATGTGTTGAAATCTGTCAGAGAGCAAAAGAGTCATTATATAAATGTTACGAACCCTTTGATTGTTTTTGTTCATGATTAGCTGACAAAAACTTTCAGATTTGACTATATCAGTGAGATGGACGTTGTTTGTAATGTAATCGCTGGTTGCCTGGAAGAGATTTCTCTCGGTAATACGGTAATAGGTCTCGCCACTTGTGGCATAAGTGTTCTACTGTTATTTTTTTTGTTAGTTTGTGTCACATTAAGAGTTTTCCATGTATTTATTTATCTAGTTGATGTTATGGCACGTTTTTAAACTTGTGGCTCAAATGTCGCTTCCCAATCTTAGTAATTTTTCAGATTTATAATTGGTTTTGGCTGTAACGATGAAGAAACACATCGTGAGGAAACCAAAAAGTCCCACGAAGGATCTTAAAATATGAGCATATTACATCTGCTAGCAAGCCGTAGCAGACTAGTGACGAGAATGTCTGATTTCTAAATAGTGAGATTGTAGGCATTCGTAGGTTCGAATTCCAGCTGCAGCATAGCTGAGGTACTCTTTCGAGGACCGGTCTTTCACCAACTTGCTCTTCGGCAGGTGTGGTGGAATAAGGCTTTTAATTTATCTTAACCGTAGATTCCATGCCCCATCAGTGAGAACACAGAACGGGCTGCTTATACTACATGATGGCCTTGGAAGTTGTAGCGGAGGCATCGTCAGCCGCAAGGTCTATCTAACTCTCCTGCTTTCGGCTTTCAGCTTTCGCCGATGAAAGCAGCCAGTTTTTCAGTTCCGTTGCATACGGAAAGCAGATGTAGTTGTCTGCTTTAATCGGCGTTAAAAAATTGGCTGTTGACATCACAAATCAAAGCATAGCAGAAAGCAGGATGTAGACGTGCCGTTGTGGTCTAGTGTGATAGCGGTCCCGCGATTTCGCTCTCAAGCCATGCTACATCCCGTCACACACTCCTATTTTTTCTTTATACGATATTGGAAAACAAAGCAGGTACCTCTACAAAATAATTAAGTAGCACAAATGGAAATACTGAAACTAACAGTGGCACCATTAAGTTACAGTATCTGGGTACGTATACATCACTATCTTAACCCAAATAATCCACCTCAACCCTCCATTTCTCACAATTTCTCGTATAAGATGCAGAGCGCCGTGCCCAAGAAACGATATGTAATTATGTAAATAAGTAACGCTGCGAAGTAGCGAGTTATCACCCCACGCCACGCCACGCCACGGCGGCCACCCGACGCCACCACACGCCACCCCACCCTCCGCGAAAACTACCAGCGATATTATAACTTCGTGTGCCACGGGGAAAATGATGTGGAGATGGATTTTTAACATGAATGAACGACTGAGTAAGAGTGCGTAAGCAGTCTGCTAAATGTTGTCGTTAAGAACCTTCGCAAGAAGATCTTCATCATCACCAATTCGACGTCATAATCCATCACGCTGGCACAGTAGGGAGTAACATGAACGTGAGACATTTTAAACGAGGACGGTTGTGAACGCTTCACGTTCGTTCTCGTTCAATGGTTGGTTCAGTTTTCGTTTCAGCAGTTTGCAATGACATCACACTAATATCATCATCATCATCGTCAGCCCATGTTCGTCCACTGCTGGACATAAGCCTTTCGAAAATTGTACTACCAAATATGGTCCTCGGCTCTCCGCATCAATATGATGAGTGTCACACTAATATAAAGGTGAAAATTTTGTTTGTAAGTTAGTTCCCAGTTAGATGTCTCTGGGACGGCTAAATGAATTTAAATGAGAATAAATACACTGTCATAGAGCGGTCACATTAACTCGACGCATCGCTGTATGCGACGACTCGCGGTTTTTAAGCAATTTTTACTCGATCTTAATAAACAGGTAGAAACTTATCTTTAAATACATGATGGTTCGGAACCTTTCGTGCAGGAGTCCGACTCGCATTTGACCGGTTTTTTATGACGTTTCTGGCTCCGTCAATCTTTAAATTTTAATATTTTCGTAAATTATGTAGAAAGTTTTACTGGAGAACAATAATTGAGCAGAAAATACAACATATTAAGAACAACGATTTTTCAGGCTTCAGATCGCTGCCTACCGAACATTGGAACAACCTTAGAGCATTTAACCATAATAATTAATCATATCAAATTAAGTCATGTCTTGAGGTTAGCGCATAAGCTACTCGTAGAAAGCCTTACTAACATAATCTAATGAACTTGAAAGATTTTTTTAAATACTTGCCATAATAAACAAGTAAGTACTACGTAAGACGGTTAGCGTAATAGTACCTCAGGCAGTACCCCCAGCTTAGCATGACTGGAACGACGTGGCATCCTCGAAAGGGGAAAGCGTTATATTTGGTGGCTTGGTGGCTTAGTTGGTAGTAGTTTGCCTGCGAAGCCGTGGGTTCGATCCCCACCCAATGCTTATATATGTGTGATGAATTGAAATATGTTTTGTACTGTGCCTGGCTGCCTGGATGTTTTCTACGGATAATAATTATGTATTTAAATTTATATGATTATAATATCAGCTATCTGGCTTCCATAGTACAAGTTTTGCTTAGTTTTGGATCAGATGGTGTTGTATACGAAATGTCCATTAATATTTTATTTAAATGGTAATATTTTGCAACACGGATGTAAGCCGTCTCCAGTCTTTTGCATCCTTCCTTCGCGTTCGCTAAGAAGTGCTCAAAGCGGCCGCCATCTTGAATCTCATCTCCGTCTCACCATCTCGTTACTTACGTGCGAGATAATGTATTAAAATACCTACTATATACCCATACATAATATTAGTGTGGGGACACGAACAAATATTCGATTATTTATTTTATTCGATTTTTATCTGTATTTATTCGATTGCTCGATTACGTTAGAATTTGTAAATGGCGTTATTTAAGTTTCTTATAGTATATGCGGTTCGTCGATTAAAGTCACACTCTTCGGTTGGTCCTGACGGCATCCCACCTTATATTATTAAGGACTGTTTGGAAATATTTAGATTTCCACTATTGTATATATTTAATTTATCTTTGAACACTGCGACTTATCCGTCTCAATGGAAAGTCTCGAGAGTTACGCCGATTCCCAAGCAAGGTTCTGTTGCGAAGGTTGAACACTATAGGCCAATAGCTGTGCTTTCAGCACTCGGTAAGGTGTTCGAGTCAATTTTAAACCGGGATATTACTAGGCAGATTGGCTCGCGCATGCCCGACGCGCAGCATGGGTTTCGAGCGGGAAGGTCCACCGCCACAAATCATATAAATTTCGTAGATTACACTGTCAGTGAAATGGACTGTGGTCAACAGGTAGATGCGGCCTATTTTGATTTTAAAAAGGCTTTTGACCGCGTCCATAACGATGTACTTCTGGAAAAATTTGCGGCGGTCGGATTCACTCCAAGTTTGCTCAAACTTTTTTGCAGCTATTTTTCAAATCGGATCCAGTATGTTCAGCTTTCCCACTACCGCTCGGAACCGTACGAAACCTGCTCCGGCGTAAGTCAGGGCAGTACGTTGGGTCCGACCCAATTTTCTGTGATGGTGAATGACTTGCCGACAGTCGTCAGGGCAGCTAGGTGTCTGATGTTCGCTGATGACTTAAAACTTTTCTTGGCCATTGAAACTCAGGCCGACTGTGAGGCACTACAGAGGGACATCGATAGTGTTGGGGTATGGAGGGGCTGAATATACTTGAACTCAACGAATCCAAGTGTAAAACTATTACTTTCACTCGCACTTGTTCACCAATCAGGCACCCGTACAATATTAACGGCGTCCCTCTTGAGCGAGTTGAGCGGATCTGTGATCTGGGTCTGACTCTTGACACTAAGCTAACTTTTAACGATCATATTACCGAGGTGTGTAGTCGCGCTCATAAATCCTTGGGTTTTGTCATGAGGCAGTCCAGCCGTTTCACGGACAGGAGTACCATCGTTGCCCTCTACTATGCGTTTGTGCGGAGTAAACTGGAATACAACTCCATAATTTGGGACCCCATGAAGACAAGTACAAACTCATGGTAGAGAAGGTGCAGAGGCGTTTCGCTCGGTACCTGTACAGTAAGCTCTATGGATACTATCCGTATCTATATCCATCCCTATTCGTGTCGGGAATGGTTGGGATTGACACCTTGGAGCTCAGGCGTAAGTGTGCCATTATGGTACACTACTACCTGTTGTTGCACAACCGGATTGACAACCCGAGCACCCTGTCCCGCCTCGCGCTCGTGGCGCCGCCGCGCCCGGCGCCCGCACACGCGGCGCCTGCTGGCGGCCGCGCCGGCGCGCACGCGCACCGCGCAGCACGCGCCCACGGCGCAGGCCATCTCCCTACTCAACGCTCTGCTCTCTCAGCATCCAGAAGTTGACATTTTGTCATTAAATTGTATGCGTTTGTTAATGTTTGTTTAAGTTCGTTACCAGTGTACAAATAGGATGTACAAGTATGTGCAAGTTATTATTCTTTTAATTTTTTTTAATATATAAAACAATATTACCTATGTTTTCTTGTTAACGTTTTATCCAAATTTTCTGTGTACTAATAATGTAACTGTATTAGTTACATTATACATCGTTTTACTTTTTAAGTGCTTATCCTATTCTTTATTAATGTATGTTTATTAAGAATTTACCTATGTTATAACTTGACACACGTCTTGGCGTGACTGTAAGTGTGCAAGTAGTTGAGAAATAAATAAATAAATAAATAGACTAGACCAGCATGATATGTGTCTGATGGTAAGCAACATGCTTGTCCATAACATCAGAGTGACACGTAGCGGTTGGAACAAGAAGAGTCCAAATCATTACCTAGCACCACACTGCGCTCGTAACTCAGAGGTGTTTTATCTCTTAGCCCAGTAATCATGTACTTTAACGTGATACGATAAATTATGTTTTGTACATAGTAAGTAGGTATCTATCAAAGTATTATCAAATACGGGATATTTACCGTTAGTATTTAACGGTGAATGTATTATTTAAACGTTATCATAGTGCATGAAATTGCACCGACATATCAACGACTCACTTCACTATACAAGCTTCTAAATAATGATACTAGTAAGGGAAATAATCGTGAAATCTTAAAACAATGTTCGAATGATATTACCGAGTTATCGTCTCCGTAAACGTCCTATGACACAAGTAACAAGAACAAAATTAAAAATTTTACTAACTCCCAACTACCTCGGATTTTTTATCTGTACAACATTCTACTAGTCAAGGCCTTTCTTTTGATACCCATATTAAGGGAGTTAAAAAAAAGTGTTTCGCCATTTTGTGGGCGCGGCTATCTTGGATTTGAAATTTATCATAGTGCAAAGTATTCTACTACGTTTGATGCCCATATTGTGGTAGTAATGAAAAAAATAATATAATTCGCCATTTTGTGGTGGCGGCCATCTTGGATTTGAAATTTGTTATAATGTGTATGTATAGTGTAACCACTGTTTGCTACACCCGCATCCGTTTGCAGGGTATATGTATAATATTTTATGTACAAGTATTTCAAATATGTGTTATGTATGAGCAATTAAACAAATAAATAAGTTTTCATGGTGATATTTGTAAATTATTAATATTGTTTTTAAGCTTTTGCGATTTGAACACATGATGTTTAATGGTAGCTTGGTAGCGATGGTAACAAGCGATGGCCGTCTAGAGTTTAAGGGATTTACGCTAAAATTTCTTTCATTCACGAGCGTGACGTTGGATATTCAATTCACAGCCCACGAAAAATATGTGTGTAGTGCGCCAAAAGAAGTATGCAATTTAAAAATAAACTTATTTTATCCCTTTTTACCACTGGAAAATAACGGAAACTGTGAGAGTAATACGATGTGATATTATCATAGAGTAAATCACTTTAGTTATTTGTCCTTTAAGGAGATTTTAAACTAACCTAAGGATGCTAACCTCACGCGTTTGATTATAATCGGACAGTGTTTTCAATTTTACAGTGGCATTATATTACATGTTCATGATGTCAATCTACATTCTAATGCAAAAAAGTTCTTTTTTTTTTTAAATAAAGTGTGACGCGACGATCAGGACATGTGCCTGATGGTACGCAACATGCCTGACACATAACAGCACAGTGACACGCAGTTATTGGAACATGAAGAGTCCAAATCATTACCTAGCACTGCACTGCGCTCGTCACCCAGAGATCTAAGATCTTATATCTCTAAGCCCTGTAATTTCTCTGGAAACATTGCCCTTCAAACCGGAACACATTAATATTTGCACATTACTGCTTGGCGGTAGAATAACTGGCAAAGGTGTGGTACTTCCCCAGGCGGACTCTGCTAAGAGCCCTACCACTACAAAATAACATGTTCTAATGTATAACACGGCTCAATTTATCTATACCAATAGTGTCAAGTCTTATTGTTTGAACGCGCTAATTTCACGAACTACTGGACCGATTAAAAAAACAACACCGTCAGATAATAATATGTTCGTGATCCCAAGTGCTTTAGGATTAGGATATTTATATAATTTTTCACATAAGTACAGAGACATAGCCAAGATCCGTGATTTAACGCTAGTAGTACTATACACGAGCAGATCCACCAATAATTGCGGACTCATCTCGTATGCAAAAACTGTTTGTGTTAAGTTTAGTTTATAGACACTCATCGAAGTTTATAAATTTTACTCCACTTCAAATGGTAATGAACGCATCACCGCCGGCTATTTCTAGTACTAGCGACATCTATTTGACGTAGAAGGAACGCTACGGTTAACCGTTATTAATAGGATTTAGTTAGGCGGTAGAACGGGCGCTGTCAGTCTGTCCCTACGTTTGCTTAGATCTTTAAAGCCACCAAACAGATTATAATGCATTTTTGAAGTGAACACTTCTTTAGGCGCGTTGAGACAAATTTCGTGGCCTGTGAACTGAATTTTACTGTCACGTTCGGGTATGATAATAATTTCCGCATGAACTCGGGATGCGAGTAAAAAAAACAGACAACACTTGTGTCAGAGTGAGAAAGATAATTGTTACAGGGATACAAGAACAAAATTAAAAATTTTGACTAACCCCGACTACCTCAGATTTGTTATCCGTACAACATTCTACTAGTCAAGCCCTTTGATTTGATACCCATATTAAGGGAGTTGTGAAAAAATAAATGTATTTCGCCATTTTGCGGAAGCGGCCATCGATATTTACCTTCAAATAAAAAAAATCCGCATCGAAATCGGCCCACTCGTTTGAGCTCTACGGTGCCACAGACAGACACACACACAGACAGACAGACAGACAGACAGACAGACAGACAGACAGACAGACAGACAGACAGACAGACAGACAGACAGACAGACAGACAGGCAGACAGATAGACAGACATCGACGTCAAACTTATAACACCCCTTTTTTTGGTCGGGGGTTAAAAATACCTAAATATGAAAAACACATTTTTTTTTTAATTTTTTCATCCCACTGGGAGCGCCCAGTAGGCTGAAAAAAATGTGTTTTTCATATTTATTGTTCTTGTTTCTCAAACATTTGCTAGCGTTTAAATTATTAATACAAAACGCTAATGAAGAAGATTCTTTCTGGCGATACAAGGCATCGTTTGGTAACTTGTGTGATGGACGGGGATAATGTAGTTAAAATAGAGTAAGTAGAGCAAATGAGAAACTAATCGATTCTAGTCTTGATGAATTCTGGAGTAAATTTTGTGGAGAAAGCAAGAAGTACAAGAAATTTCAATGGCCCCCGATTTTCTAATTTGCCTACTGTATTTTTACATCACCATAAAGAACAACTGTGACAAGTGATTTATTGACGATTTTGATTGAAAACAAGATGTAAGTTGTAAAATAAAATAAAAAATAACTAAGAGATCCAACACTTTACGGTAAAACTTATACGAGTAAGCTTAATCGATGGTAATAAAATTTAGTTGACTTCAGACTGATGATTATAAAAATCGAATAATATATTTTCGGTATGTACATCCTTAGTATAGGTACGTACATCGTAGAGTCTACATAATTTAAATATTGTAGCTTTCGTAGCGATGCTCGTTGCTACGCCTCCACTACGTAAATGATTTTTGATGAATATTTTATTATGTTCAGTTTGCGCGTTTTAATGTGTCATTGATACAAAGGTATTATACACTACATGCACCATGGGGTGTCGTCCGCGGCTTCATCGATTTCCATAACTATAAGTAATAATTTTCGACAAATAAAGAAATAAATTATATCATTAACTATATCACGACAACCGTTAACTCAAACGGTATAAGAAGTAGAACATGCGTTTATCGGAGTAGTGTGTGACAATGGATCAATATTTTACTTCCGTGAAATTTACGTAAATTTTGGTAGTGAAAATACAGTCTCTCTCTCTCTCTTGGGTCGGTCCCTCTTGTCTGAGGATCTTGATCAGCATTCTGAGGATCTTGATCAGCATCAGGTTTCATCTGGTGCGGATGATCAGCCTTTTTTTCTTTAAATAAGAAGTGACGAGAGGAACAGGACATATGGTAAACAAAATGCTTGCCACATAACAGCACAGTGACACGCAGCTATTGGAACATGAAGAGTCCAAATCATTGCCTAGCACTGCGCTGCGCTCATCACCTAGAAATTTAAGATGTTATATCTCTAAGCCCTGTAATTTCTCTGGAAACATTGCCCTTCAAACCGGAACACAGTACCGCCAACTTATTACCGTATTATTTTAGTATTCTACCGCCGTATTTACCGTATTTATTATTATAGTATTCTACTCGTACCGCCAAACAGTAATGTTTTCACATTACTGTTTGGCGGTAGAATAACTGGCGTGGTACTTCCCCAGGCGGACTCTACTAGGAGTCCTACCACTACAGGGAGCCTACAACCGAGTAAAATGTTAAGGAACACGGGTCCTTTACTTGATCGGCCCATCTGGTGAAAATACAGTAGGCAACTACTAAAAAGTCATCCATCTTTTTTCGGTCTCATTGCGTTCATTGCCTGGTGACCTGGCTTGATGAAACTTATATAATATATTGCTATAGGGTAAGAAATGGCCAATTATTCTACCGCCACGCATTAATGTGCAAACACTGTTGTGTTCCGGTTTAAAATACAATGTTTATGCAGAAATTTCAGGGAATAGAGAAAAATCTTCTAACATATCTGGGCAACGAGTGTTATTATTACTTAGCACTTTATAAATGCATTTTATCACCGGCCTGTAGGCCATAATTTTATTAAGCCAAAGCTGTTGTTTTTTATTTGAACTCGATAATTTTGAGAAGTACTGGACCGATTTTAAAACATCTTTCTCCGTTGGGTATGTACTCGTACCTACGTGATTCTTAGTCCTATAGGGTATATTATATTATCTGCCACGGCCGCATCCGGCACGCACTGCTAGTCAAATGATGTTGTAAACCATTAACTCCAATTTTTTTTTGTAATAATGTTTTTTTTTAACATATACCTATTTACATCTACCATTATATTAATCATAACTAATCAACCGGCATCGGCGGAAGTTGAATCGGAAAGTTATTCAGAAACACGATCCGAATCCGAAATCGTAAGAACCAGGGCGCTCGTTCGCGTTCAATCTAACTTTGCGAGCTTTCTTAAATAGGGGTGTCACTTTGTGTAAATAAATAAATATTAGTGGACATTTCACACACAACACCATTTAGCCCCAAACTAAGCAAAACTTGTTCTATGGGAGGCAGATAGCTGATATAATACGAACATTTTAATATAATTTTAAATAAATACTTATAATACATTGAAAACATTGAAAAACAGTACAAAAATTTGTATTCACCACACAAATATTCGCACTGAGTGAGATTCGAACCCTCGGCTTAGCAGGCAGACTTTTGAATTTAGCCACAAGGCCAGACAAAAACTTAAGCTTAAGCTCAGCCCATTAACTTAAAACAGTGAAGGAAAACATCTCGTGAGGAAACCTTCATGTACCTAAAAATTTTCGAGAGCATGTGTCATCCACCAACCCGCCCTGGGCCAGCATGGTGGATTATGGTCTTGACTCTCTCCTTGACATTTGACATTTAGTGGGTTGTTTATGCTGATCAATAATTACGTAATTTTCGGAATATTTTTTATTTATTACTTTTTGTTTTTCAGCATGTGTCGTCAGGTGTGTAATTTGTGGTCGTCAGTAACGGCCGTGGATAATGCTGTTCAAATTTTGCTAATGTATACAAGTTGTGATATAATAATATTTGATTGATGTTTGTTATGAAATAAATTACCAATTTATTTGTTTGTATAAAAAAAATTGGTTTGTTTGGAGTCATTTCCTATTTCTAACAAACTCATATTAACTGTTCGTGCAGTAAAATCTAGCTTTTGAGAAAATTACGAAAATACAAAAGATATTCATTCCTTTATATTTCTTAAACATTCAATTGACAAAAAACAAGTAGGTAAAATAGATAAGTTCACATTATAAAACGATAGACATGTTCTAAAAATATAATAGCTTTTATAAACTTTTGGCGAAATCTTTAACTCTAAAAATGTTATAATTTACATCAAACTAAATCTTGTCACGTTTTTTTTCCTCTCAAAGAAGTAATTGTCAACCTAGTAATTCTAGGACGGATTTGTAAGTACGAGCTTAAAATCGAATCAATTTTAATTAATTCGGGACATAAGTTTGGAATGCAGTTACCTTCAATCAAAATTCTTACTAATCCTCTTGGTTTCCTATTGAGTTCCTTCTGATACAACAAAAGAGATTCAATATTTTTTCACTGAAATGTAACTAAGCTTATTATACGAGAGATTCAAATACGCTAGATAGTTATTTCCTTTGCAATATGTTAAGTCGTTTTCAGAAAATGTATTGCCTGGGGAAAATGGTTCTATAGCTTTTCCTAATTTAATTTCAGCCATAAATTTAGCTTTTTCTAGTAAATCATTTGTGTCAGTCTCATCTTTGCCTTTTTTTGGGGGGAAATTTGTACCAATGTTGTATGGTGATCCTGGTTTTCCACTCCGTTTTTTAATTGAGTTTGCTTTGCTGAAATCGTTTGTTTTAAGATCTGTTAATATTTCAGCTATTAGATTTTCTTTATCTTTCAAGTTTTTAAAATTCCTAGTCCGATAGGCCAATACATCTTCATGGGATATAGGGAATGCTTTTAAAGCATCAAAAATAGCTCCAGCTCCATCGTCAGATATAGCATTGTCTGATAAATTTAAATATATAAGAGTTCTGTTTGTTTTTATTGCTGTGGCTAAATGTTTTGCCCCTACGTCTGATATAGAATTTGAAGTTAAATTCAGTAGTTGTAGACGTAAGGACGCTGGTAAAGGATACGTTATTTTTTCTGCAATTTTTTATGATTTCTCCGTCGGCTAATCCACATCGAGCTAAAGACAAATTTTTCAAATTGTTTCTTTTCTCGAGCAATATATCATATCCTCCATTTTCCATTGAGGTATTGTCTAAGCATAAATCCGTAATGTTTTCGTGTGATACCAGTTTGGTTAATTCATATAAACATTCATAATTAAGTCCTTTGTTTATTGTTATGGCTGACAATAACTTGTGGAAATGTGCAATGAGGCCGATTATTTTCAACACTTTTCTGGGTATATTTTTGTTGTTATCAAACTTCAACTGTATCAGATTCCCTGCATTATCGTATGTCGTATGAATTTTAATGACGCTGTCTTTGTTAAAGGGAAGTTTTTTCACGCAACTTATGCTGTGCATGCTTTCCGTTTCAGTAAAAATCTCAGATGCTTTTGGTTTTTTGCTGCTTATTTTTTGTAAAGTCTTCGGCTTGCGGCTGGTTTCTGCTTTGCCTGTAAAGATACGAATTTATTGTAAAAATAATATAGGGTCGTATTCGAAACACATTTTCATTAGTTTTAATAAAAAGGTGTTGTATTATATTGCGTTGTGCATTTCGGGCGCTTTTTCCTGCAGGAGATTTATCAATTTGAAAATTAAGTAATGCCTGGCGACTTACATCAGGTCGGTCTTTCGAAACGGCACGATAGATTTTCATTATGCTAGACCACAGTAACAACTCGCATTATTATTGACTCTACAATACTGTACCTTAAGAGTTCACCGTTCTATTGGAATTAGCTTGGCTTACGGTACAGTATTGTAAAAAAACAGTTAATGTATCATACTTGTAGAATTAATAATGCAGATTTCGAAGTCCTGTATCAATTGCCCACAAGCCCAGGGTAAGAAAGCATTGAAGTTTTCAGGACTCGGACGATTTTCTGTAGTTCCAGCGATTTCTTCGTCATTGATATTTGTAGGCTCTTCAGAGGTATTCATTATAAAATTCTTGTAAAGTTCTTCTGAAAATAGGTTTCAAAACATGTCCTCAACAAATGTTTCTAAAAATCAATGACAAGTACTAAGATAACATAAGCATACGGATTTGTCACGGACAAGTATTGTCTTAAAAAGTGCTTTACAAACCTTCTTTGGTATTACCATTTTTACCAAGTTTTCTTGAAGTCTAAAATAATCCTTATTACTTCGGATAAAAAAATCAAAATTGTATTTATAGTTTTCTTACAGAGTTGTATCTATATAATGCATTGTGAAAATAAATTACAAAGTCTTGAAACTTTGTATGAAATTCTCTTAAAATGTATAAATTGATTAGTTTAATTACTATGCAGATTTATTGGCCAACGCAGTTACCCCCGGTCAAACCGTTCATCACAAACTGCTCATTTCAGATCTTTCACACCGGACCAATCACATTGTACCCCGGATCATGCACCTTTCAATTTCTTTCCTGTTAATCAGAGTACTTGTAGAGGACCCTCATCTGGAAGAATTTCACTTGGCTGATAGGAGTATCAGCCGAGTAAACTTCCCAAGTTCTCCAATCCCTTTCACCAACACACTGCAGAGAGACGTCAAGCCCCGGCTGGGGTTTGCCATCACACAACAAGATGCTATCAAGAATTGTAAGCGTCAATGGTCGCAGGCAGCTTTTCCAATTCTGTTTTGGGTCTCTTGTGGTGCATTGCGCGCGGGATGTTGGAATGGCGGCTTCCTTTGTGTCGCTACATGGGGTTGCTGACTTTGCTGGTACTATTCCAAATTCAAATGGTGGCGAGGAAAGTTTCCCTCATGTGTTTGATGTTTTGATTGTCTGGAGTGCCTTCAACTTTAGTGTGTCAACTCCCGTAGAGTCTCAAAAACAACGGGAGTGGGATGTAATTGAAACTAAGCAGATCCAAGCACAACTATGAGTATGTGCTTCGGTGGCGGATATTGCTAGACTCTGGGCCGTCTCACAGCCTGAATCTGGTGCTTGGCCGCACGTGCTACCTTCGTCTTACCTGGAAACCTTATTAGAAGGAAACTTGTCACACGTTGCAGTGGCTTTTTGCAGGGGCCGTGAGGTGTGTGAACCCCATATATACACCTACAGTCACCATCCATTTAATGGCGCAGTTTGGAAAGCTTCAGTGTCAGGGGCGTTCTCTGCGTGCTCGATTGCTTGAGTCCCCAGGCCTATACAGATTGGACGACAAAAGACCGTACGGGTTTACTCTGGTGCCCTGGAAGAATGGGAAGTAACTAATTTGGGACGCCATTTGCATCAGCACAGTTGCCGTCAGCCGTTTGGGTGACACTATCCACTCACCATCGTGTCGGATGCATTGGAGAAAGTCGATGATAAGAAGAAAGAGAAGTATAACACTTTAGTGTCGTGGTACGAATTTGTACCTGCCGCCATGGAGTTGTTGAATAGCAGAGGCTAAAAGCTCTTAGAGTTAGGGTTCAGGCTCAGGGAGAATACGAGTGACTAACGTTATTGATGTAAAGTTTGGCCATTGCCATTCAACGTGGGAACGCGGCGAGCGTCATGGGCACCTTTGCGCCAGAAGCAGTACGGAGTGGCTTATTCTAGGAATAGGTTTGAGGTTATAATTGACATATTTTATATTTTGACATAATTTATTTCAAAATTATCTAATTTATATTTATGGGGATGTAGGGGAGCTAACTTTCACCACTTGCTCCAAGTCAATCTCACCTGCTTGCAGTCATCCTGCTGGATAACAGACGAGGCTCTAGCGGACCGATTATGGCAGTATATCCATCCGAATAGACGTGACCTAAATGGCTCAGGCCGGAAGTCGGGCAGCAGCGATTCCGGTGCGAAGTGTTACATTCCTGCGATTGCCAACCCGCCTGCCCAGCGTGGCAATTATAGGCAACTCTTCCTATGAACAGAACAACCAAAAAATGGCCCCCAGTTCCCGGCCGCCCGGCTGTTCCTAGTCACGGTGGCGGCTATGGTTACGGCCGGGCAAGGGGTGCGAAGAATCCTCGGGCTACGGCAGGCCACCATAAAACCAAATTGACCTTGGCAACCTATAATGAAGTTACGATAAGGCTAGATGAACACTTGACACAGATCGAAGCGGAATTGGAGAAGATAAGGTGGCACATTCTGGGGTTATGTGAATTTCGAAGAGCGGGCGAGAACACCATGACTCTGGAGTCGGGCCACCTTATGTACTACCGCGAAGGTCACCAACTATCACAAGGTGGCGTAGAGTTTCTTGTCAATAGGGTCCTCGTTAACAGCATTGTGGAAATATCTAGTGTGTCCAATCGCGTAGCTTACCTAATACTTCAACTCACCAATCGATACACCTTGAAAGTAGTTCAAGTATATGCTCCTTTGTCATCTCACTCCAATGACGAAGTTGAAGAGACATACGAAGATATCAGCAAAGCTCTTCCCAACACCAAAAGAGCACACTACAATGTTGTTATGGGTGATTTAAATGCCAAGGTAGGGGTACAGGCTTATGGCGAAAAACATGTAGGTCTCTTTGGCTACGGTAACAGGAATGAGAGAGGGCAAATGCTAGTAAACTTCTTAGAACAGGAAGGGCTCTTTTTGATGAACTCTTTTTTCAAGAAGAAGCACTAGAGAAAGTGGACATGGAAGAGTCCAGACGGTAGAACGAAAAATGAGATCGACTTCATAGGAACGGATGCAAAGCACATATTCAGAGATGTGTCTGTAATCAACAGGTTTAATACCGGCAGTGATCACCGACTTCTAAGAGGCTCTCGGAATATGAACTTTAAGCTAGAGCGGTACCAATTGATGAAGTCCACACTCCGACCAAACACACTCCAAACCGCCATTGGGTCAGAGCATTTCCAAAAACAGCTGGAAACGCATTTCGCTACAGTAGAAGCCACGGAGGATATAAACAGGATGACTCAAAACCTGGTAGAGGTCTTGCAGGATGAAGGAAAAAGTTTTGTGTCAAACAGCGTTTGGGTGGGTAGTCCAAACTCTCCGCAGAAACTCTTCAGCTTATGAACCAAAGACGGGAAAACCTTGACGCCAGTTTGTTGGATCAGCGGAATCTCAACCGGAAAATCAAAAAGTTTGTGCGACGTGACCTCCGATGCTTCAATACTCAAACCATTAAACAAGCGATAGAGCGGAATCGTGGGTCGAAAGTGTTCGCGCAGACGTTGGGACGAAGCCATCTAACAAAACTGACGACATCGTGTGGGAGTGCCGTGGTGTCTAAGCCAGGTATACTTGCGGAAATTGCGGAGGTCTACGGTAGTTTGTACCAAACGCGAGCTTTACAACCCAATTCCTGCACAACTGACACCCGAGCTACATTTACGCGCCACTTTACGGACGATCTGATCTGCCAGAAATTAGTCTAAGCGAGATAGAAATAGCCCTCAGACAGTTAAAAAATGGAAAAGCACCTGGAGATGACGGAATAACTTCGGAGTTTCTTAAGGCAGGTGGTCTACCTGTACTGCACAAGCTAAGGAGAATATTTAACGTTGCTTTAGAAACAGGTAGAACTCCAAATATAGTATAAATATATAATATACATAAGAGCGTTGTAGTTTTATTTTACAAGAAAGGGGATAAAACTTTACTTAAAAACTACCGTCCCATTTCGCTCGTAAGTCACATCTACAACTTTAAGGCTGCGTTTCCACCAGAGATGTGCGAGGATGCATAGCGAGGGATGTGTTTGTAAAGAACCAATAGGATCGCTTCATTTACCTTGCCTCGGTCAGCACAGCTCTGGTGGAAACAGCTCAGCGGAGCTAGATTTTTGTGCATACAAAACAAGCGCGGGATGTGTGCGAGGATGTGTGCGAGGGATGTGTACGAGGAAGTGTGCGAGGGAATGTGTGTTGAGAAAGATGTGTTGCGAGGTTTGCGCATACTGTACCAGCCAGTCCATAGACGGAGTTTGTTGGAAGTAGAAGCTTCGCAACAGCTTCGCAACGCATCCTCGCGCCACACATTAATGCGCATTTTCACAGCTCCGCTACACATCCTCGTAGGCACATTATCATCGCACAGCTTTGGTGGAAACACCCACACATTTTCACAGCACAGCTAGACATCCTCGCACGACACATTTCCATCGCACATCTCTGGTGGAAACGCAGCCTTATTGTTCTCGAAGGTGAATACGAATCGTCTCACAAGAAGATTTCACGAATCCCAACCTCCAGAACAGGCCGGGTTTCGAGGAGGATTTGGTACCGTAGACCACATTCACACAGTTAGGCAGGTTATACAGAAGACGGAAGAGGATAACCGGCCACTGTGTCTAGCATTTGTGGACTACGAGAAAGCATTTGACTCTGTTGAAACCTGGGCTGTGATGGAGTCCCTGCAGAGATGCCAAATAGACTGGCGATATATCGAAGTGATGAGAGGTCTTCACAAAGAAGCCACAATGGTTATACAGGTACAGGATCAGAAGACTAAACATGTCCCATTATGCAGCGGAGTGAGACAGGGGGATGTCATATCCCCGAAGTTATTTACTAACGCTCTAGAAGACATGTTTAAGACGCTGGACTGGACAAAGAAAGGTATAAAAATCAATGGCGAGTACCTCTCTCACTTACGATTTGCTGACAATATCGTGGCTATGGCGGAATCGGTGCGGGATCTACAGGAGATGCTGACCAGCTTGGCGGATGCTTCCCGCAGGATAGGTCTCGGGAAGAACATCGATAAAACTAAGGTTATGTACAACGCACATGTTGATCCGGGACCTGTTCATCTCGATGAGATCCTTCTCGAGGTTGTTATAGAATATGCCTACCTAGGTCAAATCCTCCAATTAAGAGGCGCGAACTTCGAGAAGGAAGTGAATAGGAGAATTCGGCTAGGCTGGGCAGCGTTTGGGAAACTTCGTCACATTTCCTCAGCGTCCATTCCGCAATGCCTGCAGACTAAAGTCTTCGATCAGTCTGTCCTGCCTGTACTTACACACGGAGCCGAAACGTGGACACTAACAGTGAAACTGGTCCATCGATTTAAAGTCACACAGCAAGCTATGGAGCGAGCTATGATCGGTGTCTCTTTGAAGGATAAAATCAGAAATAAGATTATCCGACAAAGAACTAACGTGACTGACATAGCTCAGCGAATAAGTAAGCTGAAGTGGCAATGGGCCGGTCACATCTGTAGAAGAACCGATAACCGCTGGGGTAGACGTGTTCTGGAGTGGAGACCGCGTACTGGCAAGCGTAGAGTGAGGCACCCTGCAGCCAGGTGGAGCGACGACTTACGAAAGGCGGCTGGCAGCAAGTGAATGCGAACAGCAGAAGATCGTGCCATGTGGATAGGAGAGGCCTACGTCCAACAGTGGATGACTATTAGATAGGCTGATGATAATTTATATTTGAGTTTTAGAAGTTTTTTTCATGAAGATTATTTTTATTTAGATTTTGATAGTATAAATGAAATACCTAGACAATAACAAAAAAAAATACATTTTTACTTTTTAAGAACTTTAATGAGTATTTTGAAAAATATTTTTAAATAAAACTGCACTATATTATACCTTTTTTATCAAACGGTATAGAAATGTTTATAATGCCAGAAAGAACAGACATCTTACTTTTTGACATTAAACACAATATTTAATTCCTAAGTACAATATATAAAACACGAATAACCCACCCTGAATCGTTCCTAGTGCAAGTATGCCCATATTATACCTATACTTAATTAGCTACTTAATTTAATCACACCTAAATTATCAATGTACTGAGGGTCTAAAAATAGAAGATGCTATTATTTTCACATTTTGAAGATTATCTTTTTAATATAGGTAAGTATTCACTGAAATTTTAAAACTATCATTATACAAATACAAAGTAATACCAACCCTGGTTGTTCAATATACAAAACATAGAAGGGGGAACCCCCCTTTCATAAGGAAATACGTGCCCAACTCGCGATACCACTTGGTAAGCGCAAGATTTATTTATATACTAGCCCCGTGCTGGGGATTCGTTTGTATAATCTTAAGATTTTAACATTACTCTATGAGTAGTTCATAGTTCTTTATTCATACCGGTGTTGTTACATGTCATAAAATTAAAATTATACATCTGTAATTGTGTACGTACAAATATATCATCAACATAAAGAATGGCATTAGTGTAATTCGTTAAGATTTAGCATGAATGTCCAATTATATCGGTAATCAAATAAATATCAATGTCAAAGAAAGTAATACAAATTAAAAATATCAATTATACAATTAGTACAGTCAACTAAATAATACAAAAAGTACATAAAATTCATTAAATATTAATTATAAATATTAAAAATTAGATATGAGTCAATATATGTTCAAGATATGTTTAGATTGGACTTTGTACCTATGAATATCATAAAATGCTTTTGTATATACCGTCAGGTTAAAATCTAACGACGTTAAATTTAGATTAGAATAATATACCCTACCGTAGGATTATAATTATGATCTGATGTTGCCATGGACATGTAAAAAACACGGACGTAGTCTCGCTAAAACCAAAACTGTTTCCATCGAGTCGGCCGCATAATATACACGTGTGCGCTGTCACATACAGGCTGACACGCACACATCAGTGGGTCATTACACGCGCTACTTGTGTATATGTGTGCGTGTCACCTTATGAGTGATAGCCTGACAACGCACACGTGCAAATGAGGCCGAGTCTAGTGTTTTTGTTTTAGCGAGACTACGGCTACATCCGACTTCTTTATACGTCCATAAATGTTAGCAATGTTACCGTGACATTGGCTCGTACATTGCGGACTGCGGTACACAACAATACCAATGTTATGAACGTGAAAATGTATTATAGTGTATGGCCACTCTTTGATACAAAAACTGCAGAAGGGATGTGGATAGGGATGTTAACACTGATTATACTGATGCAAACTGTCATGTTAATGATAGTTTGCATCAGTACAATATCGAAAATCACATTATTATAATTTAATATTACGTAGTAAATTTATTATATTTTAAATGCTATATTTTGAATCTGTTGTCAGGTGACTGGAAACACCAATATGCCTTATTACGTCACTAGTCGCAAAACAAGCTGTCGAAAATGATTGAACTGTTTACTGTTCTGCATTTTTTTTATAGTTTGCGATCTTAGCGACGACGACTTTAATTGTTTGTTTTCAAGTAATGATAAGAAAACACAAACTGGACATACAGTCATGAAGCGCCACCAATGTTTTGCGACTAGTGACATCATGTCAGTCGTTAGTGTTTTTAATTTAAATTCAAAGTAAGTCTAAAATTGTATATTTTCTCATCGAAATACTAATATTTTGAAAAAAATAAGTATGTTCTATGATAAACATGCGTAAATCTTCAAAGAGAAGTCAATTTCGAAAAATTGTTAACATCCAAATATGTTATAGAGTAGTTTTTATTCCGATAAAATTTCGGGATCGGAACTAATCAGGTGAAACTACGGAGTACTGCTGTAATTAGATACCTATTACCTAATCATGATTTTGTTGCGTAAAATATTTTTGGAGCTTATAAAATGAAACAAAGATCGCATGTTAGTAGTGATAAGTTCTTTATAATATAGGGTTACTATAAATTAATGCTAAGAGCTTAATGACAAAGAAAAAAGTAAAATAAAATACATTAATGATTAAATTAACATTCAAATAATTGTTGAATACGTATTATTTTTGTTGTTTCTTTTCGATATTCATACTTATAAAATTGGCAGTAATATATCTACAGAGTAATAACAAACTTATTTCAAAATTCTGAAAGCTCTTTTACGCGTGTAAAATATATCTACAATTCTCTTTCAAGAAAATCAATACTACATTCAAAGCAGTAGGTTCTACCCCATCCGCCACAGTCGCCGCGAAAACAGAGACGTTTCGCGGGGGGAGTGGGCCCCCCTTGGGTCGTGGGAGGTGGGAAGGGGCACCTGAGACACCGCCAAGACGAAGCCGCGGTGGTTCGCGGAATGCAGTTGTAAAGATTTCTTAGTTAATAGTTGGTGTGATGGGAGTTTCATCTATTCGGTTTATAAAAAACAAGTGAAAGGCTCTCAACAGGTAGGTATTCTTACACAAAATACAAATTAAGCGCGTGGGCTTGGGCCAAGAGGCGTGCCTTGAATCCATTGATTTAGTTCATTACATACTAACGACCCGCCTCGGCTTCGCACGGATGCAATTTTGATACTAAATATAAGTACCTACTAATAAAATTCCGGTCCGGCAGCAAGACAGCCGTTTTACGTAGTCACATAAGTCACAGTTTTTTGTGATGGATACTTTTTTGGCGCGACGGACGCACGCAATGTGTTGATTGATGGAACGAAACGTGCTTTACATAAAAGATGGCGACAGCGGTTTGTTTGTCAGTGCCATCAGAATTTAACGAAATTATCCATAATCCGAATTTTGTGGACATATGTTGTCGACTCAAAATCAGTATTTTTTATGTTTTGTTATTTATATAAGGTTTCGATGAAGTCTACCGTACCCCTTAACGAAATTATTAATATAGATAGAAGATAAATTCTTTGGTTAACTCGCTCTTAATTCAAATAGCGTGCGACAAGACAGCTAGTATTTGACTATTTATGACTTACTAGCTGTACCCTGCCACACTTCGTTGTGATGCAAAAATTAGATAAAAACAATCCTTGATGCGGATTATACATTATTCTAATATTTCAGCTCGATCAGTGCAGACATTTTTGAGTTTTTGAAGCGTACACAAACCAACATAACATTTATATATATATAGAGATTTGTCTGAGCCGCGAGTAGACCGCTGAGGTAGTGATGTTCTACTGTTTACTATGAGTACATATCGTCGTAATGCTTAACGAGTTCTAGACTACAGGCCCGTGAACAAAATGTATGGGTCATATTATGAACCACCAGGAGACGTATAAAGGATGATAGCAGGGTAAAAGATAATAAGATTCAGCACTATCAGCATTTGTAAGCTGTCCAACTGAGTGAAAGTTAAAGAGGGGTTGCAACCTCGATCTGTTCTCCATGTCGCATGATTTTTGTACGACGTTGCGGAATAATTCGTGGTCATGCATCATCCGTCAACGTTCACTGCGCCAGCGTAGCGTGGTGAATTATGGCCTCGACTCTTTTCTTGTGAGAGAAAACCTCAGGGCCCAGCAATGGAAACATTTTGTGGGCTTTTTATGCTGTAATTTTAAATTTATCGCGCCAACAAAATGTATTTTTGAAACATTTTTTGTAATCGCAATTTTTTTAAGTAAACCCTTTTTTTCACGCACCACATACAGATTTTCCGTGGACTGTGAATGGAACTCAAGCGTCACGTTCGTAAATGAAAGAAATCTTTGCGGAAACTCGGGTGATCTAGATGACCATGGTCATAGCCACACCCTTCGGTTTCACCCGTGTAGTTTTCAAAGAGAGCCATCAAATTCTGAGTTAGGTGTTTTCACTTCTATCGGCAGTCCCTATGGCTGCCATTTTTTTATTTTAGTTTAATTCCAAGTGACATTTTAAGGTCTTTCTCTCATATAATGTCAAAACGGGCATATTATTTTTTGATAACTTTAAGATTTATTACACTTGGCTAAATTTAGTAACTGATTTCCAGAAGCAAGGTTAGTCGATTGAATTCAAAAGCAAGTTAGAAGAAAGCGATTCTGGTTAAAGTGGTAGCTAGCATACTAAATACTAACTACTTAATGATATTACAGTTTTGTGAATTCATTAGAGACTAAACTCTGCCGACTATATTTAGCCAAGTGTAAGCCTTTGTACTAGTATACATTTTGTGATCAAACCTTAGCTACTGGTACAAACTACACTGATCTCGAAGGAGGCACTCAAAATTTCGGCTACATAACACTGCTGAGGAGAATTAATTAGTTTTATAGCATAAAGTTTTACCGTTATGCATTATGTCTAACTATAAATGGATCGCGATATAGGTGGGGTGGGTGTGGATCGTTAAATTGATTGGTGGTAAAACTATCTCCAGAAATTGCTGATGGGAGTATTATATGGCCGTTTTAACTATAGTTTCGAAAAATTAAAAGGTCCGTTTTGAGGTTCGGAAGAAAGGAAGAGATCCTAGATTGTAACTTGGAACGTAACTGTAAGAAAAAATATTGATTAGGTACATTGAGCGGTTTCAACAAACATTTACGTTTTTTGGCGCGTTAAATAATTAATAAATCCCACCAAATCAACTGGCACCAAATTTTTGGAAGGTAACCCAAAATTTGGTGCCAATTGCATTTTCTTATACAATGTAGGTTACCTAACAGAACATGTCACTGTTCTGTCATATGACAGGCATGTTGCTTACCATCAGGTGCATGTCACGCTCGTCTCGTCACTCTATAAAATAAATGTATTTCTACTTTACATTATTTTAAATTAAGAACTTCTTAGATGAATGTCAGATGTATTCTCTTTTTTTATTTGTGACACATGTTCACCCTACCGTACAAATGGCCTGATCATTACCCAGCCAGTTTGATAAATGTTACAACAAACGATACGGCTGAATATATCATTCAGGTTGCTAGTTAAACGTCACTCTTTAGTGAAGAGGCTGGGCGGTTGATTGAATGGCTGATTATGCTAGTTGGCTGCGACATGACCACTGTAATTACCCAGTGATTATGATGGTCGCCAAGTGGTCAAAGTTCGACTCAAAGCAATGTCAATTTATTCTTAATTAGAATACAGACTTCACAATTAACCATTAATATACACCTTACAATTAACAATAGGCATTGATTACAATAGGGTTTTTTGTCCGTGTCTTTTATTGTTTTAATAACTTTAATTTTTAAAAACACGACTGCAAAAATTGTGTAAAACAATAAAATATACTATCTAAGTATACTTAGACAATTAGAACGAATCTTACGATATCTTAATTGTCAAAATCCGTCCAGCCGTTTGGAAGATACGTGGGAATAAAGAAATTTACAAACATACTCGTACAAGATATGCGTGAAAAATATAACCCTACTTTCAGTCGGGTATAAACATATTCACATTTTGCACTTCTTCTTTATTTAAACTATACCTAAGTATGCGAAATTTGTGAACAGTGAAGTGATCACTTCAAACTTTGAAGATTAGTAGGTACAATTTTATTTATATATTCTTTCATTTGTTTTTGTTTTTTATTAACTTTCATACTCGGAAAAGTCCAAAATTTTGTGGCAGAAAGTAGATAGTCGAGAATAACAAATTTGATGTTTTTTTAATAACCTAAGTAGTAGCTAAAGAAATCTTATGTCAGACGTTTCATATTTATTGTTACTGTCAGATGTTTACTCAATACCTATGTACTATGAGTGGTCTAAGCAGTAGACAGTGAGATTAAAAAATGTTGTGCAAGATTACAAACGATACGGCTGAATGTAATTCAGGCCGCTAGTTATATGATGGTGTTTAGTAAACTGGCTGGGCTACTAGGCTGTTAATTGAAAGGCTGATAAAGCTAGTTAGCTGCGACATAGATATGGCCATGTGCGTATTCTATGCCTCGTATAACCGACAAAGCACCACCAAAGAAGCTTCAGTTCACAATACCACCAACATCATAATTTTAATGGAATCCATTTAATCCCCCATGGGGTGGCAGGGGTAAGGGGGTGCGTATAAAATTACGTAAACAGAAACTATTACGTTATTACGCTGAAGACGTTTCATTTAATTAAAATTTACTTAGTTTCGGCATCTTCGCTGCGCCTTGCGTAACTAAACGTGAGGAATATTTCGGGAATATTCCTGCGAAATGGAATAATAATCATAGATGGGGAATAGGAATCTCAGTATTCCAAACATTAATCTTAAGTTGAGTGAGAATTCATTTTAGAAAAGAGTTTGGCTACCGAATTATTGAAAATAGCGGTGACTCCCGCTTCGTCTCATAGGTATCTACTTCCTACGGAGAATAATACTAAAACAATATTTACTAAAAGCCACAACACATTAAATAAAATAAACGTAAACTACTATAAGAATGGCGTTTGATTTGGGGGTTTATCGCTAAGAGTGATATCTTCCAAACTACCATGATTATTGATAGATCGATAGGAACTCTTTATCGCACATACAAAAACTAAAAAGACTTTTATAGAAAAGTGAATAAAAAACATCAAAAACTAGTGCTACAAGCTTAACTATGTACTTTAATGATTTGGATGCTTCGTGTTTCAACAGCTGCGAGCCGTTGTGGTGTTGATGTTGCTTACCATCAGGCACATGTCCTGCTCGTCTCGTCCATCTATCCAAAAAAAATAGTATGGAAATTAAAACTTAAGGCTGACCTCGTGTTTTATGTAGTTGGTAGTGACGCTTCAGGATTATAGGCCCTGGGTTCGAATTCCATCCATAACAGAAATTTGTGTGATGAATAAATATATTTTGTTATGACTGGGTGTTTCTGTGTAGCATAACTACGTATTTACAACTAAATCTCAAATCTCAAATCTTTATTGCGTCATATGTAGGTACAGTACAATCATGTGTTGTGATTATAGTTATTGTATTCGTTACATATGGCCCTATAAGGGCATGGCAAGTGGCATCGGAACGTCTCATTTCTAGGTCATCAAAATTGTCTTGAAAAAAGTCTTGTAGTTTGTAATAGCATTTATTCTCTATTCTCTTCTTCTCTTCTACTCTATCTTCTATATTCTTTAGACATTCAATAAAATGGATATTTTTTTCCAAGTCTTTTATGTCATTTGGTAGCTTATTGTATATTTTTGCAGCCATTGAGTGTGGGCTAGCGCTATGCATTTCTAACCGGGATTTAGGTTCAACAAGTTTGTGTCTATATTGAGATCTAATGTTTCGTGCAGTCTTCCGAGGTTGGTCCGCAAATTTATCGAAGAATTCATTATATTTTCTAACAAATTTACAACATTCTAAAATATATAATGAAGTAAGAGAGAGTTTTTAAATTTTATAACTAGTAAGTGTTATTTGAGGTGTCTGATTCTCATTATTATATATTATCATATTATGGTTATGAGCTGAATGGTGTTCTCCGTAGAATGTCTGCCAATAGGTCAGGGTAGTTGGCGAGAGTGCGAGAAGTGATCCCGCGACTCGCCAGGCCATGTTAGAGAACTTGAGGGGGTTCTAGTCGGTAGGCGCATTACTTTTAGTGGTATTTTTTTATTTATTTAATAAAATTACAAATATTTCTAAAAACATAAGTTGCCTTAAAATCTAATCGATTTATCTAGGCAACTAATTCTCGCCAGAAATTACACATATACTACCCTCAAATAAAATTATTAATATCTACATAACATTAAAATTTTCGAGTTCGGCAAAATCCCCGTGTAGAAACACGGCAGACAGTACGTAAAACCCCTAAAAAGGAATATCTAGGTACCCATATCAGTGTATACATGCATAGCAGCAGGCTTTAGTTATATTATTCGGGAGGGTGAGGTAAAAGCTAATTGATTCTATTAAGCAATTTGTAAAGACGCACGGAATGTCATAATGCCACGGAAACAATGTGAGCACTTGACAGAGACAGCGGCTCTCAACTTGGGAAATAACAGGTTATTTCCCAACTCTCTCTCTCTCTCTCTCTCTCTCTCTCTCTCTGTCTCTGTAACAGTAACTCTGTAGCTGTAACAGTAACGAAAAAAACCGTTTTAGACGTCTCCCGGTCACGGGTGCTGGGCAGTGCTTGGCAGCGGTTTTTATCAGTTTCATGGGCTTCCATTGTTTTAATTGATTCTTCCATTGCATAAAAGGAGTATATCTGTACAATACCTTTTACTTTGTACCGTGTTACTTCCGCCTAGCGTAGTCCTCTAGGCCAGAGACCTCATACGTAGAACTAAAAATATTTTAATTTATTTAGTAATTAAACCGCATACGTAATAGCCAAGCAATCCACATGTAAAAAAATTACTAATGTGTCATGGCATGAATGACCAACAATAATTTATATGACTATTAGTTAAAACAGCTGTATTAAATTTTAAGTGATGTTGTAATAATCTTTTTATGTGACTGCGTGTTTCACTATCTAATTTTATTGATTAAATTAAATGTTTTTGAAAGACAGTCTTGAGTTTCTACGAGCAGACTGCAATTTACCTGACGTATTTAGCTCAAACACTAGAGGATGATACCATAGGATGATAACAGTTTATAATGTTACACCTACATAATTATGTGCACATTTTTATGCATCACTCTTCCTTTATCTCTGTCTCTATCTTTTGTCTCTTGTCTCCCGTGTTTTCTCTCCTTTTCCATCTTCTTCTTAATTGATATCTTTATTTAAAAACAATACTATAACTTGACAGTATGCGGTTCGAGAGTATTGCTGCCTACAAACTATAATGAACAGGCGGAGTAGTGGTATGTCAATAATATAATCGAAAGTGTTTTTTTTCTGAGGATAAGTTAAAAGTTAAAAATTGTTTGAGAATGGTCCATCTGCTTTATAAATTGTCAAAGTTCGAGACTTCAACACACAAAAAGTAATTTAAAATTATTCTTGGAATACGGAAGTAAGTTTGAGAATCTCTGCATCCGCACTTGAAAGATGATACGGAAGGAAGGGGATAAGACGCAACCCTTACACTGCTAATTAGCATTCGGGTGGATAAATACAAAGGCACGATTTTACTACCCTAATATTCAATTTAATGCTGAATAAATAACGGGGTAACATTCTATTTATGTACCTACTACAGAGAGGCATTTGTGAATTAGAGTCAAAACGTTAGAGAATTAATCTGCATTTGTGACTTAAAATGATGTTTTGACGAAATTGAGTGTGAGATTGAGAAGAAAAGTTTTGAATGAATCCATAAATGGGTAACTATAAACCTGAAGAGGTTTTTGTGTGGATGCACTATTATATTTTTTTTTTTATAAAAAGTGACGAGACGAGCAGGACATGTGCCTGATGGTAAGCAACATGCCTGCCACATAATAGCATAGTGAAACGTAGCTATTGGAACATGAAGAGTCCAAATCATTACCTAGCACTGCACTGCGCTCGTCACCCTCAGATGTTATATCTCTAAGCCCTGTAATTTCTCTGGGAACATTGCCCTTAAAATCGGAACACAGTAATGTTTTCATATTACTGCTTGTGGAGTACAGGAACAACTGGGCCGATTTCAAAAATGCTTTCACCGTTGGATATTTTCGTGATCCCTGAATACTGTAGGGTAGGTATATTTTATGTGCCACGGGCAAAGCTGAGGCGGACCGCTAGTCAATTGTAAATATGTAGCAGTAATATCGCTACATAGTATAAAACCAAAGTCGCTTTCTCTGCCCCTATATCCCTATATATGCTTCGATCTTTAAAACTACTTAATTTTGATGCGGGTTTTTAAATAGATAGCGTGATTCAAGATGAACGTGTATATGTAAAATATGTGCATACAACAGTAAATAAACACTAATCATTTTAAACGTTTCTAATGTGATGTCATAAATAAACACATGTATTTGCACAAACTTTGCAAACGCGTGCTGGATCCTATGAGATGGATCAAAATAATGTAGTACAGTATAAGTCAGTTATGACATATGTCTATCTCTTACGGATAACCCACAATAACTATTTTTATTCGTATTTTTAGTATCAGCGTTGCATCCGTGCGAAGCCGGGGTGGGTCGCTAGTAGAGACTACAAGAACAAAATTAAATTTTTTGATGAAAAAGATGAATTTTTTATCCGATATTTTGTGGAGGCGGCCATCGTGAATCGATATTTGCCAAACATCCGCACGGTAATTAACATTCAAATAAAAAAAAACCGCATTGAAATCGGCCCATCCGTTTGAGCTCTACGGTGCCACAGACAGACAGACACACACAGACAGACAGACAGACATCGACGTCAAACTTATAACACCCTTTTTTTGGTCGGGGGTTAAAAATGGGGAGAGTCGAAATCAACACATACAGAGCTAAGTTCAGTTGTTTTTTATTGCTTTATCGTATATTTACTAACGGCTCGTTCTGGCTTCCTACTGGTTCTGGCTCGTTCTGGCTGTACATGACAATACCCGCGTGAAGCCACGTACAAATAATAAATAATCTATACTAATATTACAAAGCTGAAGAGATTTGAGGTCCGGACTCTTTGGGAGGAAACCAGTATCGTCAAGCTGGCCTAAATTGACGCTCAGAACTTCGATCTCATTTCGAGTTATCTTAGTTAATTTTTGTTTTGAACGCCCTAATCTCAGGAACTAGGTAGGTACTGGACTGGTAGGTATTATGTACCACGGGCACAGATTAAATATCCTGTTGATCGGCGATGAAACGAATCTCGCCTAAATTCACAAGTCACCAGCGGGGCGCGGGATGAGGTAAAAAGCCGCGATGTGATAAGCCGAATATCCGTGTGACGTGCAGTACTTTCCACCAATGATCGGACAAAACGATATAGAATATAGAATTAGGACAGAGCAAGATGCAAAGAAAGATATCAATGAGGTTCCCATTTCGTTCTTTTTTATAATAAATAAATACTGGTGGACAATTCACACACAACACCATCTGACCCCAAACTAAGCAAAGCTTGTGATATGGCGGCCAGATAGCTGATACAATACTTATATAGTTCTAAGTTCTAAATACATACTTATTATACATAGAAACACCCAGACACAGTGCAAACATTTGAATTCATCACACAAATATTTTTAATTTAATTTTAATGTTCGTTAATATTTTTATAGAATGATGTTATGTATTCCTAATTATTTCATTAAATAACTTGTGAAATTATATATCGTCTTTTGTAAAGCTGGATGTCCTGCTATTCATTCCGCACCATTTCACTGAATAGAAACCCAAATTTTAGATATTTTTACGGGTTTTTGCCAGTACTCTTTCGGTCAAAATCAAAAGCCTGACTGACCGAACTTGCAACAGGTATAGTGCAATTGTGCTAATAAAACGCTAAGAAAGAACAGTCGTACGATCAGTCAAATGGGCATATCGTCTTTGACCACGGGCGAAGTCGGGTCCGGTACCGTTAGTAATAAATAGATATTAGTAGACATTTTTCTCACAAAACACCATCTGACCCCAAACTATTACAGCACAAGGTCACGCAACTATCTATACTAATATTATAAAGCTGAAGAGTTTGTTTGAGTGTTTGTTTGAACGCTAGGATCTCGGGAAGTACTGGTCCGAATTTAAAGATTATTTTTCTATTGGATAGTCCATTTATCGAGGAAGGCTATAGGCTATAGAAAATAACGCTACTATTTACAAAAGTGGAGCATGAATCAAGAATGTAACAAAATCGTAAAAAATATCTCTTTTCGACTTTTCGTACGTTTCGTGCTTTGACATGACAGCATGTGTCTAAGATTGCGTTATTGAATATCACAGATTACATACCTCTTGATTATAAAACCTTTACTAATCAATTTTGTTGCTAAATAATCTGAGTTGGTACGATCAATTTCCGACAGGTGGCGTAGCAGATAGCTGAAGAGGTGTTTTGTTTGAAAGTGATATTCTCAATTTCAGTCATTCTTTCACCGTTGTATATGTACGGGATCCTGATGAGTGCTATATAATGTACCACGGGCGATGCCGGGGCGGACATCTAGTTGAAATATAAAGAGTCTAAATTATTACCTAGCACTGCACTGCGCTCGTCGCTAAAACATTAGTGTGTTCCGGTTTGAAGGCCAATGTTTTCAGAGAAATTACAGGGCTTAGAGATATAATATCTTTGATCTCTGGTTGACGAGCGCAGTGCAGTGCTAGCTAATGATTTGGACACTTCATGTTCCAATAGCTGCGTGTCACAGCTATGTGGCAGGCATGTTGCTTATCATCAGGCGCATGTCCTAGGTAATCGTATCGTCACTCTTTATTAAAAAAAATCTTGGGAACATTTCCTTCAAACCATACCACACAAATGCTTATATATTTCTACTTGACTGTAGAATAATAACTGCTAGTAAAACAAGGTGTGGTAATTCTCCAGGCGGACTCTGCAAAGAGTTCTATCACTACTACATTATGTATACCTAATTATGCTTATGGCATTTATCTTTTATAGCCGAGGGTAGCCGCTGTGGATATATTTATGGCAGCTTCTACTATGAAATTGGTGATAATAAAACATCTACTACTCACTCACCCACTCACCTCACATACTCGTATATCTACGAGCACTAATTATGAATGCAATTTTGCAAATTTGGATTTTAAAATGTTTGATGTAATGATGTTTGTTGCTCAATTACGTCGAAACAACTGAACGGATCCGGTTAAAATTTAGAACACATATAGATCACAGTCTGGACTAGCACATAGGCTACTTTTCATCACAGAAAAATAACAGGAACGGGAACTACGCGTGTAAAACCGCGGGCGTAGGAACTCAATATTTTCCTCCACCTGCGCGAGGGGGGTACCTCACCCTCACCCCCGCCCTCGCCCTGGGGGTTCATTTATTACAGTCTGACTTATTGTCCGATAGTTTTCACGATTAATATCGCGTGATTAATCGGTCTGGCCGCTGCTGATTTATTAAGTGTGTTTTCTTTATTTGTTTTTGTTGAGTCTTTGTTTCATACATTTTGCTATAATCCTACAACTAAACTAAAATGTAATTGTAAACTGTATTTGGTAATGAGAACGATTGGATGTTGGTATATTTGTTGATCAATCACGTAGGAATTGCAGAAGGGCTGACGCGTAGCTAGCTACCGATAGAATAAAAATGCTATTTCAGAATACAAGTGTGTGTCAAATTTCCCGCTGATCTATTCAGGGCTTCCAACGTGGATTTGTAACATTAGTAGTAGAATTAATATTAGATATAACATTTAAAAAAATCTCTTCTAACCTGTTTTCTTCTGCCGACATTTTCATTTAACTATTGTTGTGTGACAAATATCCACGAATATTTAGTTATTATTTATTTACCTGTATGTATATTGGACATCGGGAAGCCGAGCCGGGTAGCCCAGTGACGAGAATATTCCATTCAATAAACTATTTTTTACAAAAAATTAAACCGACTTCAACACCACAAATAGGCACTCAAAAGCGAAAAATAATTTATTATAGGTAATTATTATAACCTCTACTCACTCATCCATATGAAGTCGGTGCCAGGCTAGTTAAAAAGTTAGCAGATATACTATGTACGAGGTAGTAAGTAAGTAGGCATAGGTAAGTAGTATCTATCTACTACCTGTTAGATTTGGCTGGCACCGACTTCATATAGATGAGTGAGTAGAGGTTATAATAATTACCTATATTAAATTATTTTTCGCTTTTGAGTGCCTATTTGTGGTGTTGAAGTCGGTTTAATTTTTGTAAAAATAGTTTATTTTTGTAACAATTCTTTATTTTACCCTTTTAGTGCTAAACAAGTTTTCACTAATGCATTTACACGATTTCGTGTTGAGATCTCAATACATGAATTAAACCCAAACACTGGGTAGTTCCTGTAAACTGTTAAGAAATTCCCTTGACTGTCCTTTATCTTCATCATCAGACCACTAATGACAGTCATAGCCCATCTATGTAAAAAGTTCTCATCAATACAAATTCATCGAGCCCAAACACAAGGTAACTACTATGTACCGTCGAGGAGTTCCTCGACCGTCTTCCCGTTCCCTCATCAGATCGACTCCAGACCATCTTTAAACTATACTGCTTTAAAATGCTCAAGCAAAAACTTAATTAACGCACTAGTCATCTTTACAATTTTCGAAAGTTATCCTCGATTTCTCTAGAATACCATCATCAGATCCTGGTTTCCTTATCATGGTACCACCCTTGGAATATCTCCTTTACAACAAAAAAAGAATCATCAAAATCGGTTCATAAACGACGAAGTTATCCGCGAACACACATAAAAAAAAAAAAAAAAAAAAAGGAACATACATACGGTCGAATTGAGAAACCTCCTTTTTTGAAGTCGGTTAAAAAGGTAGTAGGTTCAAATCCCGTCTGGACCTTTGAGAATGTTTCCAAGAGCTATACAAGTTGTTAGTCAACACTGACTTTAAAGGTGTAGCGTAAGCAAACCATTACGCTCCTAGAATCTTTCGAGGCCATGTATCACCCGCCAATCCACACTGGGACAGCGTGGTGGATCTTGACCTTGACTCCATCCTTGTCAGAAAATATCAAGTCCTAGCTGTGGGAATATTTAGTGACCCGTTTATGTTAACACTTACATATTTCGGTCTAGCTACCATCCAAAGAGCGTGAGACACGAGTTAAAGAACTAAAAAAAAAGTTCCATTGAATTCAAATTCTACTTTTACGGACGAGTTTTCTTACAAATACATTTCTAAGTTAACTCACTTCAAAGTACATTTCAAGTTTTGATTCACAACAACAAAATCATATCAATTGTGTTAATCGAATCCCCCAACTTTCTTTGGAACAAGTTTTTTTCGAGTGAGAAATCTCTCCCCTACATAAAAAACCCGCGTTACTCAACCTGTTTACTTCTAAGTGCGACCTGTTTTCTGAAGTCAGGTTAATATATCATGGGTCATGGGTACGGTTCTTGGGAAACGAAACTTACTAATGTTTCAGGTCAATCAGATCAGTGGGAAATTTTGGTGCTCAGTTGCTAGTGTGGTGTAGTGAGTGAGTGACTTTGTAAATTAGACTTTAATTTGTTAAAAGACATTAAGTTGTAAATCGTGTATTGGATTTTGCAAAAACACTGGAGCTAGTAGTGATAGAAGTAAATTTTTTAACCGACTGAAAAAAATGTGTTTAGTAAATCGTTTAAATCTCTTATTTTGTGTGTGTTCATCAATTTTATGGGATACGATTCTTGGGAATCGAAATTAATCAACCAATAGTACAAGCTTTGCTTAGTTTGGGGTCAGATGGCGTTGTGTGTGAATTGGTAGACAACAAATATTTATTTATAAAAAATTAGTATAGTGTAAAATTCTAGTATTCCTTTACTGGAGTAGTGTAGTGAGTGAGAGTGACTTTGTAAATTAGACTTTAATTTGTAAAAATACTTTAAGTTGTAAATTGAACACAACTTGGCAAACAAGACTGCCGTTAGTGGTGGTAAGTCGCATATTTTTAATGATATAATAAGAAAAATATAATACTTTATTACACTTCATATTTTACAATAAGCATTAACGCAAATGTAAAGAACAAAAAATCGGTGGCCTTATCGCTCAAAGCTTCCTTATTACGGAGAAACATTTATATATATATATTAATTTTAGTGTGACTAATCATACGAAGAAGGTTAGAATTAAAAGATAAATCGTTTCTTTAAGTTTAAGGAAATGGTAGCGTTGTACAAGGTCTTGTAAAGCAGGTAGAGTATGTGTGAATTCCGGAGAAAGTGGATAGGCAATCATTTTAGCTTTTGATATTTGCGAAGACCAAATATGAACCGAATGAAGAAATTGTGCAAATGTTCAAATGTATCCAATTACTCTTCAGTTAAATCTAGATAACAAACGTCATCGTTGTCCAATATCGGGAACAGATTTTACAAGCGCAGTTTTAGTAGAAATAGGAAGGAAAGTGCGTAGTCTCGTAAGAGACGGCTCAGAACCAAATATCTTCCGGCTTACTTCTGCTAGTTGAGAACGCAACAAAAGTTGTCAGTCCACAAGAATGGCTAGATTTTTGACGATTTCACTAATAGCGATGGGAATACCGTCAAATATTGTTGTCCGGCTATAAAAAATATTCTTAATTCGTCGGAATCTTTCATTTTAAATACATAACATATTTTATGTATTATGATTCACTGATTTTATGTTTTTTTTTTACTTTTTAAAGTTTACACTCGACCGCTATCTCGTCTGATGTTAACCGACAATGCGATCTAAGATGGAGCACGTTTATCTAAAAGAAACCGATTTACTCTTGATTTGAAGACACCAATATTATAATTATTAGGAAAAACCCACTCAGGCAACGAATTCCACAGCTTAGACGAACTTATCACAAAAGTAGAGCCAAACCTCTTCGTTCGTGTCTTTGGAACATCAACCATGAGACTATGCCATTTCTTTGCGATACAAGAAGTCCGATAAAAAAGCAGATCAGTCAAAGTTTTTATTGATAAATATGCAATTCACCTACATGTCCATTAATAAAAAATAAAAACAAAAGAAAGCATACATATTGTATACATTTTCAAAGTTTGAAATGAACCGTACTATAATAATGATCATACAGAAATTGTCACGCAATCTACGAGTATAATCAGTTGCACACTCTTCGAAGTGTATGTGAGTTTATTTTTGTTATTGAGGTTCTTTTTTCGATGGCAATTGAATCAAGCCTATGTGCCTTTCATTGTTGGGACAAGTGAGACCAATGTTACAAATAAATATTGGTAGACCTTTCTAACACAGCACTATCTAGCCGGAAACTAAGAAATGATTGTGCTAATCGTACGAAAACTGTACGATTATTACAGCTGATATTTTATAATACTTGTATAATCGTAAATACATTCATAGAAACACCCAGACACTAAATACCTATTTGTTTTTAATCTGAAGTTTCTCTTGTAACGTGGTTTTTGAAATCGGAACACAGTTTTTTATTTGTACGTTACTAATGACCGGTGGAACAACTAGGAAAGGAGTTGTACTATACTGTGTTCCGATTTTAAGAACGACGTTACAAGAGAAACTACAGATTAAAAACAAATAGCTATTAAGTGTCTGGGTGTTTCTATGAATGTATTTACGTTTATACAAGTATTATAAAATATCAGCTGTAATAATCGTACAGTTTTCGTACGATTATTACAGCTGTAGTTGAGTTGTGTTAGAGTCTTACTATTCCACGCCACTCCTGCTACGCCCGCGATACCATGAGAAATAAAGTTAAGGCAATTATGTTTGTCAGAATAAAAGTTATATAACTGTAAAATTTATATGGTTTTTAAACATTCGCAATTTGAACTCATAATGTATTAACCATTAGGATACAGATGAGTTTATCTCAAAATTTTCGTGCATTTTTTTTTTTCGTTAAAGTACAACATTATTTTATTCATCTAAATGCTAAATGTCACAAACTATGCCATTTCTAAATTGTATTAGTAAGATTACAAATTGTAACAATTTAACCAATAGTACCTAAAAGATAGTACTAGCGTAATCCAAACCTTTACTCAGGACTAACGTAGCCAAAAAGTAATCAACTGCTCAATGAAATCAAATCAGTATCGAAACTTTCGTTACGACATCAGACGCACTCAATGAGATAACGCCTAATGTTTCAAGATACGCAATAACGAAAAGCTATAAAATATACAGCGCTCCATTCGCTTCCGATCGATATTATACCATCTTCCACCTATTTAGTGAACCTCGCCAAACCCCCGTTCAATACCCTTAAAAGGGTCCGCGGCCCGCATCCTTTGAAAGTAGGAAATGATAAGAACATCGCGAAACGTCTGCAAGACTAATGTTTCCCTCTTCCTTAGGGTCTCGCCCTAAAAGGGCTTATCGCACAAAAGGTATTGGGCACGCCCGCCCGCCGTTATAGAATTTTCGGGGGTGGCGGGTGGTCCCCCTTTTTGCTACGTACATTTTCATTTCCTTCATCTTTCTCCGCTTTCGAGGTTTCGTGGACGGATTGGGGGATACTATTTATATTATTTACTTCGTACATCAAGTATATGCAGTAGACAATAACGTATTTATTGCATCGTAAAATATGTACCTACAAATAAACGTCCACAATAAGGATCAGTTCACAATACTTCTCGATGAAGATCAATGGTGAGATGGAAAAGAGCCTTTGCTCAACATAACGTCAAGAAGATTAGCTAATATAACAATGCATAATATCATAATCTATACATAAATAGGGCAACTGGAACTTTCGATTTCTAAACCACCGAAATGTCATTAAAATTGAATTTATTTGGAAAAATATTGAAGCTATTTGGAAAAAAATTGTAGCGGTGAGATGGGACCCTTTGCTCAGCATTGTGGCAAGAAGATTGGCTAATATAACAATGTAGGTATAATGAATATCAGTATGCACATAAATAGGGCAACTGGAACCTTGGATTTCTAAATCACCCAAGCCGTAAAAAAATATTAAAGAAATGTGGAAAAAAAATTGCGGCAAGTAAAACATAAGGTCACAGGTGGTCGCATATAAATTTTACCGGTATCGGTATGATGGTTTCAAAATATGAACAAAATTTCAAAAATACTTTCATAAACCTCGATGTCTTAGTAATCGTTGTTTTTTTTTTTGAGAAAATAAATTACATAATATGATAGTTCTAAAAAAAATATTTACTAAATCTAACTAAATAAATACCTACCCTAACAGATTCAGATCTACGTTAGAGTTGTTTAAAAGTCCTGATATACTTTTTTTTTGGAACAAAACCCTTTTGAACTCCATCATGATTTATCTACCCTAAGAATAGGTAGCAGCGACTTAGCCCGCCATTTCCCGATTCCATTATTTTTCCGGATTTTTTTTTTTAATATAAAGATTAATGAGACGATCAGGGCATGTGTCTAATGGTAAGTAACGTTCCTGTCACATAACAGTACAGTGACACGCAGCTATTGGAACATGAAGAGTCCTAGTAATTACCTAGCACTGCACCGCGCTCGCACCCAGAGATATTGCCCTTTTAACCGGATGTAAACACTATTATTTACAACGATCAGAATAATTATTCCATTACCTCAACGTTTAGGCGGCCTACAACCACCGTGGTCACGAGAAGACTGAAGAAATTGCAGGTCGTCTTATTATGAAATAAGGAGATCTCCATCTACCCTCATTTCAGTCATGTGTATAGTGTTTACATTAGGTATGTGTTCAAATCACGAAAGTTTAAAAACAGAACGATAAAGACACAATACACTTATAGCTAGTGCCATAGATTGATATTGATTGATAGCACTTGATTACTAATGAAACTCCAAGCAATCATTAATGGCAGGAAACACACAAAGAAGAAACAGAATGAGGAATATATAGAGTGTTTGTGTATGTTTTCGATATTTTACGAAAGAGCATAAACTTTTTTTTTCCACTAATCATAGGAATATTCCCCCCACAGTAGCTATCTACATCTAAATCCGCCCCTGCATCCAATTCCCCGTCTTACACCAGCAACCTTAGACACCCCGCCCCCCCCCAGGGAGGCTAAGCCCCCTACCCGCAGTTCGTTAGCAAACTTCCATACTTTGTAATATGCAAATGAACGTCTAAGGGGATGCCACGTTAGGCGTCTTAAAATGAATTAATGACACAGGTGACTTGCTTTCACGACGCTAGTGGGCTGTGTCTCAAGTAAGAAACGTCATCAAAATAGATAGATAGATACTCTTTAATGTTTATAATGTACAGGACTTAATCACGATTTAATTAATTGTTTAAATACCTCGACGTTTCGGCAGCGTTACAACCGCCGTGGTCACGAGAAGACTGAAGAAATTGCGGGTCGTCTCATTGCGAAATGAGGGGGATCTAGATCTACCCTCATTTGGTCTTCGAAAATCGTAGGGATACCACCACGACACACAACACTAACCGTGTCACCAGGCTTCTCCGAACTCACTCCGCGATGCGTACATTTATTTATGACTGAATTCCACGACGCCGATAACCGAAAACCAATGAAATGAATTAAATCGTGATTAAGTCCTGTTCATTATAATCATTATGTGTTCAAATCGCGAAAGCTTAAAAACAATAGATACTCTTTATTGTCCACAATACAAAATATAGGATAAGCCTACTAAATGTTCTTACTACCTACTGCTGAGACTTGGGGTCTTTCTTTTTTAGTTAATCAGCGCCGAACCGCCGAACCGAAAATATAAAAAAAATTCAATCTACCCTCAAAAATGTTGCAGGTAGTTTTGACACAACAAATCATATATAAGTAAATATTTCTCAACTAACATTTTTTCGCGACAGAAAAAAAGATTAAAAAAACTATAGATTACTAGAAAGTATATTAATGCAAATAGTTGTATTGTATTGTTATTGTTATATTGTATTGTTAAATTAAAGTTGTTTGATGACCTCGAAATTTGAGTGATAAATGTTGATTAGAATTTGTTTGTTTTTTAATATTTGTGTTGAATTTTGCATTGCAATCAGCTATACACTAAGTATCTACACGGTTATTTACAGGTAAGTGAACTTAGGTATATACCTAATTATGATAATAAACTAATAAACCCGATTTTTTTCATTAACAACTGAGATAAAGAATACTCATTTATTAACAATATATTTAAACTATTATTAACATTATATTTAGGTGTGTTATCGTAAAATTGTTAACTTTGACAGACTATAACCTAACACATGAGATTATAATTATACGGTTAGGGCTAGATTAGTTTATAATATCACGTCGTTGGATTATAACGTAACGGCAAGTAAAAATTGCACTGCTTTTCGGCATGCAATATTAATGCAAAAAAAATGTTTTTGCATTAAACAGTAGGTAAGAACAAAGTTCTTTCGGATAAATATAAAATCAACACAAATTCCAAAAAATATTACTTAATTTTATATTTATGGTACGATCATCTGAAAAATAAATATGGCAGCGAAAGAGTTTACATATACTACGAATAGAGTTAGTTTACCGCACGGTGTCCTTTGTGTCAATCGTAAGCAGATGACGTGCATACTTTCTATAGCAACAGAGTGATGTGCCGCGACAAAAGTATGACACATTCACTACACGCTACACGTCAAAGAAATTGGAAAATAACGTGATTTCGGTGTAAAGCGTTTGTGCCAACTCTATACGTAGTATATATAAACTCTTTGATGGCGGCACTGGTCACGGGCAGTTTTTACGCCTCACTTCCGTTATTTATTTTTCTTACGGGTTTAGTCTCCCATTTATTTCAGTTCAATCGCACAGCACAAGCCCCAAGCCAAGCTAAGAAATTTCGTTCCAATAAAAACACAACTTAATCTACATTACATCAAGAAATTAATATTTACACAATACAATACAAAAAAGGATAAACGGAGAAAAGGACATTGGTATGATTCTTCTTCATTAGATACTTTATTACTTTGCTTCCATTATCATTGGATTGTTATAAATGCATCACTACATAATTTTATTGTATTAAATCAATTTTATAAAATTATGTAATGTAAACAAAAATAATTTGAAATTGGTAGCCCTTGTAGCTTAAAGTGATGAATTATAAAATATGTTATTTGTTATCTTTCTCAATGTAAACATTTAAGATCTTATTGTAATGATCTATTTTCGCAAAAAAAAACTTAGATAAACAAAATTATAGTATCTACTGAAAATAATAATAGTAACTAAAATGTAACCAAATAAATGTCTAACCTGATAGTATTTCCAATAACTTATATAAAATGCACTGAAAATAATAATAGTAGCTAAAATGTAACCAAATAAATGACTAACCTGATAGTATTTACAATGGCTTATATAAAATGCAATAAAAATAATAATAGTAGCTAAAATGTAACCAAATAAATGACTAACCTGATAGTATTTCCAATAACTTATATAAAATGCACTGAAAATAATAATAGTAGCTAAAATGTAACCAAATAAATGACTAACCGGATAGTATTTACAATGGCTTATATAAAATGCAATAAAAATTATAATGGTAGCTAAAATGTAACCAAATAAATGACTAACCTGATAGTATTTACAATAACTTACATAAAATGCACTGAAAATAATAATAGTAACTAAAATGTAACAAATAAATGACTAACCTGATAGTATTTACAATGACTTATATAAAATGCAATAAAAATTATAATGGTAGCTAAAATGTAACCAAATAAATGACTAACCTGATAGTATTTACAATGACTTATATAAAATGCAATAAAAATAATAATATTAGCTAAAATGTAACCAAATAAATGACTAACCTGATAGTATTTACAATGACTTATATAAAATGCAAGAGGTATTAAAACGAACAGAGTCCACGCATATCAGCATTTGCGACAAGTAGAAGGGGTGGTTATGGAAAGTGTAGGTATGTGCGAAGTCTTAAGATTAAGCGTCTTAAAGGAACTGGGTGTGGAGGAGTTTTGATGGTACAGGGTTAAGGCTTATAACTTGATGCGAAATTTGAATTTAAATTGAGGAGCTTAAAATTTTAACCTTATATTTAGACTTGTGATAACCCGCGCTTTTACGCCTAAATCACCTATGGATTTGCTATTGCTGTCTCTATTATTTCAAGCGAAAAGAAAAGGGAGATCAATATCAATCATCCTCAGGTTGAAATGTTTAAAATATAGGCGTTTTATTTTACAAAAAAAATACACTGTCTAACTGGTATGGTCCGTCTACCTACTTACTGACAAACTTTCACTTTTATAAAATTAATAGGTAGGCGCTTTATTCTCTGGAGACAAAAATAGCCTATGTGTTATTCCAGACCATTATTAATGTAGCATGCTTCATTCAAATCCTTTCAGTACTTAGGTTTTGCGTGAAAGAATAACAAACCTACTTCAATCAATACATCATTACACATTTTCGTGTTTACAATAATATTAGTACGTAGAACTTTTAAGATACAAATCATACGTTATACTGGTCTAAAATAGTTTCTTTGAAATGTGTTAGGAATAAAAGGATATCAACGGAAAACGTGCATGTATAAGAAATGGTACAAGTAGCAGGAACAATGGGAACCTATACTTTATGATATGAATACTGTGTATACAAAAACATTCCCTGTAAATAGAGTTCTAAGTTAAGGTCCATTTTGAAATTAACGAAACTGTACAAAATAAAAACATAATACCTAATTAGTTGCTCAAAGTGTTTTTTTTTTGGTTCATTTTAAACAATATAATAAATAGAATACTTGTACATTCTTTTGTCATTCTGTGAAATCAAAAAGGGGACTTTTAATTTTTTTAAGTCTGTTATGTAACATTAAATATATAATTTATTTAATCCGTAAAAACTATCTATCACTACGTCATCTCAATACACAAAGAAAATATTAGTTTTTAGCTCATATTTCAAAAACCATTACGTACACCGATTTCATAAAAATTTATAAGATACTACTGCCTCTGAACAAAAAAAGAACCATCAAAATTGATAAACAATCATCGGTGCTAACGCGTGCTATACACGCAAAAAATACAACGTTTAACTGAATTGATCATCTATTTTTGCGAAACTAGATAATTACAAAAGGAAACATATTTCCCCGCATCGTGGCAAAGAGACAGAGCCGTCAGAGTTTCCGCCGTCGGCGTTAGCCACCCCATGCGATATGGGCCGTCTAAACGAACAAATGTATTTAAATTATAGATTCCAATTTACTAATCAGTAGATAAAGTCATAGTTATTTTAAGTCAGCGTGTATCATCTTCGACATCCACACCGTCGCTTACTATTAAGCGAGTTGGTGGTCACCGGTCACACAATACATAGATATAGATTTACAATACATCAAGATTGTAACAATCGGTAAAACCCACTACGACAACGCATTCTACATCTTATACGTTGTTATCACAAAAGAGGAGTCAAACCTCGTGAACTCTAGCTCGAGGTTTTGGAGACTCAATTGTGAATAAATGTTATTTTTTCACTTTACACTTACACGTAGACGGAAAGAAAATAAAAGCATTACTTTTTCATTTACATGTGAATATTCATGTTTAAGAAAAAAAATACATTACTATAGGTAGGTAAACCACAGGGTGGTGCTAGTCTCTGAATATTATATTCTAGTACCCTTTGAATCGAGATGTAGTTACAGATTTTCAGTACTGTTCAGAATTTTGTATAGTTATACCACCATTTTCACTAATGAATTTACCATTATTTCTAAAAGTTTTATTCAACACTTGAATAGGCGAACAGATGGATTTTTTTGTATCAAATCGGTGTAAATAAAAATTAGTTTGTTTTTATTGTTGGCCACATTTTTAAAACTTGTTTTTTTATACCTTTATACCTCTCTTTTCGAAGTATCCACTCCGACAGAGACTTAAGATATAAGACATAGACACATTCAAATGTTTGTACTATGTCTGGGTGCTTCTATGTTTAATAAGTATATATTTAAAACTATAGGTAAAAGTTGTAAATCAGCTATGGCCGCTATAGTACATGTTGATGTGCCTCAGGAAAACATACAGCATTATATGAAGAAGCAGTATGTATACTTATCTTAATAATCTGTGGTCGACGTCTATACCATAGACAATTAGCTTCATCTTGACGCCACCAGAGGGCGCCGCAAGCGCGCCACCAGCAAGGGCACCCGGCGCGGTGCGATCTTTGGGATTCATAGCGTTGTATACTTTCGCCACGAGTGGTCGAAATTATAGAAAAAAAATATTCAATTATCACTAATTAACAATTAATAACTATCGAAAAATATTTTAAATGTGTTTATATATTACACGAAATTTTATTGAAATCTCAACGGATTGAGATTTTCGAAGTACCCGTGAGTGAAGCGGATAATTCATCCATCGAAGAAAAATGGTAAATCCTCTGCGTGGTAAAGGTGAGATCGACCGATTCCAGAATCAAGGTCTTATACATGCAGGTCAGTCTTCATTCATTTATATGCATTTTATCAAAAGTGAGCAGCTGGCTCACTAGTGCGAGTTTTGCCTAATCTCTAATGTATGGTTTTGACCAATATATCGAAAACATTTCGATCATCTACGCCTGGTCGCGGAGACCTTGCGTTCGAAGGGTCGTGTCAGTCTTTACTGAACGACTTCCTTCTGGTGCAGTTCCAAATTACGTTTCTAGGTTGCGGAAACCGTGTGATAGCTGGAACACACTTGTACCAACATAGTATGTGACCGATACTCTTTGGACATGCGGGTAGACACACGTAAAAAGGTTTTGAAGACTATTATGTAAATTATTAGACCAGCTAACGTTAAATTGCTAAGAAAATCTACAGCATGTACCTACCGCTTGGCAGCGTGTCCGCTAAAAGAAAAACTAAGGGTTTCAGGCGCATCTCCCAGTTTTTAACTGGCTTGTTTAAATTATTTATTGTTTGAACCTTGTCTCAACTACCTACTAATACTAATACACTTTGATAAGGTGTGTAACCAATAAGTTACTGCTTAGTAACATCTGGGAAGCTAAACTTATTAAGAGTATCTCAATATTACATATAATTATGGCAACATCTAATCCCACTTTTCAAAAAGAAGGAAAAATGGCTATTCAGAATCGGAATCAACATTGAATAATATTCTATGAAATTAATTAAAACATCAAAAACAGGTATAAACGAAATTAAATTTTATACCCTTCGGTGTCCACCGAACTAGTTCAGACGTATACAAATACATAGACGTGCCAATGGGGTTGAAATGAATATATCATAATTATACGCATTATTAACTAAGATTTGACGAAACTTAGTTCAGTTGCACTATTGTAATTACACCATCACTTAATTTAGTTGCACTATCGAATAAAGTAAGCTGCTACAACGTGGACAAATTTGCAAACATACATGCATAACCATTTATTTATGTAAGGAGATTCTAAGTTTGGATCTTTTATACAATACGATCGTGAATGTATTGCATTTTAAAATTCTTACATACCTACAAAAAATAAGTATTTCATATGCAATGGCGAGCTCTGGGCGCCAATATAACTATTTGGGAGAATAAAATTTCACATAAACCCATTTCAATAGATTTAAAATTCACAACTACATCCAACTCGTCACATCGATAACTATCGATTCAGGGGAGGAGTCCATGTTATAAAACAAACCTTCTCTGCGGAAGAGAAGCAAGGCATCAATGTCGCCAATTTCAGAGATATTTATAAAAAATATATCATTCAAGTAGATGTTCTATTGTATTATCAAATGTTTTATGGTATGTTTTATTTTAATACGTATACATATTTAAATTTTGATCTCTCCTTGGCACCACATTTTTCATAACATGCTTGGTCGCGGAAACCTTGCGTACGAAGGGTCGCACTTCGCACTAATCTTACAAGACGACCTCTTTCTGGTGCAATAAAAATTTAAATAAGCCTCTAGATTTCGGAAACCGCGAGACATCATTTGGAACAATTGATACCTCACATTTGACCAGGTCCCAGCACCATATCTTACCACTAACACACGCTTGGTCGCGGAGACCTTGCGTTCGAAGGGTCGTGTCAGTCTTTACTGAACGACTTCCTTCTGGTGCAGTACCAAGTTAAGTTTCTTGGCTGCGGAAGCCATGAGACACTTGGAACATACTCATGTCCAATATATTTGACCAATACTTGTTTTGGACCTGGTCCCCGCACCATATCTTACTACTAACACACGCTTGGTCGCGGAGACCTTGCGTTCGAAGGGTCGTGTCCGTCTTTACTGAACGACTTCCTTCTGGTGCAGCGTTCCAAGTTACGTCTCTAGGTTGCGGAAGCCGCGAGACACTGGAAATGCCTCAAAACTATGATCGAGAAAGCAGGTATCTATGTATATTCACATTATGTATCTGGAAGGTTATTGACAGAAAATAGGAGCAGGTCAACTATGGCGCACATATATCTACATATAACAGCGTTTATAGAAAAGTACATGAATCTACCTACATCTGACGCAAAAGTTAGATTTGATTTGCTTAAATTGGAATTGAAGGGTGGCTTAAATTTTACTGTTTCTGGTACCATACGGCAGACTTTAATATCCGCCATCTCAGATTTAACCAGTAACAGCTTCGTCAAGTATGACTTGTACTTACATGATTTAACAAAAAGGATGTAGTACCTACTGCGATGGTGTGGTGGCGCGGAGCCACTTCTCATTATGTTTCAATACACAAAGCACCATGAGCAATACTAACTACGAATAATTACTTAACGACTAATACTCTATCACAACAACGAAGGAATCTATGACCACGAATCGTTTGCATTCTTCTGACATTCCCTGATGATGTTTATACTCCTAAAACATGATAATTTAAAAACACGCGTCCTACGCAATTGTGTTTTCAACTCCAATGAGCGATAATGTTGATTAATATTTAGTTTGTGAAAGAGTGCCCAGCTTGCCGTATAGTCTCTATTCTGAAGAGAGAAACCGTATGCTCTTCGATTTTATGAAATCTGATAAGTAATAATAAGGTTAAATATTAATGGAAAAGATTTAAGATTTTTATCATTTCGAGATAACACCAAAACCAAATTGAAAGTAGATACGGTGAACAGGAACATGAAATAATTGTAGCAGAACCGTTATGTAAACGGTATCTTAACTTTAAGCTTGAGTATGAGATTTAAAACAGCGACTAAGAACCACCATATTTTATAAATAAACGGATTCAAAAGATCCATTTGCAACAAATAATTGCAAAATGTCGTCAACAAAGCCTATAAATGCTTTCGACAACCTCTGATGAACCCAAATTCCAGTATTCTTTCCTGGTTATTATTAGCACATTCGAACTGTTCAACAAGGACGTACAAGGTAGTGGCTCTCGACTAGCCAACAAAAAAAAAATATTTATACGAAACCAGCCCAGCCTTCTGACTCGTTCCCATCACTGGGAGTCGGCCAAAGCCATGGTCCAACAGGCTGGTGCGGCCTGGTGGATAACGCGTGACCTAGAAAGATTCTAGGTAAATGTCGCTGTAGAGTGTCATCACATTGAAATCTTCATGAGTATTGATAAAACCCTAGATTTTTGGGAAAATGAGGGTAGATTTGAGTGAGAAACTCACAGAAAAATAGTTTATAAAATAACGCTAGGTCAGTGTGAATCATTGCCAACCCTTACTGTCACTCGGCACCGGACGAAACGATGGTCGAGCGAGGACTTATATGCGTTAAATATGTTATAATATATCTTAAGTCTGATCAAAATAATTATAATTTGATATTAAAATTCAAGAACTGCTGACATAGCTAAAACACGGATAAGTCTAGTTTAAAATAACAGCTTATCACTTAAAACAGAATTAGTACACGTAGTATGTACTTATATTATGTCGCCTATTTGCAGACAACACACTAAAATGGAACTTCATATTTATGTACATTTTAAAATTTTGCGAAAGCGATAATCTTCTGAATTCTACAGCTACCTGAAGTCTTAGAGAGTTACTTTATGTAGATTGGTTGTTTTCCAATTCCTCCAAAACAGTATGTAAAACATATATGTTTGGAACAGTTCTTTAAATAATAACCCCTTTTAAATATTATAGACCGAAATATACATAGGTATTATTGCTATATAGCAGTATGAACATGGAAAATGAGAATAATTTGTGTCTTATCACATTTTTCTAGTTCCTATCTGAGAAAAACAGAATAGCTTTCGAGTCAAATCAAATAAATTTTATCTATAGCAGTTGCTTAACATCTTGTTATTAAAAAATTGGATATGTCCAGTCCAGTGAGACAGTGCCATGAACGTACAACTAGGAGATGTAGACCAGATATAGCAGTAGCCTTTGGATGATCAAATACCCAATCGATTGATGACATTATTAAGCAAAACATGGAAATATCTTAACACATTAAGCATGTTAGGTTAATTTACTGCGAAATTAACATAAATGGTTAATCATGTTCTTAAAAGTTTACATCACACACAAATTAGCTTTGTTAATTTAGCTAATTACAAAATGTTATTGAACACTTTATTTTAATAAGTATTCAAATGTTTCAGTCATCATAGCGTTGTTCTTTTTTGGACATACTTACACCAGCAGATAACAAACACGTCTTCATATAATGCTGTATGTTTTCCTGAGGCACATCAATATAACGGTTTTACATAAAAATAAAACCGATATTATGTGCCGAGAACGGAAAACATACAGCATTCTAGAAAGGGCTTTCTGGTGAAGACTATGAATCCCAAAGATCGCACCGCGCCGGGTGCCCTTGCTGGTGGCGCGCTTGCGGCGCCCTCTGGTGGCGTCAAGATGAAGCTAATTGTCTATGGTATAGACGTCGACCACAGATTATTAAGATAAGTATACATACTGCTTCTTCATATAATGCTGTATGTTTTCCGTTCTCGGCACATAATATCGGTTTTATTTTTATGTAAAACCGTTATACTTTGCTTAGTTTGGGGTCAGATAGTGTTGTGTGTGAATTGTCCACCAATAATCGGTTTTAATTTCGCAAAATAAGTCACTGGTAGTGATACAAATAATACAAATATAATTTCTCAAGATTTTATTCAAAAATCGTCTAACGTACATACCACTACATATTTAAACTGCATACATACATACTGATACAACTCAAAACACAAAACAACAACCTGCTGAAACACAAGACGTTAGCGTAAAATTGTGCTCACCAAACATTTATTTCACACATATATTATGTAGCACAACCAAATAGAAGCCAGAAATGAAAAAAAAATAAGAATCAGATGACATCACATGTAGGTAACAAACCGAATAAAAACCACTAATGAAGAGAAGATGAGGAAGAAGAAGACTTTAATCAGCTGGCTATTTTTTTTTCTTTGTGTAAATTAAGACTAAAACAAATTGTCTTGCCAGACATATTGCATGCCTCTCGAAGAGGCCAGTTTCAGTCAGTATGGGTCAACTTTTAAATGTTTTGTATCATCTTATCTTACCTGCAAACAGAAATAAAGATTGTTGTATTAGTAATTGCACCACTCCGCTGCCGTTGCTCTGCTGCCTCTCCGACGCTACGCTGTTATATTATTTTGTTGGTGGTGCCAACACATAAAATTTTATTTTTACACAAGAACCAAATTAATTTTTTTTTACCCCCGACTACCTCTGATTTGTAATCTGTACAACATTTTACTAATCAAGCCCTTTCATTTGATACCCATATTGAGGCAAAGAAATATTTTGTCCGCCATTTTGTGGAGGCGGCCATCTTGTATCGATATTATCCAAAAGAACATCCGCACGGAATTAACCTTCAAATAAAAAAAAACCGCATCGAAATTGGCCTATCCGTTTGAGCTCTACGGTGCCACAGACAGACACACACACAGACAGACAGACAGCTGACAGACAGACAGATCGACGTCAAACTTATAACATTCTTTTTTTTGGTCGGGGGTTATAAAATGATCTTAACAAACCGTTATACGAATTCCTGTTGAAGTGAACTCGTGTCCAAGTTATTTTAGAGCGAGGAGAAGTGGAAATCTGTGGACATTAGTATCATTGCGGGTACGAGACGTAACAAACATACCGACGCGCCGGACTCTGCTATTAACTGACCCAAACACGCACAAACAACCCCTACTCACAACACAACTTCTACAACTCGATGAGGTTCTACAACTCGATCGCTACAAAATACGAGTATTATAAGTGAACCTTATTGTTGTTGTATATAGTTGCACGTTGGACGTGACACGTTGGAAAAAAAACAAGTAATAAAGTATATAAGTATGTAGACATCTATATAACGCACGCAAGAAGGTATTAAAATAAAAGAAAAATTGCTTATTTCAAATAATCGGTCCATTTACATGTGTTTCCCTAATTCCCCAAACTGGGTGTGAAACACAATTGTATTTTGGGTATTAGGTCTATTCGTTTTAAATCAATTTATGTATACTTCGTCAAAGTTAAACATGTTAAGAGTACTTCAAAGTAATGCTTCTTTTTTCTTTAGTCTTCGTGGTAAGAAGTCTAACTTCAACAAAATAATAAGGCTCTGCCCAGATAAAAAAAAATCTTTAAAAAAAATAAACAAAATAATAGGTAGATAATATTTCAGCTTATGAACTCTTTTTGAGCCTGAAGCTAGTTACAACGTTGACTAAAATGTTGACTTACTAACTTTAGGGTGCCGGTTCATTGTGCCGCTGTACGCGTATTGTAGAAAAAATCTGTCATAATTTTTCCCTAACGTGTCAAAAGAAGCATTATTGAAAAAATATTTTTATCCCTACCACAAATCATGCAGACAGAAAATTCAGAAAAAAATAAAAATGCGATTAGCATTTTTGAAATATTATTGACAAGCAACTTTTAAATCAAGTCATTTTCATTAATTGACTCACTACAACTCAAGTCTATATCTATGAGAGAACCAGTCTCGTTAAAAAACTGTTAATTAACGCTAATTGTATGTACCTACTAACAACAGTAACTAGCAGCGCCCCGCGGTTTTACCCGCGTAGTTCCCGTGCCCGTTATTTTCTTGGGTTAAAAATTAGCCTATCTATTCTTACAGACTATCATCTATCTATCCCAATCAATATGTTCAATTTCAGTCCGATCTGTTTCCTCCTACGTAACGTTGACGACACTAGGATTATTATTAGGATTACTCAATAATATTTACTCAATAATAAGATTGATTCGAGATAAAGGTCGTTAGTAGGGACCGATCGAGAGGGGTCACCGGCCCGGCTGACCGATGTTTCACCCACTTTGACAGACTTAGTACCTTGACGTGTACATACCTATACAACTTGTTGTTGGTAAACAAAGCCTTGACAACCATTCATCATAGATTATATTAATCTGATAAACACCATAATAAAAATAATTATTTTGTAACAAATAACCGACTTCAATTTAAAAAATAAAATCACACAGTCCACTAATTTTAGGTAATACTTACAATTAATACGTAATTGATGTAACAAACTGTGATGTTGATATTACAAAAATGGCTAGACAAGTTTCAACAAAATGATATGGGATATTATAACAAAAAAAATGGTTGCCTGTAAAGTCGGTATACGGGCGAAAGTTTTACGTGACAACGACTTTGAGTGGTAAAATAATTTTACGGAAGGGACGCGTGCCTTTCACTTTTTATGTCTGTCTCTCTCGCTCTTAGGCGGGCTAACCATGCCAGAGTGGAAGTGACGCGTGCCTCTCACTCGCTCTCGTTGTGAGCGCATAACGTGAGCGGAGCGTAACGCAGTTTCTTGAAGTGTCACCCGGCAAACCAATTTATAAGACGTTGTCACGTCAAAACAAGAATGATTAAAAAGGGGTTCTGGCACTCAAGACATCAGAGAATCTAAGTACCTACATCAAAAATCTAGTTGTCTAATTGATGCCTTCCTCCTTTTAGAAATCTGTTATATACTAAATAGATAGATAGACAAAAACACTAAATTGTGTACACCAGAAATATAATAAGTGATTATAAATATATTGTTGGATTTTTTACCAATAATAAGTTTGCATTTGTCTGCGATCTCGCGTGATGTTAAGTGACGACGAAGCATGCTTTCCGAATTAAGCCGATTATTCTCGAAGTTCAGACATCAAGATGGTACCCATAGGTGAAAAGCAACTCAGGCAATGTATTCTGCCGCCTCCTGGTACTAAGTCGATCCATCCCGAAGGTGCGAATAATAAATAGGTACTCTACAAGTGCGAATCTATGCTTAGTGTAACATAAACAGCTGTTCAAAATCGAAGTACATATATTGGCATCTCTGAGAAGACCTCAATGTTTTTTTACAAATAGACATGATATGTATATCTTTTATTTGAATTTTGTATCTCAATTTGATTCGTTCAGTTCTTAAAACCTGATTTAATAACAAGTATCCAAATCTGTAGTAACGTTTGACAAAGGCTTCTTATAACATATTCTTTGCATTAAAGCTCTCCTTTTGTAGGCTCACTGTACCAAATTAAATTTAAATCGGCTCATTAATTCAGGCGTGAAAGGGCAACAGACAGACACACACACATTGTTACCTACTCTTGCATTTATAATATTGGCATGAATTAACGCTAATAGATATTAAGTACCAGGTTGGCTTTGCTCGGTTTAAATGCGTTTATAGGCTCTAAATAAAAGATTTTCTCAGAAAAAAAAACAACAAAAAGAAAAGAACCGAGTGTAACCATCACGTTTCGAACCGGGGCCTGTTCACTCCGAAGGCGAGCATATTCCGCCTGAGCCATTTAGACTTAAAGAACAGTGGCGAAATAAGTTATCGTATTCTAATGATATTGTAGGAGTTTTTCATAGACTAAAAATGCGCATAAAATTATATTTAAAAAATTAAACCTAGCTAGATCGATTTATCGTCCTCGAAACTATCTGTATACATAATTCATGAAAATCGTTCGAGCCGTTTCCGAGATTCAGATTCTATATATATACCTACAATAATTGTTCGTTTAAAGGTATAAGATTGTACAAGTTCTTTTTTTTTAATAGGTATATTCTTTTTCTTCTCGTGACCACGGCGGTTGTAACGCCGCCAAAATGTCAATGTAATGAAATTATAGTTTTGACCGTTATTAAGTGCTGTAAAGCGTTTACATTAAATATATGTCCAAAAATGTATGTGCTTAAATAATAGATTTGGTTATTTGTAACAAATACGGAAAATACGCCATAGACTTCGTATTTTTTTTATGATACTGCACTGTGAATAGTTTCTATGATTCTGGTAATTAAATTAAAGATTTCAAAGTCTTGATAACCCCGATTTACTGGAAGATGCCATTTTTCTTTGGTTTAGACATGTTTGAAAGAAATGGCGCAAAAGTAAAATAATCTAACAGGATCCGAGAACATTTTTTTTTTCGATTATCAAGACTTAAACAGTGTTGTTCACAAAAAGAAACGCTAAATATCTCGTAGGATTATATCGCTACGAATTGTTTTTCGATAGTGATGTACTTCTTGCCACAAATGTCAACTTGTATGCAGATGTAGAGGACATAGCTGTATTTTTTGAGCTTACCCAATATTCTGGTCTGAGAGTTCGGTACTTCAATTGTTTTTGCTATACTTCACTCTATATTATGATGTAACGAGACTGTGGATCAGCCAACACCTAAGCGGTCTTCATCTTATAATCATCTAAGGCCGTCATCATCTTGTCTCAGAAAGAACAACAAGAAAAACCCAACTGTTATAACCATATATGGTATAACTGTTGTAAACTAATTTGTCACAACACTTTAGAATAGGTATCGAATGCAAAACAAAATAACGCTGGCGTACCTATATTTGGCCCAACGCACAAGCTAGACTTAGACTAAGAAAAGCCTATCCGAGCGCTTAGTCGACGCGACACGTGACCAAAATGCTGGCGTTTATTTGGCCCAACGCATAAGCATTGCCATTCAGTGTGGTAATGCCGCCAACATGCTGGCTACGCTTCCGATTGGTAGTGGGCTTGAACATCTTGATTATCTGTCGAGCTTCATTGGTCTATGGATAATGGTGTGCTAAGTGAAGTAGTTAGGTATGTAGTGTAGTTCTCATTGTATTTAGTTTTGTTAATAAAAGCTCTGCCCTTAAAAAAAAAACCAAAATAAATTGCGAAAATGCTTGTTTAACTTTTTTTTACATTTCACTTGGTTATGTCAAAAAATTTAAATTTTAGGCCAGTTTGTAATTTTTTTTGTTTAAATTTAAAGTCAAAGGTGTGTTTCTGTTAACTAAAATTAAGTATAATAGAGAACTTAAATATAAGTAATTAACAATGCAATTTTTTTATTACTTAGATATATGTTACTCTCTTTTTTCAAATTTTTATTTGGGGTCACTGGATACCCCATGCGACTGATTGTGTGATATTCAACATGTGACTAATTAAGGGTTAATTGTTATTACAGATGTATCTTGCAAAATTATAGATACATACTTACATACAGACTACTTTGGCGCAATTGATAGCTATTATTAAAAGGTTTTTTTTTTATTCGATGCGATTAAAATAAACAAAGTTGTTCTCTAAACCCAAACAAGGTTCTAGACAAAAAAAAGTTTGAAATTACATATTTGAAATGATTCTTTGTTTGCCATGAATTTAGGTAGAGAAGATGTAACAATTACCTGGTGTTTTTATATAGGTACTCGACACCAGACAATACCTAATAATAAAAACTGGCCAAGTGCAAGTGAAACGAAGGGTTACGTACCATTAGCAAATACATCAGGTACAGCGAAAACCTTTGTTATTTTATGGGAGCCCCTTGATAATTTATTTTAATTTAATTATTTATATTTAAAGATAACATAAAACTAAATATTCTGTGATTAGTTAAAGCGTCTACCGGTCACCGTTATTAGTAGTAAAAAAATGTTGTATGGGAAGCCTTAAATACTTATTTTATTTTTAGTTATTGTTGTTATAGCGGTGATAGAAATACACCATCTGGGATTTTTTTTTTACTGTCTGGCTATCACCGTTCTTGAGATACAGGTTGGTGACAGACGGACGGACGGACGGACAGCGAAGTCTCAGTAATAGGACCCCGTTTTTACTCTTTAACTAAGGAACCCTAAAACCGGCATGTTAAAAAATCCCTTTTCGAAGACGTGTACCTACACTCCGCGAGGCATAAGCTGAGCTTTGTATTTGTGTGAGTGTACATGGATAGTGTAGGTGTGACAACCGGCCTTAGGCGCGGCGCCATTCTGTCTCGCCGCGCTCCTGCCTGATTGGTGATCACTCACACTAATGCAAAGCTCAGCTTATACCTCGCGGAGTGTACCGGCGTGGAGAATTATTGCCTTGACTCTTTCAATGTCTCTTTCAATTCTATGGGGTGAATATCAATTGTGTCTGGGTGTTTCTATGTATAATATGCATGTATTTAAAACTATATAAGTATTATATCAGCTATCTGGCTGCCATCACACAAGCTTTGCTTAGTTTGGGGTCAGATAGTGTTGTGTGTTTGTTGTCCACCAATATTTATAAAAAAAAAAAAAAATTGGGCCAAAATCACTTTCCTGTGTGCTGTCACACGAGCTGTGCTCGTCACCCAGATATACAAAATGTATATCTTTGTTATGTAATTTACCTGAAATATTACTCTTCCAACTGAAACATAGAAATGTCTGCACAATCAGACAGTACCTGTCTGATTGGCGGAAGAATAACCGGTAAAGGTGAGGTGCGGGCGGGCTCTATAAAGAGTTCTAGTACTAGAAAACTTAACTGTAAGTAGGTAGATATTATACAGCTTTATAATAAGCAAAGACAAAATTACAAGGTACTACAAGAGTCTTTTAAATTGAGGCTCTATTCTAAAAGAGATTTGATTTGACATAACATAGAATGAAATTAAAACTAAATTCAAACTACGAGCCAGACTGTTATTCGAATTACAAATGTACCCGCGAACCAAACGTCAAACTAAAATCCAATAAAAGCGTACCCTCTTTAAAACTTCTTCCAAAACTTGCTCCACTATCGCAACTATTTCAAGCTCCGCCCATTAGAACGAATAAACTCACCTATACTTATCCCTCTCCAACATTCTAATAAGAATGCCAAGGAAATGAGATGGAAACTAGCCTGACCGCATGCATTGTTATTAAAGTTTCAGCGTCGCATTCCAAAAAGACTAAACTCTACTTTGAATTTAAAGCAATAAGAATCGTAACGTCTTGAAATTGGGTACGAAATTGATTGGGAATAGCTGCACATTGAATCTTGTTCAGAGGAGCCCGTGAAGGAACCTCGCACCATTTTTCCGCGAGCGATTTACCAACCTAAGATGACGGCGTAAGAGCTATAGTAGCGTAAAAATGGCCAACTTAAGACGTTCTCGAAAAAAATACGCGGCGCAATAGTTATTCTCTATCGACGTCTTGCGCAAGATGGCGGCGTTCGAAATTTAAATTTCTCCGAGGAATAGGTGGGGTGTCTATTTTGATAGTTATAGAGGGGTGTAGTTTGCAAGTCAGCCGCTGTGGCGCTAGCGTCAAATTTGAGTGGGTTTTGTAGGGCGCTTTGGTCTAATAAGAATGTAGCGCTGTATTCACTGAATTAAAGAGGCTTTTGAGTCTGCTTGCTTAATAGATAATAGGCTATTGTTTTGTGTGACTTGTGAGATAAAATTTGAGAAACGGTTTATGTTTAGTGGATCTGATTCTTATAACCAACTTTGCAATGATTAATGGAATAAATACCTAAAAGTAGTCTACATCTCAATCATCTATACTTTAACTAAATTTAATTGCGTTTATAATTCCTGTAATTCTTAAAATTAAACAGCTTTAAATGCGGATTTAATTAAATGATACTTACCTATATACAAAAAAACTGTCTATAGGTATATTTGTTTTTTCGGCTAGTATTTGATATGACTGCACCAATTTTGACGAAACTTTCACTGGTAAATACTCCCGGCTATAAGGACAAACATAAGATACGTTTATGATCAGAAACATAAAAAAACAAAATTGAGTTCCGCGAGACAAAATCGAAACCACGTTGAAAAAGTTGAATAACCTTTTTCAATGTAAAAAAAAATATGTCGGAACGGTAGTTTGCCGGGTCAACTATTTAGGTTGTATAATTAATTTTTTTATTTATTTATACAGAAAAAAACAAGTGCTTTTAATTTCCTTCATAATTAAATAGGCAAAACTGTAGGCATCTATCTACGGGGTAAAGATCTCTACCATTTTACTACGTATTTTTTTGTAGGTAGCCCATTTATTCAGTACCTTTCCGTAATTTTCAATAATTATTCTTTCGAGCTATCTCTCTATAGGTTATTTCTTTTACCTTGTAGTCCTTTCCAGGTAGTTATCCGTTTATAGTCATCTTTGTTTGTGGGACGTTCCCATTTCCATTTCGATATTTTGTAGTGATAAGTTAATATTTTTTTGTTGTATTTCTAATATGAAAATTCTAATTCAATTTGATTTCGAAATTAGCATATTGCTTATCTTATGCCAATTTTGACCAAAAGCCTTTCTTGATCTCTAGACTCTATGGATCGAAAGCTCTTATTTAATTAAATTATTATCTAGAGCCTACACGGCTCTTACCTATAAGACCCATATTTTGTTCGTCCCGTTACTCTTAGTTAAAATAACAAGAAATCCAGCCCCGGATCTGGGGGATAAGCCGGATCACGTATTTCAAGTCATCGTCATTATATCCGATCCAATATTATTATCATGAATTCTTCCTTTCTCAATGTGGAGGAAGTTAGGAGGAGCTAGAGAGTAGATGCACCGATGCCCTACTATTCAAGATAATGATTAACTGGACAGGGGCGGCATTTTCAGATTTTGCCCCGCCTGAAACATATTGAATATCCGGGGCTAATGAAACCGGACGAGTTAAACTTACATTCCCAAAATTCTGTATGGCTGTTTTAGGTAAGATAACATACCTAATATTTAGGATTAAATTCAACCCAATATAAACTTGCTTCTACTTATGTCTGATTTCATAAGATCCGTGAAAGGTATTGCTTAGAAATGGTAGGAGCACTTACCTAAGTATTTGTGTCTGCCTGGGCGTTTCAAAGTATGATAAGCACCTATCTATGTATTAAAAACCAAATAAGTATATTTTATATCAGCTACCTGGCTACCATAGTACAAGTTCTGCTTAGTTAAGAGTCAAACAATTAAAACCAATTAGTTTTTATTTCAGTAACAATTTACAAAATCAGCTTATACCTACTTATATAACCAGAAATTATCTTTAAGAAAAAAACCTTTTTTGAGAATTCCTGCTCTGCTCATACGCGGTCTGAAGGGGGGGTCACAGGGGGCATGACCCCCCCAAAATCGTATACGTTACATTAAAAAGCTAAAAAAAAAAAAATTATCTATTAAAACTACTATTTTTTAACGCGGGAAAACAACTGGAACGGTTGCGAAGCGGGTAAAACCGGGGGCGCTACTAGAGAACAAATATAAAACTTATCTTTCGCGAACAAATATAAAACTAGCTCTAGCGGCCCGCCCCGGCTTCGCCCGTTGTACATATATATAACGGAATAGAAGGGGGAAAATTGAGGATTGTATGTATTTTTGTATGTTGTATCATAAAAAAATAGAAATTAAAAATGTTGTCTAATAAATAAAAATAAAAATTTAGGGGTGGACTACCCCTAATATTTAGGGGGATGAAAAATAGATATTGGCCGATTCTCATAGATACCGGATAAGCACAAAAATTTCATTAAAATCGGTCAAGCCGTTTCGGAGGAGTATGGCAACAAAAGTGTGACACGAGAATTTTATATATTAGATAGATAAATTGAAATATAACATATTTATTATTTACTAAATAAAATAAACTAGTACTTATAATTATTATCATTACATATAATAATACATATGTAAAATAAATAAACAATTATGTATGTATATTGTGAAGGTATAAGAGAGGAAATCCAAAACAACGAATTGATAAGTAACACCAAAGCCATACTATGCATATTATGGCTACAATTTTGACAAATATAGTTGCTTGACATAATTTTTAAAGGTTTCTAGTGGTAAAGAACGTCTGACACAGGTAGTCTAGACACAGGTAATTTCCATAATACCCAGTTAGTTAGTAAGCTTAGGTCCAAAAGGCCATGCACCGTCTCCACTAGTCTAAAGTTCGGGAAGCAGTACTGTAGAAGCCATCTGAAGTCAACTGCCATAAGTTACTCGTACCCGCTTGATACACTGGCCGTTTTACGCGTTTACAAATTTGGCGGGAAAACGGGTGTCAGGTTACATAAGTGCGGTGTTTATGCTTCGGCATATGAAGTGGCGCCTTACTTTTACCCGTTGGAGCCATTTACTCTCAAGAGCGTTTCAAGACGCTTCTAGCGGTATCATTTATTTATAATTAATGTACTTAAATTGTAAACTAACATTTTTGAAACTTGAGTAAAAATTTTCGCGATTTCTAAAGTAGTCCAACAACTATTACTTTAATAATTTATAAGGGAGACAGTAGGTTTTATGGGTTAAATGTGTTGTATACGAAATAACAAACTCGAAACACCAAAAAAACTGTATTCGATCGCACAAATTATATTTTTTTCCATACGTCGGGACCATTTTCCCGCCAAAAATTTTGATTTTTGTTTTTTTTTTAATTTTACGATTATTCTATGTAAATGAACTCTAATTTTAATGTGGGTTATATCAAAATAAAGACCGGTTCAAGTAGACGCCATTAAACACAAATTTATCGGTATACCATCCTAAATAAAAACACGAAATAAAATTTTCCCGCCAATACCCAAAACGCAAATATAAGTTTGTTTGTTGTCGTCATGAACCAAGTTTTTGGGTACTATATTACACACCGGTGTATCAAGCGGGTACGTACTTAGTACTTATAAATACCAGAATATAAATCAATAGGTTAGTTCTAATTAAAACATGTTTGAAGAATGCAACCGAAATTTTCTAATTCGAAAAATTCTATAAATTCAAATTAGAATTACTTATCTAATATAAAATAACCGATACCTACCTAACCTACCGCTACATATTTTTCTAACGCGACAATACCTTATAAGTCTAACTTAGATATTTATCATACCTATAATATTTTGAGAGTTTTATTCATACATTAAAGGGTTACTTAGGTACCTACCTTTTAATTTTTGATATAACAAGAACAAAATTTAAAATTTTGACTAACCCCCGACTACCTCAGATTTGTTATCTGTACAATTTTCTACTAGTCAAGCCCTTTCATTTGATACCCATATTAAGGGAGTTGTGAAAAAAGAAATGTATTTCACCATTTTGCGGAAGCGGCCATCTTGGATTTGAAATTTGTCATAGTGCAATGTATCCTACTAGTCAAGCCCTTTCGTTTGATACCCATATTGAGGTAGTAGTGGAAAAAAGAATATAATTCTCCATTTTGTGGTGGCGGCCATCTTGGATATGAATTTTTTTGTAGTGTATAGTGTTGTACTAGTCAAGTCCTTTCATTTGATACCCTTATTGAGGTAGAATGTGAAGAAATTTTTTGTATGCCGTTTTGTGGTGGCGGCCATCTTGAATCGATATTAACCAAACATAGCTAAGAACATCCGCACAGATATTAACTTTCAAATAAAAAAAACCGCATCGAAATCGGCCCATCCGTTTGAGCTCTACGGTGCCACAGACAGACACACACACAGAGAGACAGACAGACAGACAGACATCGACGTCAAACTTATAACACCCCTTTTTTGGTCGGGGGTTAAAAATGGGGATTATCAAACAATAAAATAATTTCTAGTGTTTTTAGTGGGTAAGTAGGTACTATGGTGCCGCATGCCGCCTCAATTTAGCATATACATATTTTGAAGTGTGGTAAATTTTGTTAATGATTACAACATTTTATTATTAACTATCAACAAAACACAGTTATGATGTTAAGTTAAGAACAAAAAATGTTAAGATTTAATAAATATGTATGTTTATGTCTAGGAAATGTCACATAACTGGTGTAGATATAAATAGGTACGAATTTGGAGTCATAAACTTGGGTTACAAAGCGCACCTAAAAATCCAAACGCACAGGCAGCATTCTCATGCTGTATGGCCAGAAGCATTGACTTTTATGATTAGGATAGTGGCATTTACATTTATACACTGACACACTATACACTGATACACTGACATTTTATATCATAGCGCCAAAATTTATCATACTTTTTTTGGGCTTTAGCCACTATACTTTTAGGATAGCTTCCAGCTCCAAGTCAGAATTGTTTTTTTTTTATTTAAGCGATTTTAAACATTTTAAGTTTAAAAAGCTCCCAATATCGTCGGGATAAATGGCAACACTGATACAGAAACACGTAGTTAGCAGGATATTAATAGAAATTACCGTCGTCCTTGACCGTCAGCCCAGGCGGGTATGACCCGGTCACCCTATTGGGCATTGATCGGACATAACACGATTATGCTCCATTCAAACTTATCTATAGCATTAACATCATCAAGCATTACAAGTCCGTTAAACAACTCATGGACTCTTGGCAGAGTCCGCCTGGGGAAGTACCTTTGCTAGTTATTCTACCGCCAAGCAGTAATGTGCAAACATTACTGTGTTCCGGTTTGAAGGGCAATGTTTCCAGAGAAATTAACATCTGAGATCTCTGGGTGACGAGCGCAGTGCAGTGCTAGGTAATGATTTGGACTCATGTTCAAATAGCTGCGTGTCACTTTACTGTTATGTGGCAGGCATGTTTATTGCCATTAGGGACATGTACTACTCGTCGCGTCACTTTTTATTTAAAAATAAAATAACAAGGAAAAAAATTACAATTTTATTTTTATTTTATTTATTAATCAATTAGAACGGCTTAACGCCAATTATACTAATGATAGATACATTAATTTACTAACAAAATATTGTGAAAAAAGTAAACAAAAAATGTAATCAATTTATGTCATGAGTCATGATACAATAATTATGTCATGTTATGATAATTACGCACATTCATATATTAGGCAAACAGAAAATAATTCAAATGTTAATTAAATTAAATTGATAAAAATTCTTTAAGATGTCAAAAATTAAATAATGATGTAAAAATAAAACCAAACAAAAATAACAAATCAAACAAAAATAACAGATACAAAAGCGATACATGAATCAAGAAAACACGCAAGTCTACGTCTAAGTCAATACTAGGTTACTTCTGACACAGATCATGAAACTCTACAAAATAGAAAAAAAAATAAACGAATGTCTATGCCAACAATATCAGAGAGACAAGAATTTTAGAACTAGTAGCACCCTCGTAGTTCCCATTATTTTTGCGGGACGAAAAATAGTATATGTCTTATTCCAAACTGCTGTATATATGTATACAGGGTTACTTGTAATCAGTCTGCATTCGTTTTAAGAGAGCTATGCTCGGAGTCTCTTTGCGCGACAGAATCCGTAATGATGATATTCGCAAAAGAACGAAAGTGGCCGACATAGCTCAAAGAGTGAGCAAGCTGAAGTGGCAATGGGCAGGCCACATCGCTCGCAGAACTGACAACCGATGGGGAAAAAAAGGTTCTTGAGTGGCGACCACGAACCGGGAGACGCAGTGTTGGACGGCCTCCCACTAGATGGACAGATGACCTCACAAAGGTCGCTGGAAACCGCTGGTTGCAGGTTGCGCAGGACCGTTCGTTATGGAAATCTAGGGGGGAGGCCTATGTTCAGCAGTGGACGTCTTGTGGCTGATGATGATGATGATGATCCGTTTTAAGGTATATTCTGTATATTTAAACAAACAACTTTTGTTAAAACTCAATACATAAAATTCAATACCCAATAAATTGTGTTTGTTGTCCTCTCTAGCACTGTTTAGCGCATGTTTAATGTTTATACACTTCGGCACAGGAGCGCGCACGCTCTTAAGGTCTACTACGAAGTCCGATAAACGATGTCTCGTCGAAGTTATGGACGTTTTATACCACGAAACACAATCGGTCGGTTGATCTGATCGGGTGTTTCGTTCATTCCGGCCGACGCTGATTTAACAGTTTTTGTGTCATCAACCGACCGATTGTGTTTCGTGGTATAAAACGTCCATAACTTCGGCCGATATATCGTTTATCGGACTTCGTAGTAGACCTGCTTGTTATGAATCGTAACGTAGAGTTAAATTCTTTTAGACGGATACGGCAGATCGTCCCAAGACGTCCACTGCTGAACATAGATTTTCCCCCTAGATTTTCACAATGAACGGTCCTGCGCAACCTGCAACCAGCGGCTTCCAGCGACCTTTGTGAGGTCACTTGTCTATTTTTTTAATTTGTATGGGAAAAAATTACGAACTTCTAAAAACTGTAGAACAAAAGTAGTTATAATTAATGTAATTAACATCTCCTTAAAATGATGCAGACTGATTACCAAAAACCCTGTATATATGTACCCAATGTCATTGTTCCGTAGTTTTTGCTTGAAAAAGTAACAAACGTACATCCTTAAGGTAGCGGTTCGCGCTGAGACCGCGACACGAGACCGCGACAGGCACTTGACTCGCCTGCCTGCCTCGTGCCTGTCGCGGTCTCCGGTCGCGGTCTCGCGTCTCGGTCTCGTGTCGCGGTCTCAGCGCGAGCTTGTACCTTTAAATTCTTACAAGCTTTTGCATTTATTACATGAGTATGTTTGATCAGATAGTATTACATGATTGTACATTAAGTGAAAATTTTAAAATTAGAATTGTAGTATTTACATCACTAACGTTGCAAATTACGTCACCAGTGTACCAATAGATACAGCTATTACGCGTGTTGGTGACGGGAACTCACAAAATGTTCCTCTAAGTATTAAAATTTACACAACGCGGCTAAAGAAGCTTTCAATTCAATAATCTTATTTGCCTCCGAAAAAAAAACGAAAACCAACTTCATTTTAATATAAAGCTCAGACATAAATTTCATATTATTGGGAAATTTACGAAACACCCTGTATCGATGAGACAGAAAGGTTAAGACAAATAAATATGTCGCCGAAGGATGCAAATTTTAGATTTTTGTTGATATTTCGAAAACTGTTGCACCGATTTCAATAAAAATTTATTTGGCACCATCTCTAAAGTATGATCTACCATACAGAAAAAAATCCTTGAAATCGATTCACAATTAGCGGAGTAATCGCGTAACATACGTTACAACAGAAAAAAATAACCGAATTTAGAACCTCCTTATTTTTTTAAGTCGGTTGAAAAAGTGCAAATGTTTCATATATTTATAACGTTAGCAATGCACTTAACTCACTAAAGCCTAAGAGTAAAATGTAGTAAAGCGCTTTTTTTTTTTTATAAAGAGTGACGAGGTGAGCATGACATGTGCCTGATGGCAAGCAATATGCCTGCCACATAACAGCGAAGTGACACGCAGCTATTGCGTATTGCTATATCAGCTATTGGAACATGAAGAGTCCAATTCATTACCTAGCACTGCACTGCGTTCGTCACTTAGAGATACAAGATGTTATATATCTAAGCCATGTAATTTCTCTGGAAACATTGCCCTTCAAACCAGAACACATTAATGTTTTCACATTACTGTTTGGCGGTAGAATAACTGGCAAAGTCCGCCTTTGCTAAGAGTTTGTTAAAGATTATTAAAAAAAAACTATGCTTCATAGCAAATTCTTCGACCCTCGTAGTAAAACTGACCAAATCGTAAAACTTATACTATTCCCAGAAAATCTTTTTTAGATTACTAAAACCATTCGATGGTGGCTCCTCGTCTGAATCGCCAGAAAATATAGCCGTTGGTCGTGCATACTCAGATTAGTGTAATTGTCCAGTATCGGTGTCCGCTGTGACGTCACATTCCTCACTAGAACAGAAATGACGTAGAGTATTTTCACAATTATTTTATTGTTATTTATTTAGGTATTTTTTCATTGAAAAATATACTTATGAGCCATAAATATATAATGGCATGTCATGGCAAGCCATGGAGTTACATTTAAGACTGATAGGATGTTACTAAAATCAGATCGATATTAATAAATCGTTTTTTTTTAAAAGCACAGTAAAACAGTCAAACCTTAATAAAAAAAATACTGTTTTAATTCGATGTGTGTCAAACAATGTTTTATTTCTAGTTCGTTTTGTTAAAAAAATATAAACATCTATTTCATTTGCTAAAAATTAATCGCTTTACAGTTGCAAATTTGTAATGGTAGGACTCTTTGCAAAGTCCGCGTGGGGAAGTACCAAACCTTTGCTGGTTATTGTGCCGCCAAACAGTAGTGCGCAAACATTACTGTGTTCTTTTTTGAAGGACAATGTTTCCAGTGATATTACAGGGCATAGATATACAACATCTTATATCTCTGGGAGCCAAACGCTCTGAGATCTTATACCTACCTAGCGAAAAAATATTTTTTTTTTTTAGTAATATATAGTAAAAGATCCAATTGCTTTCTTTTTAATCTCTTTAAAAATCGAATGGTTACCCAGTATTAAATTCGAATTAAGAAAATACTTTACTGTTAAAATTTTCGTTAGTCTGTTTAATATTCCCTTTCGGACAAAATTTTAATATTTTCAGCTTATTAAACTTTTTGTCGACCGTAGCTTTTGTTTGCCCTCACTGATAAATAATTAATTAAAAAATAACAAAAAAAAATCTAATTCGAGTCAAAATTAGAAACCAAGAAGTATGGGGTCACGACATTTAGAGTATCACGTTGTGATAAAGTTCTTAAATAAAGATTACATAAATGAAGTAAGGGATTGTATTACCGTATTGTAAGCATTTATTCAAGCCTTATGTGACGAAAATATTATTGTCTAATTTTTAAATACAGTAAAATGGGTATCACAGTTTTCGTTTCGTTTACAGCAGCGTTTGTACAATAGTTTATTACTTTGTACTGAAAATATAAAAAAAAACTCGTGGCATGTTTGTGTTCATACCTCTGCGAAGCCGGATTACTGATGTTTAGACGTATTAGGTAGATATGTTAGAAAATATTTTATAGTAGGTACTTGTCACACGCATGCCGCAACTTTTCTGTTCCAATTCGTGTCTTATTTATTATGATTATTATACAAAAAAATTAAATATAATGAAAAAGGTGGCGCTCGTGTTTAATTTGTTTGTGAAATTTTATCAATATGATTGGCACTACTTTTGGCTAAACTAGGAACTATCTTTGACAGCTATATTTGTATTATAAAAAGGACTTGTTAGCATAAAAGTTTCCAACATACGTATTTTATTTACATTGAAGCGCAACAATATCGATGTTGACATGTGTTATATTCAATTCTTTTGTTATTCTAACATAGTATTTCAGTCAAATTCAGTTCAGCAGTAATTTGAGTATAATTCTGTAATAGCCAAATTTATATTTGTTATATAAATTTATTATAAATTTAATTTGTATAGTTTGCTACTAATAAATATTGTAACATCTGTTCGTTCTCCATCTCTAAGGGTTTCGCTGTCCGGGTCATCGTCCGATCGCCAGGCATTGGACGTGTGAGCCTCAATCGACGGACTATAGCCAATTCCATTCATAAGTAACCAAGCTGACGTTTGTCCGGTTTTACCCGACTTCGGAGGATATGGAGGTTCAGAAACTTTAGAAAAAGAAACGCAAAGTTAAATCTTTGTTTTCGACATTGGTCGATTTTTTTTGCATCCCAAGGTTTCTGGAAGAAATTGGTTTCAGTGATAAGACTGATAGTCATCGTACTGATCATTTGTTTTGATTCACAACACCCTCCGCGTTAATATCATCGACAAATTCATAAAACACATTTGTAGCCTCTCTGTTATACTTAAAAACGAAACAAAGTTAATATCTAAAAATATATAATACTTATGTAATGTAAAGATCGAAATAGTTTTTTATACATCGACGATCTAAAACATGCATATTTTCAGTCTATGAAGAATTATCTCTCTCTTTTAGTTCAAAATGAAAAAACATACAAAAGTAGGTAATAATGATTAACGTTAAGAACTTAATGCTTAAAACCGATAAACAAAAAATAATCAGTTAATTATTTATTTTTAACGTTAAGCAGAAATAAATATTTTTTGATGGCAAAATTATAAAGGTGCGAAATATTTGACTTAGAACGCGGAGCCATCTCCACCTTTGAAATCGGTAAAAAGGACCGTTTGAAGACCACATAGTCCTTTAAAATAGACATGGCATTCAGGTTTGCATTTATCCTTAGTAATACCTGCTATAACGACTGTAGAAAATCTTTTTCAAGCAACATTTGACGCACAACAACGTTTCCACGTTGACGATAAATCTCACATTAATTCGAGGGTGGATATTTTCGGGTTTCATTTTCTCGCTGTAAAATAAAAAATAATATTTTTCGGGTATTACCTACGATATTCAATCTGTACAAAGTCGAGACGGGTTACTGATTACAAAAAACATAGATGAACAAGCTCATCATGGCTCTAAAAGCAGTTTAGATGTTTATCACCACTGCAACATGTGGCGCTAGTGATCGACTGTTGGTATCTTAGCTCAAAGTAAGATCGCTTTAATTTTGCAATAAATTAAACAATTAAATAAAACAAACGAGATTATTACATAGGTATTAAAAATTATAAATATTTAAATGCTCTGTAAAAGTACTCAACTTCTTGTTCGTAATCATTGATGATCTACTCACCAATAGATGGCGGTAATTGATACGTGCCAGAAATGCTCGATAGATGTCACTGTTCGAAATAGTTGCTCCTACTCTTCCATAGATGGCGAATTGTAGGTACTATTAATCTACTTCATTCTTCTGAGTATTAATCTTATAAGAATAATTATAGACTAAAAAAGTTGAGTCCTGTAGGTACTCAATGCGGTTGAAAAGTTTTGCCAGTAACTCCACCACCAAGCAGTATTTAGCTGTAGTTAGCAACATTGTGTAAACATCATTGTATTCCGGTTTGAAGGGCAATGTTTCCAGATAAATTACATGGATATATACGTATATTTAGGTATGTAAGTCATATTACATCTCCGGATGACAAGTGCAATGTAGTTCTAGGTAGTGATTTGGTCTCTTCATATTCCAATATCTGCGTGACGCTATGCTGTTGGCAGTGGGTGTATTTTTATCGCCATGGACATGTATCGTCGCTCCATACCAAAACAAACTAAAGTCATGTAATAACATAGGCTACTTTTCATATTAATATTTTTTTTTAGGAACGGGACCACGGGTAAAATGGTGGGGCGCTGAAAGTAATATAATTAAACTAGCGACACCAACAGACGTTATTGTCCTGTTAATTATATTGAAAATAAAGCAATTCATAGAACCATTCTCGAATTCACTTGAACTCACACAAAAAGTTTCATCAATATCAGTTCAGCCATTAACAACAAAAAAATAACTAGAAATACAAAAATACTTACAGACAATTTATTAGTTTTGAATTATATTTAGTATAAAAACTTGGCAATTTAGACATTAAATAAATATGAGAGTATTACATGAAATCTTTTTTTTATTTCATTTTTTTTTTCTTTTTTTTTAGTATAGAACGACGAGACAAACACGTAATGTGCCTGATGGTGAGCAACATCATAACAGCAAAGCGACACGAAGCTATTAGAACATGAAGAATCCAAATCAAATGCAATTCTATTTTTTTCATTAACCGCAGTTGTCCCACTGTTGGTCAAGGGTCAAAAAATGTATTTTCAATAAACCTAATGCCCTGTAATATTACTCGAAACATTGTCTTCAAACCCTTTATTGACCATTGAATCATGACTTCAAACCATTGTTTTACACGTAACATTTTTCATTTGTTTCACAGGTATCTCATAAAAAGTAAAAAAAACTGAAGTGTAGAATCATCAATTACAAAACAAGCCACGTCACGGCTTTTAGCGTCCGGTTAACCCTAATTTTCTCACGCGGTGACCACTGTCCGGTGACATCTTGGGGTCTCACGCACCCCGCATTGTAATCACAAAAACTGCCCGGAATTTTACAGATGAGAAACTCTTTACAAATTATGATAATACTGGTATAATTATTCTTGATTTAAATTTGATTTTAGTTGTACCAGCTCGATTATCGAGGTATATAAATTTTGTTAGGACGTGACAAATAAAACAATGTTAAATTTGGGAAAAACGTGTTATTTTTTTAAGTTTGTCTATTTTGAACTAGTTTCCGGTATTAACAAACTTTGGTTCAAAGTTAAATAGCTATTGGATACTGTAATTTTAATATTTATTGGATCAAGTAGGAAAACTGACATTTGAGATTATTTTGAGATTTTTATATAACACACAAACAGTACCATTATTTTCTATTAATTTTAATTTTAATCAGGAAAATATTTCATAAATTTTGTTTCTAGTGATTTGGACTCTTTGCGAAATCCGTCTGGACTGGACTGGAGTATACAACTTTTACCAGTTATTCTACCACCAAGCAGTAAGCAATTCTAATAGCAGAATGACACTGTATTGTTATAGGCAGGCGTGTTGGTTACTTTGAGGCACATGTTCTACTCGTATCGGTTCTCTACATCTAGACTATTAAAAAAAAACTTTAACATCTCGAAAAAAAAGTATTTTTGCACAATAGACAAGTAATAAAATCTATTCAACGCAACAATCTTAACCCTCAACCCTTATTCTCACGCGCTGACCACTGTCCGGTAACATCTTAGGGTCATCCTTACCCCATCGTCGTATTAAAAACCTGTTTAGCTTAAGAAATATTAACCCTAAACCGGTTATAGTTCCCATACTGGACATGGTCAAATGTTAATGTTGTCAGTCGACATTAAGTCCTTCAGAAAGCTAACACCGTAGTTTAGAAAACTAATTGAAATATACCAAAATTATTAAGAAGTTACAGGAAATTGACTTTGATTTTATGGTTGGGTCAAGTTCCCTATACTTAAATGTACTTTCATGTACCATGTTCATAGGTAAGCCAACTGGTTTAACTTATGATCATGGTGCATGACGCTACACCAAAGTATCGAGAACTTGCTACACTTTAGAACCAGGGTATATATCTTGTAATTAATAATAAAGTATAATAAACAAAAATGTGATAAAATAACAACTAAGCTCTAAAGTTACAGATAAAATAAATGTTATCATAACTACAAATCAATAAATAAATTATGAACGTGATATATGATCTTTACAATGTTGTTATAAACATTATATATATCGTCAGTTTGGTGGAGTGAGTTCCCGATATTTCAATGCAGTTTCGTGTGTCGTGTTCCCGTTTAAGCAACCGTGATACAGTAAATCAATATTAAATTAATATACCAAAGAAATACGGTGTAAAACAGTGTTTTACTAAAAAAAAGTGAAGTGTTGAAAAAATTAAGAAAAATCTAATCCATTCTATATCTATATTTAAAATCCAATGAAATTCTGCGCCGGAAATAACACAACTAATGTATGATTTGTTTTCAAGTAAGTACTAGTAATTTAATTTATTAACTGTTTATTACTGTGTTGTCAGTAGCAGTTATTTTTTTGGCTTTTATTTATTTTTATGAACACCAGGAGAGTTAATAAAAATACAGACAACCAAAAGAAAACTTTGACCCAATAAAATACAAATTGACATACGCATGTCAAAACCTTACTTAGCTCGTTGAGATCCTGGTCCGTTAGAAAATTAAAATATTTTTACAGCGATTAAGCTTATCTAAGCTAATAAATAGATACTAAAAACAGAGTTGTACGTTAATTTACAAGAAAATATGTATGAAATATATAAATTAACTCTTGAAAACATCTATCTGTCATATCTTCTCCAAAATTAAGTGCCAACCTTTAGCAAATCCTCCTAGAGTAAGTACGAGTAGATAAGGTAAAAAAAACTTAACCCTAAATTTTCCATGTAAAAAGAAACTATAAAAATACAACCCAAATATTTAACTCAATACTTCTCCAAAATTAAGTTCCAACCCTTTACCATTCTCACTAAAGCTAGCGCGAGGTGTGCTCCATAAATCGTGTCTCCGCCGACGGGAAAACGTAATGAAACGCCCTGCATTTTCTCCAGAACGCGCATCCGTCAAGTCTGAGGTAGGCAGTACGTATACACGGATAAATACGGAGGTGAAAATTTGCCGTTTTAACAATTTAGAGGGAAATTTGTCAAATTTACCTTGATTTTACAAATACCGAAAAGTTATCCAGTTACTAAAAATGGACAGTTTTTTTACACGAGTAATCCATGAATACATGTGTCGATTTAACATTTTATTATCATACTAGATGTCCGCTTCTAACTTTTTTACCGGGAAAATAACAGAAACGGAAATTGCGCGGGGAAAACCGCGGGCTGCTACTAGTTAGCTCATTTAAATACTACTTTTATATAATTTTCTGTAAATATTTTGCTACCTAACAATATCTATATTTGTTAGAAGTCACAACACGCAATTGTTATTATACGTTATTATGATGTGTACGTGTACCTATCATTACTTAATAATGTCAATTGGTTGTTCTGGGGTCTAATTATAACTAGTATTTCTTATTATGTTGCGCAGAAATGTATACCTACTGTGAGCCGTAAGTTGTAAGTGATCTTTGGCTTTGGTACTTTTCCAGGCTTAATGAAAACTCATACAGGTACGTTTCGTAATCCAATGTTCCGTACTTAACTACAAAATATTCACAATCCCATAAACCCCTAAAAAGCCGCTCGCGTTTACTACCCTATCCACCTCGAGCGCCGTAAACCAAGAGCTACAGAAAACAAATTACGAATCATCTCCCCCACCCCGCGAAGACTCTACCCCCCTCGCGCCAAATGACTCAGTTAGAGCTAAATTGCTTGAGCACCATATTGGTGTTGCCTGCGCAAAATTTCCGCAGTTTAAATTTCGAAGCAAGCTGTTGTGGCAAGCCGGGTAAGGCTGATGGAATTGAATCGATTTCATTTGAGAGATTTAATCGAGTCGTGGAACTATGCGATTGGTTTTGATTGCGTGGGAAATGTATTTTATTCATCGAATATTTATTGAAAAAATACGCCTGTATTTCTAACATTTACACAAAAACTACGAGAGCTGAGAATCTGTTAAAAAAAAATTTTTGAGCAAAGACAAATCAGTTTATAATTCTTTGACGTTTCTGTTGTCAAACAAACGCAAATTGACATACATTGAAGTTAAGTTATATTGCCCCATGTAGTGATTAGTATTTTGGGTAATCTTTTCTAATGAATTTTCTACGAATTGAAGAATGCATAACCAGTTAATTAATTTTCTTTGGATATTATTGAGTTTTGCATTATATGAAAATAAACAAAGATTTTTAGTCACTTGACAGCAGATGCCATTTAAGAGCAATTATTACTTTAAGCAGTAATTGATGTATATATAAGTATCATTTTCAATTTTTTTTTGTTTAATATTATAAACTTTGATATAAGGTACTGTTTACACAAATAACATCCAATATATAAGTAAAATTAGGTTGCCCTATGTTATACTTGTAATTTCTTGTATGTAATTAAATAAAGGTCATAATAAATCTTTGAATTAATAAATTGCCAATCAAACAACGCATACCAATAAGATGGATTAGTAGCTAGACAAGTAGCTATTTATTTTTAGACCTTGTGATTTTCAATTATCAGTCGTTTTCAAGCTCGTTTCGTAAACGACACGAGGAAGTGCGTTATAGCAGCAACCCATAGATCGTAACATTGTCACCTTCGGCTCGGATCGTCATTTTAGGGTACAAACAAACAGAATTAGAAGCAGTAAGTCACTGTCAGGCCGCGTCTTACTATTTCTTCGGGGTCATTAGCAGAACGACGCCATTCCGAGGCCCATTTAGATAAAACGTCAGAGATTTGAACTAAGATTCTAACCCCCTGAAGATGTGGGGTCTCCCTGTACCCCCCATTGACGCCGTGGAACAGTAACTTAGTTCCGGGCTAAAGTCAAATTTCCTAACAAAGAATCTTTGCTACGTTGTTAGATATTACTAGTAGCGCCGCGCGGTTTTATCAGCTTAATTTACGATCTCTCTATTTTAAAAGCATAAATAAATCTATTATGTAAATGTGTTCTGTGTTCGTTAATTTTCAACTCGATCCGTTCAGACATAATTGAGCAACAAACATCAAAACACACAGTCATTTTCCATTTTTTACACTTATTATTTTATTTTTCCTAGCTAGGTGCGCTCCATCATAAACCGTATTGTCGCTGTACACCAGGTAAAACAGGCAGCTAACTAGGTACAATCGTATCATCAATCAAAAACCAGTTACAGTTGGGTAATGGTTAAAGTGGATTATTATTATCAGTTATTATTAATTTATTTGTTCTTAGATATGAGAGTACCTATGTTGATTTTATCTTTGTTAAAGATTATATCTCTTAATATATCATATATAAGAGTTTTTTGGAGACAAATACCAGAAGCGATTGTTCTAGACATTAGTATTGTAATTCCCTTTTTAGTTTTATTGAATAATTAATGTATTATGTGACTTGTAAATGCTTTTTACCAATAAATTATCTGTATCTGTATCTTTTAACTCTGGGGGACAAACGCAGTGCAATGCTAGGTAATAATTTGGACTCTTCATGTTCCAATAGTTTTATGCCACGGTGCTGTTATGGACAGGCATGTTGCATGTCCTGCTCTTTAGGTCACCTAGAACAACAACAAAAAAGAGAAAAAAAAACGATGGCGCGTGCTAGCTTAGAAGATCCCGATCCATACTCGTCATCCTCGTTTAAGATTACAATAGAGTCAGATCTCATCTTTGGGACATGTACAATTACGTAGGTTATAATATACTGACTGAAAGTATACTTCAGTAACGACTCGCGAGTAATGACTCGCGAAGATTTTCACTAGGGTGCAAATGTTTATATAGGGTGTCAATTTATGTGCGTCGCGGTACCCGACGCGTGGGTATTTGTTTTTGTTCTAGTAATTGAGGACGTAATTTTCAAGTTATTGTAGGAAATTGGTGGTTTGCGGCAACAATTACATTCAAATTTTTAAACTAGTTTTGTAGTAGTTAGGTTTGGTGATTGTTATATAATAATGTTAATTTCGAAAAAAACTAGTACCTATTGGTCAAACAAAGTTTAAACAAACGTTAGTTTATTTTTGCTTGTTATTGTATATTTCCGGTATATTCCGGCATTGAGTGGATAATTTTATAATAAAACATCATTGAATAATAAAATTAGTAGTTCCGTGTTTATTTATTACGAGTACAAACATACCAAAAACAGTATTTTCCTCTTCGTGATATTTGAGCAGAATTATCTGATGACTTTTGCTTATTTTGCATCTTAACTTTTAGTAATCATATTTTAGTTAAATAACCCTATCTACTTTATACAATTTCGTACCGGATGCGTAATGTTGCTAACTTTTAACTTGAAGGCGATGGAAAATATTGTGAGGAAACTAACATGTTTCTAGAGCTGCTTAAACTGGAGACGCTTGTACTAGAAAATAGCAGTTTATGTTTCTTTATAAAACAACGTTTTAATTTTTGTCAATCTGAATGAAATCGTTTTAATAAATATCTTTTTTATCGAACGATGTTTAAAATTAGTTTTACGTATGTTTTGTAAAAAATACATACAAAACCAATCATCCTGTATACAAATTCAAATACAAAGCAACGAAATTCGTTTACTTATCTTTACTCGAGACGCGAGTCCCCCCACGGGGTCTGCGATACCCCACACTTTTATGATGCATTATTTAGGTGGCGCGGCGGCTGAAGGGTTAACTCTTGAATTTGTATTTTAAGTTTGTTCTTAGGGGAGAAAGGTGAAGGTGGAGGAAGGTTTTGAACATAATGTGAAATGTTAATCTGAATTTAAAATAAATCAAGAAACTTTTGAATCCGCTGTGTTTTAGATAAATAAAAGTCAAAATTTGTCGTCAAAAGGGCATTGGGAAAATTTCAGAAAAATATTTGAAGAAAGCAGGTTATACCCAGGGCTTTTGTGTTACCTAGGGACCTAAGTCCTAGGGACACGCAATGTCCTCAAAGAAAATTTCGATAAATGCCCTGAAAACAAAGTAAAATTTTGACAACAAGAAAATATTTGTACGTATCTTGTTTGAAAAATTATGGATGTCTATATTTCAGCTTTCTAGAATCAGGGAGGAAGGAAGTATTACAAAAGAAGTGAGAGACTTTTTATAATATACAGAGCCTAATGGTAAGCAACCAGTTAGGTACGGCTGGTCTAGTCGGGAGTACAGCGACTACCGATCCGGAGACCCCGAGTTCAAAACCACGCGCACCACTGTCTTTTCGAAATCATGTGCAAAATGCCGCTAACGCAAAACGGTGAAGTAAAACCTACATGTACCTTAAATCTTTCGAAGTAATGTGTCGTCCACCAACCTGCGCTGGGCCAGCGTGGTGGATTACGACCTTGACTCATTTAGTGGGCTTTTATGCCTATGCCTATGCATTTATGATGGTAGTCAACACGTTTGGACATTACAGCACTGAGTCCTTAGAGAGTCCAAAATAACTACCTAGCACTGAGCGTGTCACTTGAAGACATAAGATGATTAATTTAATTTCAATACTTTAAACTTTACCCTTTAAAGCAGAAAGCAACAATGATTGAACATGGCAAATTCCTTTTCATGAACTAAATATGTCAACAATAAACTGCTCTAACATATTATCTACATGATTGTAGACTACGGATTTTTGGTTCCGATTCCGAGAATCATGGACTTTGAGGATGTGAATCAGAAATTACGATTACATAAATAAGACTAATATGATGTAAATGATAGTCGGATGGTAAGCAAAACTCTCCACCCATAACAGCATTACAAGACGTAATAAAACTTGCATATAGCGAAAATAGAGGTTCACTAATGTATTAAAGATCACAATTTATTTGTTTGTACCTATTGTAGCAAGGATTAAATGAATATGAATATAAATACTTACTCCAATACAGAACAATAATTATTACACCGTTAAGCAGTAATGTGCAAAAATATCTACTTTCTAGATAAAAAGACAATATCTCTAGAGACAGAAGGGCAGGGCATAGAGATAAGTTGTCTTATGTATCTGGGTGAAGAGCATAGATCTCGATTTTTTCGTACATTTATCGTCTTTGGTGAAGAGCGCCGAGTAATGCTACTTATATCGCCTAGATGCAGACTCTTCATGTTTCAATAGCTGCGTGACACTGCACTGTCATGTACAAGCATATTGCTCACTATTAGGTACATGTCGTGCTCGTCCCGTCACTGTAATAAAAACAAAATTTTACTTTGATTAGTTTCAAATAAAACCACATCTAAATACTATCTATTCGTAACTAAAAATTAAACTCCAAACAAGTTTATTTATCCAAAACCCATTTCAACTCAAAAATCCATTATAAGACCGCGACTAAAACAGAAATTATTACAGCGTTATTCCTATTATAGTTGCGTTCAAAAACTGCGTCCCTTTTCAATTCGCTCATAATACTTACACACACTAACGCGGGGTAATCTACCCCCACCTCTTGCCTTGGGGCAATTCTTCAAAGGGTGAAAAAACACCCCGGTTCACCCACCCTCAGGGGGCGCGCCTTAGCGATTCTTGGGTTAAAAAAGGGGAGGATACTTGGCAACGGAGGGGCGCTTTTTGTTGGCGTCGTGTTTTATTTTTTGTTCGATTTTTGTACGCGATAGTTGGATCTTTTTAGATTATATGTCTTTGTTCGTCGAATTAGTTACTTATTTAGTGTATTTAAAATTTGTTTGTTTTTTTTTGTGTTGTGTTCTATATTTGAATTCAATTCAATTCAGAATTTTTTAATGTTTGGTCTGGTGAGTTGTTGTTTTTGCGTTTTCTTTGTTACTTGATGATTTGAATTTGTTTTAGACGTCGTTAAGCCGTATTACTCGTGTCTTTGGGAAAAATTAAAATACAAATAACTTCTTTCTAATGATGTTGAGGCATTTACCTCCATTACTGATTATGTGCAGGTCGTTGTTTGATGTATAATTGTTTTAGAAATATATTTGAAAAACTAAGGTTATTAACTAGCTTATGATAGTTCAGTTCTGTTTTTTTTAATAATGTGCTAAAATTTAAATTGGATTCCAATCACATTTGGTCGTAATCAAATACAGCGTAAATAGGTATGTAGTAAATATGCTGTATTGACAAACAAAACAAAAGAAAACACAAAAAAATTACGATAAACTTTGTAACCATTCATATATGGCAGCCTTATTGCTAAAAGTAATATCTTCCAGGCAACCTTAGGTTGCAAAACAATGAGTGGACAAGTCAGAAAACAGGGGCCACAAACAAAATTACTATAGGTACGATAGCTAAAGTAACTCTGTTACGGTTCACTACCTATTTTAATTTTAAGACTATATTTACTCAATGAAACAGTGACACACGGTTTACCCGCGCTGTTCTTGTTCCCGTTATTTTCCAATAATAAAAAGTAGCGTATATGCTAATCCACATTATAAAATAACTGCCACAGCCAACTAGTTTAATCAGACGTTTCATTAACAGCCTATACTATAACTAGCCTGTTTAATAAACAAGATTTTAACTACTCGTAGAACATCACCTTTAAACTTCTTTCGAATACAAGTGTCTGATAGCGTGCACTTGGTCGCCGTAGTGAATTATGAAATAGGCTCTATCCTAGAGCTTAATATCGATAGTTTTTTACGTGACAACGTCTATAGTGCAAGATCCCAGCGCCGCCAGACGTCACGTATTTTCTGATGAACGAAATGTGAACGGTTGAGTAGAGTTAGTACGTACTAAGAACACATGCTTACCCGCTAACTTGTCTTGACGGCCAATTTTGAGATATGGGGCCCAGAAAATACATTACTTACTTCACGTATTTTCTAATAACTGATTTTCACGTATGTTATAGGTAATATCTTTAAACTTAAGGCCACAATACTTCCAGACACTTTCCATCGGCCGTTTTGCTTAACAGACGCTTTCAAACTCCTACTTACTCAAACTAACGACTTATTGCACTTAAATTCTCATACTCCATTTGTATATATGTTTAAAAGACAACTATTTTAAAGCCTTTTCCGAAAAGACAGACCGACCTAAAGGGCCAGTCATCCTCTAAAGGCATAATCTCGTACATAAATGTTTTTATGTGGCTTCTGGACTCCATAATCTCTAAATTGGCCGTCTAAGCAAGTACCCGCTAACTTGCATGCTAAGCATGTGTTCTTAGTACGTACTAATTCTACGTAATGGTACTCATTTCGTTCATCAGAAAATACGTGACGTCTGGCGGCCCTGGGATCTTACTCTACTAATAAATATATGAACGACGGCTGCATGCACAAAATAGTGTCCCGTTATGTCTCGTTACGCTCATTGTACGCTTTCGCCGCATCTATCAATGTTTTGCTAAACTATCGTCCGTAAACAAAACCCACTTTACAGACAACCAATTTTTTTTGTATCAATAAATGATCTCAATCATTTATAATTAACAGTAACTTGATTCACGTTGGTTGTTGTTATTGATCCGTTATTTTCACATTTCTCAACACGCCTTAATAGCAAATAAACTAATTATTCAACCCAAACGAAGTTGAGACGGACCACTAGTTAATGTATCCATTTATAATTAGTACAAAAATACAAATTATTTGGCATAATATTAAAAGCAGATAAACAAAAAGTTAACTGAAAGTTGCCAAAAATGAAATCACAAACGAGATTAAAACTAACCCCCCCCCCCTCAATCCCTCCTCTCGGGAGACCGGGAAACCGACCCAAGCATAGTTTTTACCAGACATATTAAATTTTACCCTTTTCCCGGATCCCGGAAAGCTTATCCGAAAAACGTTTTGCTTCTGCTTACTAGTATTAAACGTGGACGTATTAAGAGCGGGGGCCAGAGGACATAACTACCTCATGATCCCGTATTTCTTCCTATTTGACAAATCGTTTAAATTTCAAGAATCGAAAATTTCTTTAGCGATTTTTTCAGATGAGGAAAAAATTTTATTTTAGATATTGTTGCCATTACTGAGATTATTGTAAATAAGTATGAACATTTATTGCGATTCACTTCTGAAGATAGAAGTGAAATCACAATTCCGCAACTCCCGAAGTGGCAATGTCTTTTTTTACACAAGCTTGTTGAAATACGCACACACATTTGTGTCTTTAAATTAACGCCTTAATTAATCTATAGGATTACATAAAAACATTTGTAATGTTTGTTTATTCCGGTTACTCTGGGAAACTTCAGACTTATACAGCCAAATAGAACTTTTTTTGAGAAATAACTAGTATTAAATATAAATAGAGTTCTGAAAATAAAACTGAACCAATGTTGATAAGATTGGTCAACTTACCAAATGGCTAATAAATAATAAAATTATGGCGGAGCAAAGTTCGATGGGTCAGCTAGTGTCACAATGATACTCGTATCTTAAACCTTTAAAGCAAATACAAACCAGGGCAAACCATGGGGGTGAAAATTGGAAACAATCTTTCTGCCGTATGTGACAAAGATAGAAAGAACCTCGTGGATATTTAAGTCACTAGGGGAACCATATTTGCCCGTGGTGTCGAGTTTGACCTAATCCAGCCGTCCCCTTAAGAAGAATGAATGGCTTTACCTCACTTCCGAAGGCACTCGCTCTACAAGACTTGCCCTTCTGACCTCAATACAATACAATACAATACAAAAACACTTTATTACACTACAAAACAATACAGAAAAACAGTGATTTACTTAAAATTAAACATTTGGGTACAAAAGGCGATCTTATCGCTAATAGCGATCTCTTACAGATAACCTTTTGGTAACTAGGACAATATGAAAGTACGAGCAGTTGTGACGTATCCTTGATACATGTACACTTCACTTCCAAAGGCGCTCGTTCTACAAGTGCCCTTCTGCAATGAGTTAGGACTGTTACTTGGATAAGAACATGAACTAGGTAACTCTTTTTAATCATACCCTCCCGCTACATACTCCTTGAGGTCTTTGAGCAGTCAAATAACAGCCCTAAGTCTTTGTAATAAGATTCTGTATCCACGCACTCTAAGTCTAACGCTCTAAAGGGGCAATACTGTCAGCGTTCTGGGCACTCCACCGCGCTGAGGCGATCACGATGGAGTGTTAATTTTATAAAGTTAAATAGATTTAATTTGTTTTTATATTAAAAATAGACCTAAGTTACAATTTTATGTGTTTGTCCATATTTGTTTATTATATCTTATTAATGTCATAAATCCGAAAGTTTAGGTACCTGTAAGTAGCTCAACTATATTAGAACGACTGAACAAATCAGGTCGAAATTTGGAAGGCAGTTAGATTACACGTTATTTATTTATTTATGTCAATCAGCACGGTTATAATTATAGATAACGAGTTATAGACAACAGGTTGAAATAATACATAGGCTTCTTTAAAATAACAGGATCGAGAGCTACGCGGGTAAACCACGTGGTACTGCTGATGTTTTTATAAAGTTTATAGCCCCAGAAATAATCCTAACTCCGTCACCACCAACACTATAACAGCGCGCACACATAAAAAATCTACTCACACGTACAAAAAACGTTAACTAGTCCCCCTCCCCCTCCCGAGTGGGGGGCGGGAGGGGTTTCATATCCTTCCAGAAATTTTGTTTACTTCTACGCTCGCAAGGAAGTGAGGTTCCGGGAAGAGGAAATTGAACTTGGGATTGCTTTGAAATAGGGTCTGCCTTTTTATCCGACTGCCCAAGAAAGGTGATATTTTCTGAAATGAATAACTTGTCGTATTTTGACATTATAATTTCTTAAAAAATCGTTTACGTCAAGCTAATACCTATTATAGGCTTACACTTGACTGCCATCTCGCAAGATGTTAAGCGACGCTGCGGTCTACGATGGAGCGTGCTTACCTATCAGAAACAGATCTACTCTTGATTTGAAAACACCAATATCGTAAACATACATATTTATTACTTATTTATTTACATATAAAACTCCATATAACCGCCAAACACTGTGATGGTTACTCAAAGATGCTAGATAATTCTATGTGCCCTGAAATTTCTCTGAATACTATGCTCTTCAAACCGGTACCCTGTGAACAATACTGGTAAGCGGTAGAATAACTGGCCAAATACTTTGAGTATTTTAGTACGTTTTTAAACATATATGTTGTATTATTGTTGCAATAAAATATCGGTTATTGGCTATATCGGTTATTTAAATACTCAAAGGGTCCAATAATTAGGCTTTCCCAAGTGGACTCCAAGAGTTTACTTACCACACACTCTCATTGCTCCAAAGTCCGTCAGGTTTTGGCTTTTTTTTTTAAATAAAGGGTGACGAGACGATCAGGACATGTGCCGGATGATAAGCAACATGCCTGACACATAACAGCACAGTAACACGCAGCTATTGGAACATTAAGAGTCCAAATCATTACCTAGCACTGCACTGCGCGCGTCACACAGAGATCTAAGATCTTATATCTCTAAGCCCTGTAATTTTGTGTGTGTGGTACTTCCCCAGGTGGACTCTGGCAAGAGTCCTACCACTACAAGCTTTGCAAGCTTTGAGTAAATATTTCGAATTTTTCAAAAGCCTAGGTACCAAAAGTAGGTAAACCACTATTTTTTTCAATATTTCCAATAGCCCGCCAAAAATATCCCGCAATTTTTTTTTTTTCAAAAGCCCGCCGAAAATTTATTCTTCTAATTCAAACAATCAGTCAAACGAAGTACCTCACGATGGAACCGCGGGCGCGATACGAAAACTCGTGCTTCGAATACGGAACGCGTTCAATTCAAACTTCGAATTTAAACGTGGAACGGCGTTCCAAGTTTCCGAATTTGAAATTTAAACTTGACGGGAATTAAATACAATATGGCGGGTGGGTGCGTTTGAACGTAGTAGGAATTGATTCCTTCATTAAAACGTTAGCTTTATACAAAAGCTTGCTATTGTATTTGATTTTAAAAACACTAGAAATGTAATGTACTAAATTTATCCATATAGATTAGTGGTTAAGGCTTCATGTACTTATCGAAACAATGAACTTATGTACTTAACGTACTCACAAAAAAAAACATTCAAATTTTAAAATTGAAATAAACTGTAAACATCTTATTTTTCTCGAGCATCTTCGGTATTATTGGTTTCATGGCGCGAACGTAATGACTACTGTTTGCAAATTCCACATGAGAAGCACCACGTTTTTACAAATTATTCTACCGCTAAATAGTAATGTGCAATCATTGCTATGTTCCGCTTTGAAAGGTACTGATAGGCAGTGATTTGGACTCTTCATATTCAATAGGTAGCTGCTCGTTTGATACCTTCAGCGGGAGTTTGGTAGCAGCGATCGCGCCCCTGCACTCTCTGAAAAAGACCAATGGATCCGACTGAAACTTAAGTCTAAACCAACCATATCGAAGGTGACTTTCCAGTGAATTAATTAAAAAAAGTTTGACCACCACATTCGTTTTTCATATTAAGATATTGATGAGGTATACATGTTGCCATCTTGCGGCCCAACTTCATACTAACGTAACCTACGTTTCGTTACCGTACTTTGATTAAAATTAGATAATGAGATTACATAGAGGTATAAATAATAATAAGTGAGCAGCAACAAAACCGAAAGTTAAAACTAAACTGAATGAACCACTAAAACATTGTCACAATCAGGTTGAATAAAAACACATTTCATTCTACACCATAAATCAAATATTTATTCCATGAGACAAATTTTCAATTTCTTCTCTATCGAAACTAAGAAAACATAATTTAAACTTCCGTCCGATTCGAATGAAATTACGTAAAATTATCACAAAATTCAAATTCCTCATTTAAAATTCAAAAATCGAACGCGCCATTCCAAGATGGCGTCTGAACCTACGAAGCAAATTAAGCAGCCGCATTCAAATCACGACCCGTCTAACAAAAGTGCTGCATCCCGATTCGAACACCTAGGAACAAATTCAATAAAGTTGCTGAAACTACGCTTAGGGGAATACATAATTTCTTAGTGTCTCTTTGTCTAAGAGGTAGGGATGGGAAGCTTTTGTCGATAATATTACGAGTATATTATACGTTGTTCTCAATAATTATCGAATTACATATTACAAATTCTTTGTAGTATTCAATTCATTATCAACATATATTGTTTCTTTTCAACCGGTTTAAAAAAGTTAGACTAACCAAACAAAACTGAATTGAGAACTCCTCTTGAGTTATCAGTTCGTTTTTTTTTTGTAATTAAATGACGCGACATGTTCGCCAATCGTGAATCGTATTTTTGTCTACCAAAGACAATAATTCAGAGGTAGTCCCACATAATTTTTTTCCAATTTGTTCTGATATTTTTACAGTACCCATCAACAAAAACCAAAAATTTTGCGTACCTTTATCATATATATGAATATGTAATATATATAAGAGAACGGAGAAGATGGGTGCGGAGAGCCGAGGACCGGATTTGGTGGCACAGTATTGGAAAGGCTTATGTCCAGCAGTGGAGAAACATGGGCTGAAGATGATGATGATGATAAGAGAACGCTGACCTCACCTACATTACCTTACCTTAAAAAGTTGATTTTCTCATGACATTTTCCTCTACCGTTAAATCCAATGGGAAAAGAAACTAGTCCATCTATTCTGCTCTTGTTAGTATTAGGTTCATCATAGCTTGTACCAAGAACGTGTATCAAAAATATACGTTAACACGTATTTGATCTGGGTGGTGGTGGGCCTTTTCACTCTCTTCGTGAGAGAGACATATCCACAGTCGACCAAGCTGGCGGGGTAGATTAGTCCATACCACATGACGTACTCATGATTTAAGATTTTTTAAACTTTTATAGGTTTATAGGATTTCTCACTATGCCCTGTTATTGCATTGTAAACATTGCCCTTCTAACCGGAATACAGTATTAAGGCTACTGATTCTATTTACTATATACTGATGATATTTTAATTTTTATCGAGATCGAATAAGTAACGATACAGCCAGACCCCATCCCTACTATACCAGTGTTACTATTTAAATCTTGTTACAAGTTTCTGAATATATTTTGTTAATTACAAGCCAAGTTCTTCAACGAAAATTTCTGAAGCAGGTGCGCGGAGTTTCGGAACGCGCCATCTGAATTTCAAGATATGGCGGTTCATTTTACTGCTATTTTACTGTTACTTCTTGCTTATATTAGTGTTATTATTGTACTGGTTACGTGAGTAAGGTTCTGCCTTCTGTGTTACCCCAAACTTCGTTGGGATAGTACTTCTAAGTTCGTCATTTAGAAATATAACAAGAATAGCCAGCACTTCGACTACAGGCTCGTGAACAAAATGTATGGGTCAAATGAACCACCGTGAGACCTATGTACGATTATAGAAGGGTATAAAGTAATAAGATTCAGCACTATGCCGTCACTTGCAAGCTGTCCAACTGAGTGCAGTTGAAGAGGGGGGTTGCAATCCTCGATCATTTCTCCTTGTCGCATGATTTTTGTACTGCGTTGAGGAATAATAGATTAGAAGAGGTATTGAGATTACTTACATTACAGTTAAAAAACAGGCTCCATCGTAGACCACATCGTCGTTTAACATCTTCAGACAAATTGTTATAAATGCTCTAAGTTAATATCAAGCGGGATGACGGTCAAGTGTAAACCTATAAAAGTAAAAAAGTAGTTCACAATTTCATTATTTTCCGGAGGTATAAATAGCCTGTGAGCTATTTCCGACTTCATTTTAACTGTGTTCCGAATTTCAACCTGATCCGTTCAGACATTCCGACGTGATAGAGCAACAAACTCCAAACACCGAAACGTACAAACTTTCGGATTTAAAATATTAGTAAGATTTAGCGACGTGTCCAGTAATTTCTCTGGAAATTTCCTAATACCAATAAATTGAGTGCCAATGACACAAAGAAAGGTACTCTAGAGTATTTCTACCCAAAACCTGCAGGTTGTAGAATTCTCTTTTCCCGAAGGTGTTTCATAGAAGCTGGAACTGGGAAAAGTTTAAAAAGTGATTATTTTTAAAAGATCTGAAGACATGTATTCTTTTCAACGACGAAGGCTGTTACGCAGCCGAAACATGAGGTGATTAATTAATCATTTGTCACTTTACGTTTTTAAAATAAGCTCCAATTGCTTCATTTTATTCATAACCTTGTGAGGCTAAACCACAAGAAAAACCATAAACCAAGAGTTGAAATTGAAGTTCCAATTGCGAAAATATAAAAACAATTTTTTTTTATAATAGTCAGTTAAATTTTATGTACAATCTAATTTATGTACAATTTAATTTATTTTTAACTAACTTTGAAAAGATGTAGGTTCCCAATTAGTTTTTATGTGTACCTATGTATATGCTACGCGATAACTCCGCTAAATAAAAGCCAATTTTGGTGTATTTTTTTGTTGTGTAATGTATAGTTGTGGTGGAAAATACTCTACAAACAGTCCCTTAAAAATTATATGGAAGTAGGTGGATATGGAAATTAAAAAAAATAAAAAAATTATTTATCTTGACGACGTTGTTATAACTTTTAACGAAATTTAGTCAAATGTTTAAACTTACAACTTCCTGTTTTTTTTTTAATTGAAGTCGTTTTTTTTTTGTTTTTTTCGTAGATAGTTAAATTACCATTCTTTAAAAATATAGTTGAATAACTTGAGATTAGAAACGGAGAGCGACGGAGGTCTACGACATAGATAGCTACAACGAATACGGCGGGTACACAATTTATAGTACCCTTCGCGAAACTAGCGGGGGGTGGAAATTAGCTGCCTATTAATAACGAACAATTACATTTCCGAGGGGAGTGTCGAGTTATACCTATTTATAATACTTTCTCAAGAATCGCTTTATTGCAAAATCTGACTACTATATAAGCGCAATTTCGCATCTTTCGATTCGAGAATACAAATAAAATTTTCTGTACCAGTACGAATTTGATCAAAAGCAGTAAGAATAATGTTTTAAATTACTGATATTTAAAAGGTAGTTATTTTAAATAATATTACCGTTACGAAGTTACGCTAGTCAGGAGAACGGCGACTGATCCGGAGCCCTGGGTTCAAATCCCAACGCACTGTTGTTTTTTTTTCGAAGTCAAATGTTGGGAGAAACAGCGTGAGGCAACCGACATGTACCTAGAATCTTTCAAGGTCATGTGTCATCTCCCAACCCGCACCGGGCCAACGTGGTGGATTGACTGGATTGTGGCCCTGATTCTCTTCTTGCCAGAGAAGGCCCCAAATCCGACCATTTGAAACATTTATTGGGCTGCTTTTACTTATACAATATTTTTTGTGAAAAAAGTAGTATTTTAAAGTGGTAGAAAGCTTTTAGAAACATTAATGTATTGGTACAACCATATCACCTTAGACCTGATTACCCTCAAATTATATCCATCACTAAAATTCCAACTCAAGCAACCAACCGAGTTTAATACTTTACCTAAAGGTACAAAAGTTCGCGCTGAGACCGCGACACATGTCTCGCGACACGTCACTACCCGCGACAGGAGACCGAGACAGGCACTTGACACTATGAAATTGGATGGGCGCCAGTTCGCGCCGAGACCGCGACAGGAGACCGAGACAGGCACTTAACACTATGGAATTGTATGGGCGCCAGTTTGCGCCGAGACCGCGACAGGAGACCGAGACACGTATCGCGAGACATGTGTCGCGGTCTCGGCGCGAACTGGCGCCCATACAATTCTATAGAGTCAAGTGCCTGTCGCGCTCTCCAGTCGCGGTCTCGTGTCGCGGTCTCAGTGCGAACTTGTACCTTTAAGCAAGCAACGTATTCCAATGTTTAGATATGAAAAAAAAAGAAAGAGACTGCAAAGTCTCGAACATCACCGGAAAATTGCTAGCTTATCGGTTTTTATCGGATACACTTCGGAGAGTGTGCGACTGATTTGTACGATCTAATACCACCTTGCCCTTTTTTCTATCGGAATGCTCGTAGCTCGAAAAAGCGACATCGTTTCATGGTTGATGTTCCAAAGACTCGAACAAAGAGATTTGACTCTACTTTTGTGATAAGAACGTCTAGGCTGTGGAATACGTTGCCTGAGAGGATTTTTCCCGATAGTTACAATCTTTGTGTCTTCAAATCGAGAGTGAATCGGTTTCTTCTAGGTAAACACGCTTCATCGTAGACCGCATCATCGTTTAACATCAGGCGAGATGGCGGTCAAGTGTAAACATATAAAAGTTAAAAAAAAAAATCCTTGTTACGAAAATACAATCAAACGTCTTTGTTTGGGTCTTTGGAACATAAACCATGATACGATGTCACTTTCTAGAGATTTAAGCCGTCCGATAGAAAAAATTGCAACACACAGCTATTGGAACATGAAGAAGCTAAATCATTACCTAGCACTGTAATTGTCATCCCGATGTATAAGTTGATTTAACACTATGCCCTATGGAAACATTGCTCTTCAAACCGGAACACAGAAATGTTTACAGATTACTTGGCGATAGAACAACTGGTATAGGTAGTACTTCCCAGGTGGACCCAAATACAATACGTCTGCTATTACTAAAACTTGCTTTTATGTTTGGAATATAATTAGAGGCACATTTTTATTTTTAAACATTTTATCACCGGATTCCACTATTCAAAAACGTGAATATTCCGTAATTGATAATACTAGTGGAGCCAAAAAGTCGTTTCACAAAATGTCCAAAAAGGAATATTGAGCTATACGAACCTTTGAGTTTAAAAGCAATTTCTATAAAGGATTCCAACGTCGAAATGTTTTCGATAATGCAGTATGTGGGTCGCTTTCAACTTGACTGGGACGGACTAAGGCAAAATTCAAATATATTGACTGACTGTTGTTTATGCAAAAGTATGAGCGTATATATAAACACAAATATATTTTTTTTCAGATACAAGAAAATTATAAAAACAGAAATAAATTGTCGTAGTATATCATTTCGTACTTATAGTTATATCGTAAGCGTATGTACAAGAACCCACAAAATAAATGTTCAGTGTTGTATAATAGCATAACTTGTATTTTGAAGGATACTCGGGCTTCAAAATACAAGTTATGCTTATGTGTTATTTGCAATTGAGTTATAATACTGAAATAAAAAAAAGACAGACGTAAAATCATAATAATCTATTTATAACATTCGTTACACGTCAGCTTGATTTTTACAATATAATAAAATTATTAATTATCATACTTTGTATGCTGATATTATAACGGGTACTTTACCCAACAATCCAGTCAATCAAAATAATGTAAATTTAATATCAATTTAAATAATAAAATTGCAATTTAAAGAATAATTGAAAATGTCAACTTAATATATGTCATAATTTACAATATTCCATTTTAATTTATTGAATTCGTCATAGGTATAGAACGTCTGCTCGGCAAGCCAGCGTTTAAGCCTAAATTTAAAGCTACCGAGAGAGGGCGCAGTGGTTATGGATTTCGGCAGCTTATTATACACCGTTGGACCCATAATGTGTGTCGATTTGGCTGTTTTCTCGAGCGTCCGGCGGACTTCTGCAAGTCTGCCCTAATTACGCGCACTTGTTAGTTAGATTCAGAAATTCAGATTCATTCTAACATACACTGCTACCTGAAATATGACTAGACCAGATGATGATGATACATGTGATATATAGCTAGAGATATACAGCTATAACGCATATCGGTGCCGCGGACCCCTACCTTTGCGATTTGGTCTGTCAAATATCGAGTTCAATCTTTAGAGATGAGCGAAAGGCTTGTCAAAAGAGCAAAAGATGACAAACATCTAGAATAAACTAACTCAGATGTAGCTCGCAGATCTGTAATCTCTATAGATTTTTGTCACCACTATACTTGGCAAGGTATATCAAAGTTAAGTTAAAGGCAAGAAGACATGTATTTTGTCTTTTTGTGTATCACATATTTGAGTTTAAGTATTGCCACGACAATAAAGATCTTGAACCTGAAGTTTGAGAATTTACTTTGTAATTTTAAGCCGAGTATTTTTTTTATCTCCGTGGTTATCTTTCTTGCTTTGACTTTCTCCTTACGGAAGAAAGATCCTAGTCCCAGCATTAGAAATGTTTATTGCGGCTTATGCGGCTACTACACAACACTATAATTTGTAATTTATAAATATATCCATTAACCTATTTCGACAAAAAAATCATAATCAGCATATGCGACCTAACTCCCGCCCTGACCAACCCTGTTGGAAAATATAAATTGGTATTCATATATTTTAGAGCACCCCACTTTTGAAAGTGTTTGGAAAAGTAGTTCCACCCCCGCTTAATTCCTTTAGTTTTCCCTGTTTTACTGCCTTTTTGGACGGTTTTTAGCCAGGGGGTAGTTTTATAAGGGTCGATGTTTGGTTAGGCCGACCTTTTTTAGTCCGCGGGGACCGAATAGTTTTAGTTGTCGGTTGTAATGTACGAAAAGTTGTATCGAATTGTACCGGCTGTGATTTTAGTATTGTTTAGGCGTGGATGCGGGTTTTTATGGATTTCTGGAGTATTGATTGCTTTGCTTGATTGTTGTTCCACCTTTTCAATTACTTTGGAAAAATATGTAGTTCCATGAAAAACTTTTTAAACGTTATCATTTGTTTATTATGCTACTACCATGTCTAGGTTCAGTATCTCTGCTCAGCCTATCTCATCTCAGGCCACTGCTAGGCCACGTGGGGCCCTTTCATAGCTCGCTACTCATCCTGATCCTCAGTTTTGTGTTTCTATTTAATGCTTGCGGCCTTTCTTCTATATATCGTATAAAAATAGTTTACATTTACTGCGTATAGAGTTAGATTTTCCGCATGGTTCCTTTGTGTTAATCGTAAGCAGATATCGTGCATACTTTCTATAGCAACATAGTGATGTGCCGCGACAAAAGTGACACTTCTACAAGAGCGACAAGGCAAGAAATATGCTACCCGTGCTTTCGGTGTAAGGGTTTGTGCCAACTCTATACGTAGTAAATGTAAACTCTTTGATCGTATCTTTAACTAAGACGATTATATGTATAGCCGTTTTGCGGTACATTTCCACAGATAGTACCTTAGACGTGTTCTTGACACGTCTACTCCAATGGTTGTCAGTTCTGCGACAGACATGATATGACTGGCCCATTATCACTTCAGTTTGCTAAAGTGTCTGTATAGTAAGCTTGGTTCTCTGGTTGTAGAGTAAGCTTGTTCTCTGACCGATCATTTTGTTCCGAATACGATCCCCTCAGAGAAACTGTGCTGCACTGCGCTCGTCACGTGGAGTTAAAGATGTTTTTGTCTCTTAGTCCAGTAACTTTGCTAGAGACTTCAAGCCAGAATACAGAATGAACAGAAAACAGAATGACTGGCAAAGCTGTGGTACTCCCCCAGGCGGCATCAGCAAAGAGCCCTACCATAGTATTTGCTCGATGTAGTATTGGTTAGTGCAGACAGACCTTTACATCTACGCATAAAAGAAGATTACGACAAAAAATAATTAACTAAGCTCCAAAATGAAGTTGAAAAATTGATTAAAGCTGCCGACGACCGCAAGCGCGCCTGAGCCAGGAGTAGTAACTACACGTTATGACAGTATGGACACATGGCTCAAATCCGGTAGGTAAAATAAGGCATCTAAGGTCAAACACTCGAGTCAGGTCAGAATGAAATCAAAATAAAAAACTACAAAGAAGAATGTTCTCTCTTCCTAACTTTAAATCCCAAGTGGTGGTGATCTGGTGTTGTCAGTTATTTTATATTTCACTTCTCAAACTCAGTTTGTTAATGACATTGTCAGACAGTATGCACGCCACTTTCACCGTAAAAAGGCACATGGATCAAATGTTTTGTTTCAAATATACATTCCAACATGTTCTTTGCAAATCGATCATCAATATAAACCAATGATATGCCCTCCCAAACTTTAGGCGCGCGGAATTATGTCGATGTTGGGAAGAGTGAGGTCACTCTTTCCATTCTAGTCGGTTGCAGGAAGCGGTGAACGGCGGACTTTTTACATATCACGATTCGTTGTCAATAAAAAAAAAAAGTAGAATCACAGCATATCTCGCCGCTAGCGATTCTAGGGGTCAAATTGATTGTTAGTGTGTGAAATTACAATACACACATAAATGCAGTTTATTATCGATTTCAGGGTGCTCTATTGGATTAAGACGATGAAATAAATATCAAAAAATTACTTAAAGAGAGCTGAGCCACTTTTTCGAGGTCGTTAGTTAAGGAGAAGTTAGTCGCACATTTACATTTTTTTAAATTGATCTAATGCAGTTGTCCTCAGTTGGCTTTTACTGCCTATCGTATTCTGGTCTAGCGTTGTCAGCGCAGGCCTCAAAAGTAGGTAAATACTTTACTGGTTACCCCCAGTACGTTGTCACAAAGTAGTTACCTCTACGGAACCGGCAAAGTTTCCCCTCGGGGGTGCAAAAGGGGAGGTTGGGGGCGACAAAAGGAGGCAAAAATGAGCGAAGACGACTCGGACGGTTTGAATTTGGAATTAGAATATTTGCGGTTTGTTTTTGTTTTCGATGTGAAATGCTTTTTTTCTGTTATTATTGGTTAAGCCCGTGGGTTATCTTTGGTAAAGTATCAAATTTTGCCGTTATGTTCGACAAAGACTAATCGAAAACAATAATAGTCTGTCGAACTCGACTCCAGTTACGGCCGCTGCGATCACGCTCGTAAAGTACACCTTGAAAATGGCCGCCAGACGCGGCTGAAACTTGAGTCGCATTGGATCAACCATATCACGCAAGAGTTACCCGTGGATTTAATTAAATATGTGTTGCAACTACGTCAGTTTTCATACTAAAAACACTGGTGGACATTTCACACACAATGCTATCTATTCTAACCCCCAAACTAAGCAAAGCTTGTACTATGGAATCCAGATAGCTAATATTATACTTTTATATACTAAATACGAATATCTACTCATTACCTATTACATAAAAAGGCGTATTGTTTACTTTATTTTTGGCAAGTAATACGCAGGTCTTTCAAATCACATCATACCATACTATAAAAAAGTCATAATGGCATGCCGAGAGTGCCGACAGAAGCGAAAATGTATAAAAAAATTACTTATTTTTGTGTAGGGAAATATTTCATTTTGTAAACATGTTCGGTAGTAGTTACAGTGACACGTGTAGGTATAATTGTTTTTTCTCATAGCAAAAAATGGCTGACGTGCCTTAAGATGTTTTGCAAAAGTTCTATCGACGCAGTTGAACAGTAAACATCCAGACTTAATACTTTTTTGAAAGATCAAAACTGGACACTTGTCCGCCACTTCACCTTATAATAAACGACAATTTGTTTTACAATGTACACTCCGCGAGGTATAAGCTGAGCTTTGCATTAGTGTGAGTGATCACCAATCAGGCAGGAGCTTGAAATTTTGTCCGCGAGGTATAGGCTGAGCTTTGCATTAGTGTGAGTGATCACCAATCAGGCAGGAGCGCAGCGAGACAGAATGGCGCCGCGCCTAAGGTCGGTTGTCACACCTACACTATCCATGTACACTCACACAAATGCAAAGCTCAGCTTATGCCTCGCGGAGTGTGCCGTGCTTACCTAGAAAAAAACAATTAACTATCAATTTAAAAATACCAAGATTACAACTGTTACGAAAAACTCAATCAGTCATTACGAAAACGGAATCAAACCTCTCCTTTCAAATTACTGGAACGTCAATCATGAGACGAAGTTGTTTTTCCAGATACAAACTTGTATTATATGAAGACCTTCTGCGGCAAACTTTTCAATTAAAAACTAATAAGTAATTTTGTGGCGATGTGCAATAATAATTTGAAGTCTTATTTGAACAAGAGTATGCCTGTGAGCTTTTTGCCTTTCGATCGTATCCAGAGCCCAGCCAGAGAATCTTAGTTGAGACATCCTAAAGTCACGAACGTTGCACCATACACGAAAAAAGTTGAGAAAAAAGTCTTGCAAAATAAAAACCTTGAATATTATTCCAAATTCAACGCTTTTTATGTCTTTTTTGGCTTGCTTAAGCAACAAAGTACCAAATAGCTTTTTTTTCGTATCCCAACTTACCTTCTTTATTATAGAACCTACTCGATCGTCGAGTGGATTCACGTCGAGTACATAGCTCTGCGAGACTCTTGGAACAAAGGAAGGTAATTGAAAATTCTATCAAAACTTGCCGAACGAAGCCGAGTGGCTCGGAGGCGCTAGTTCCTGTAGTGATGGGACTAGCACCGATTGCAATATCGATAAAGGAGATGAAAAATATCTCAATGTTGGATTTCTACGCATGTATCTCTGCTGGGATTCTTGAATGTTTGTTCAAGAATTTTAATGAATATTGAGTAGTATTTAAAATTAACTTCTACGAGTAAGTGTCACCCACTGTATTATTTGTTTATTATTCATGCACTATGATCACAGGTAATCTGACTCATAGCTGAGTCTGGCCGGTTATAATTATTTACTAGCAAATATGGTCCGTGAAACTCCATCAAAATATTTGTATTTGACTGGCTTCGTGGCTAGTGACTCTGCCTGTGAAGCCGAGGGTTGTGCGTTCGATTCCCACCCATCAACTATTACTACTACTACTACTAAATTTTGTTTAACTTTTCTGTATTTTTTATTATTTTAAACTTAAATGCAATAAAATAATAACCTATAAGTACCTAGTAGGTATTTTAATATTGTGTCTGTTTTTTTAAAGTAACTCATTTGGCAACAATTCCACATTGAAACTATTTGACCTTAGTCGAAATACACTGCGGTCAATAATTAAAATTGAATTATCACCATGTCTTCAGTATAGGTATACGAGACTACACATCACTATTCCTTGACGAATGAAATGGCTCAAAGTTAAGTCCCACGTTGCCTCTTGTTTGACAATCATAAGTTGGAGCCGCCATTATTTTGCTAGCGTCTTATTCCGAATTTGAATTTAGAACGTTTGATGTGCTAATTCGAATTTCAAAGTTAGCCGCCATTTTTGTTCTTTGCATATTTAAGGTAAAACTCAATGGCATGCCTACATTTTACATTTATATTTACAATTTCAGTCGCCTACGCCTGGAATGTTAAACATTTAAGTTGAAACTTGTAATTTGTTGGTTAGTTTGATATATTAGATAATAAAATTATCTATGGGTTCGCCAAAACATGTTTGCTAAACAATAAAAGTGATAAAAATTTTAGGGTACCCAAAGGGTAAAACCGCGACCCTATTACAGAGACTTCACTGTCCGTCCGTCTGTCACCAGGCTGTAATCTTAAGAATAATGGGGATTCCCATACAACATTTTGATTTTTTTACCGTTTCTTGCTCGATACTAATAACGGTGACGCCTACCACGCCTACCTTTTCATTTTATTATTAATTATTAAATATTTTATTTGGGACTAGTTAACATAAAACTAAATATGTATTTAGTTTTATGTTAACTAGTCAAAATAAAATAAATAATTAAGGGGGCTCTCATACATATCTCCTGAATCACAAAGTAAAAATTAAACTTCAATGACAACTATTTTTTTTTTAAATTTATCCTATAGAAATTTGGTCCAAATCAGTAGTCCTTTTTTTTTTTAAATAAAGAGTGACGAGACGAGTTAGATATGTGCCTGATGGTAAGCAACATGCCTGCCACATAACAGCACAGCAACACGCAGCTATTGGAACATGAAGAGTCCAAATCATTACCAAGCACTGCACTGCGCTCGTCACCCAGAGTAGACTAAATTGTACACAAGCACTTAATAATTTAGAATACAAACTTAAGAAAAGCAATAAAAAGTTTCAACACTCAGCACAAAGTGCCCAATAAAGGTACGAAATAAGTACCCCTAGAAAGTCGTTCCAGAGGGGTGTTCCGCCCCTAATTATCATGAAAATTACCCTCCGTCTTTACCCGTTCTTATATTAAACTCGCGTGTTATCGGAATAGTTAAGTAAGTATAATTAGGGTCTATAAGGTTGAAGTTTTTTGTTACAATATTTGGAAGCAATATTTTGGGGAAGGTAGATTTACCAAATTGTGACTCATGTGGAGTGGAAGAGGATGTGCATCACCTATTGGTGGAATGCGTCCGCTTCCAACGAGAGAGAGGGTTACTTGAGATGAACTACCAGCTGAATAGCCTCGACGTGGGAAGGTTCCACCGAGTGCTAGCTGAGCCTGCGTCAGACGCGTCCAGACTCCTGTTCGGGTATGTGGCTCACCTCAACTGATCCTCTCACATGTTGAAAAAACCCTTAACGCCTTTTAGTACCTACCTTTTTCTTATCAACCACCTTATTACTAGCATACCAAGTGTTATAAATGATGGGACTGCCATGTGACTTGTCATAAAAAACTAAACTTGTAAATAAAAAACTGATTAAAAAAAATTGGTTGCCTGTAAAGTCGGTATACGAGCGAAAGTTTTACGTGACAACGACTTTGAGTGGTAAAATAATTTTACGGAAGGGACGCGTGCCTTTCACTTTTTATGTCTGTCTCTCTCGCTCTTAGGCGGGCTAACCATGCCCGAGTGGAAGGGACGCGTGCCTCTCACTCGCTCTCGTTGTGAGCGCATAACGTGAGCGGAGCGTAACGCAGTTTCTTGAAGTGTCACCCGGCAAACCAATTTATAAGACGTTGTCACGTCAAAAAATGGTTGAAGTTTCTAAATATAACCTGAAACAGTTTCTTCCTGTTTTGAACAAGCAGAGGTTTTTATTAACAAAGCTATAGTGAGAACTACACTGTACTAGGTATAGACTCACTAACTACTCACACTAGCAAAAACAGTACTAATATTTCCAATGCTGAGACTCGTTGTCTTCTCTCGCAAGGAGAGAGTTAAGGTCATAATCCACAACGCTAGCCCAGTGCAGGTTTGTGGATGACGCATAACCTATAAAGATTCTTGGAACGTACCGTTTTTCCACGATGTTTCACTTCTCCGTTTATATTCGGACCAGGAGCTCTATATAGGCAGTTGCTGTTCTCTCGACTACACCGTAACTTCATTTAGTATATCTTAGTATCGTTAGTATTTCTTACATGGATGTATAGCATCAGCATATCTACGAGTATAAACTGTCAACTAATTGTTCCTACTGATGGGACTCGGGGACATATCTTGCAAGGAGAAAAATCAAGATTATGATCCACCACAGTTGCTTGTGTTGGTTTGTAGATGTAGGAGTATTATAAAGTGTATATTTCGTTTCTTTTTTAAATATGTGCTGTCCAGCATTTGTAATTGTAACTCTTGGTAGTGAGATGCCCCTTAGTTGGGTCTGATGCAGATGGCTAAACACTATTGGCTTAAAACCAAATACTGCATGATATTACCTATGAGAGGCGCCACACCCGCACAGGATAGTTTTTGATGATTTTGGGGATGGTTGGGGATTTCGTCTTGACTCTGCAGCGGTCGTCTTGACCCCAGAGTCGATTAAGCGATTTCCACGTGGGCCACGATAAATTGATACCTGTGGCAATTATGGCATACTGAGATGGATATAGACTGAACGGATCTATATCATTGTTCTATCGAGGCTTAATAAGATCCTAGTACCCCACCGTATTCACCATCGAAATAATAGCAGCACTGCAAGACCGCAATCGTCAGGGCAATTTTTTTGTTTCTCAACAGAAAAATGCAACACATCTCTTTTTAGAAATGACGTCTTTTGCATGACCCTGTGTTCTGTAGGTACGAACTTGTTGGAAACACATTCAAGTGGCGATAGAAGCGTCAACGACGTCAGCTAATTTAAATTTCTATTAAAACTTGATACTCGCGGCGCAATGTCAAAGGCAATCAGAGTGTTTTATGTATAATATAACATGCTTGTACGTATATTAGATTTATAATTGTAGTGTGTTTCATAATGGGTAACTTCAAGTACCTACTTACCGTCTATGGCGACAGACAGACAGCCACACTTAATTATGCACTCTAGAAAAAAATAATATACACAATACCAGTGACTCAGTGAAGTGACCGTGGTTCAATTTTCCATGAGATTCAGCTGTAAAATGAGGCCAGTTTTATGGGGACTTTTGGGGGACTTTGAAGCAATGGTCGTCGCTCGGACTCATGTCTGCCCATAACAGCAAAGTGACACGCAGCTATTGTAACAAGAAGAGTGCAAATCTTTACCTAGCTCTGTACTGCGTCACTCAGAGATATAAGATGTTTATCTAGGTATATACCCTGTACTACTAACAAACTAGCAAAAGTGTGGTACCTGTGTGGCCCCCAGGCGGACCGCAAAGATGCCACAACAATTAAATATATATGATACCTAAATGCCTAAATTTTATAACCCATATAATTATGTCATTTGTTTTCCCTAACATTTGTCAGTCTTTATGTAACGTTAAGAGCCAGTTTTCATACGTAGCTTTTTGCTTCACTGTTTCAAGATAGCTCTAAAATGATGATGATTACCAGATCTCAAATACTTTGCTCGAATTCAAGTTTTTGTCAGTTAAATTGCTTTTCAAGTTGGCATTTAAATCGTAATTGAATGCTAACTTCAAACGAATTGAGATCTTGTGAAGCGAGTGCAGACGAAGAAACTTTAAATGGGTTTCTATAAGTAAATAAATAGCGAGACTAATTCTGTAGTTTCTTTATAAAATAGGAAAATTTTGTAATCACTCGCATACGACGTGGTTTAACCCGTAACCATACCAAGAAAGATTTTGATAAAAATTTAATAGAAAAGTTAAAATTACTTATCAATTTTGATTTACATACGAATCGAAATAGTTATCACACTTAATTAGGTATATTATTTTTTGTAACAATCTCAAACAAGGAGAAGGTTCTCAATACGTTTTTTTTATGAATGTAACCCGATAGCCCCACTAATTGTGAAACGATTTTGATGGTTCTTTCTTTGTTTTGGTAGATTAAAAAAGAAATGAATTTATCAACTCCACAGACTCCAGAGTCCGTGACTTTTGTCCTTTATTTTCTTTTTTACATGAATTTTGGATTAGAAGAAAAAAAGAGAAAATAGGGGGGGGGGGGGTAATAGGAAACATTTTTATTCTAGTTTAAGCTCGTTAAAGTTTAGGCTCTTTGGTAGACCATAGTTTAGAGATGGTCCCATATAAATTTTACGGAAATCAGTGAGGCAGTTTTTGAAATATGAACAAAAAATTACTTTCTAGAAGACTTAGTGATAGCTTCTTATGAAATTTGGCCGAGTGTCAGAATTCAATTTTAAATTGAAGTCTGTTATTTCGGAAAAAATATATAATTTCGTTCTTAGTAGTAAGAGGGCTTTTTGAAGTGTCCTGGAGATCCAGGAGGACACTTCAAAAATTAGTTTGTAGTATCTACTACACATTAATTTGTCGGTTAGATATTCTATCGCAAAACAGTAATGACCAAATATTATTGTGGTATGGTTTGAAGGGCAATGTTTTCAAAGAAATATATATTACGGGGCTTATAGTTAAATCATCTTTTATCTCTGGCTAACGAGTGCAGTGGAGTGCTAAGTAAAGATTGAGGCTCTTCATGTTCCAATAGCGGTGTGATACTGAGTTATTATAGGCAGGCGTGGTAAGCATACCATCAGAAACACGCCGTGCTCGTCCCGCAAATATAGATATAAAAAAAATAACTTGTCGGTTGTCCTACCTATAGGTATTTAAAATTAGAACATTACTCATAGTAATTTTACATTTCATAAAAGATTATAATAGCTTGTTATCTATTCCTTAATTACACGATTATTATACCTACCAGAAATGTAATACAAGGTAGAAACACGGGCCAGAATACAAATTTCAGAGAAAATAAATTGCTAACATTAATCCAAGTAAACAGCATTAATGTTCAAGAGATATTTAACCCCCTCTCGTCTCAAGCAGGATGTTCCCCCTAACTTTTCACCCCCGAAGACGCGAAATATTTACATAAATTTACAAATTTCGCTGCGAAATAAAGTCCTGTAGGGGTGTGCTGCAAAGAAGACATATTATATTATAAAGAATTCAATATATTTTGTACAAAAAATAAACAACAAACTATAAAACTGTTATTATAAAAATCCTTTTCAATCTTAAAGATAAATTTTTATGGAAAATGAAGATCAAATATATTTTCGATACTGAACAAGCACCAATCGTTCAAAGCTGTGCAAAAGCATTTCTTCGCGCACTGTCTTGATTCTTTACTAATCCTATCAAAGATCACGATTTTTAGATTCTCAATAATAAGTCCCGTGCTAATAGAAGGGGCAACACAACATTTGCCAGTTATTTAAGCACCAAGCAGTTATGTACAAATATCACTATCTTCCAGTTTGAATTCCAATATTTCCAGAGAAATAACGGGGCATAGAAGCATCTCTGGGTGACGATTCCAGTGCAATGATTTGAACTCTTCATGTTTCGATGGCTGCGTTACACTGCAGTTAAGGGTAGGCTTGCTGCTTTTCATCAGCCACATGTCTTGCTCGTTCCATCATTCTATACATAAAAATCGGATACACTTCGGAGAGTGTGCAACTGATCTGCATGATATAATACTACCTTGCCCTTTCTTCTATCGGACTTCTCGTTGCACAAAAGGGCGGCATCGTTTCATGGTTGATGTTCCAAAAACGCGAACGAAGAGATTTGACTCCACGTTTGTAATAAGAACGTCTAGGTTGTGGAATGCGTTGCCTGAATGGGTTTTCCCTGATGGTTACAATCTTGGTGTCTTCAAATCCAGAGTGAATAGGTTTTTTCTAGGTAAGCACGCTCCATCGTAGATCTCATCATCGCTTAACGTCAGGCGAGATGGTGGTCAAGTGCGAACCTATTATAGTTGAAAAAAAAATACACATCTTAGTTTCTAAAAATCCAGTGTAAGGCTTATTTCCAGTGAACAATTCATCAAGCCAAAATGTATGTTCAAAAAGTTGCCGTTTATGTGTAATTTCCTCAAACATGAGAGATAGGTTGGTTTTTTATTTCGTTTAATGGTCTTCATTTGCCAATATCTACTTGTACTTACATATACAGAAGTTCAATTTTTGACATCGATATAATTAAAGAAACGAAGATGAGGTATGCTATAATCTAAAGACAACATAACGTGGCGAAAATTTGTTTGAAAAATTTGAAAATTGAATTGTTAGCGAACGTACACAATTGTCAGCAAACGTACACAACTCCTTGTTGCGACTGAGACTAAATCAGGAGACGTCACCTGATTTGGCATCGCCATAGTAGAAGCGTGTTAGCCGCTTATTTTTTTTTTTTTAAATAAGACGTGACGAGACGAGCAGGACATGTGCCTGATGGTAAGCAACATGCCTGCCACATAACAGCACAGTGACACGCAGCTATTGGAACATGAAGAATCCAAATCATTACCTAGCACTGCACTGCGCTCGTCACCCAGAGATCTAAGATGTTATATCTTATATCGCTTCTGCCGTTTTTAAGAGTTCGATGATTTTTGAGGTACAATGTAAAATGTTTTTTTCTTGTATCAAAAATATATTTTAAAAAGTTTTCTTTAATAAAGTTCAAACATCATCCAGGTCACGCATCCGTGCCAGCCCTAACGGAGCATAGTTCGCGGGGGGTTCCCCGTAGTGGGGGGGTAGTTCCTCCCACCCCAGGGCCGTTTTTCATGTTTAATTTTAACTTCGCAAAACTGCTGTTTTAATAAACGCGCCCTGTCTTTCGCGTTCTGAATTTTATGCTCGAAACCTTTTGCTTTGGAATGGGCGTTTTATGCGACGCTGGAGACGCGAGTTTTATTGTCTATTATAAAGTGTAAATTAGTTTTTGGAGCGAAAAAAATTTGTTTTTCAGTCTATGACTCAAAATTATGTGTCTAATGAATATTTTTGAAGTGAACACTTTGTTTAGCCGAGTTCATTTTTTTTTTGTAGAGGAGAATATTTTAAGGTCGTATCACTAACATACCAATGTAGCGTCGGAGCGAGGGTGGAGTAGAGGACATATTAGATTACTACTACTTACACATACTACAGACATATTGTACATTAGACACTATTTGGATGGGTAAAACATTGTGAAAAACAATTTTGTGCTGTGTACTTACACTGAACATAAAAAGGTTATGTTATTTCTTTTTTTTACTGTAATAGGTTCGCGCTTGACCGCCATCTCGCCTGATATTAAGCAATGATGCGATCTACGGTGGAGCGTGCTTACCTGGAAGAAACCGATTCATTCTCTATTTGAAGACACCAAGATTGTAACTATCGGGGAAAACCCACTCAGGCAACGCATTTCACAATCGAGACGTTCTTATCACAAACGTAGAGTCAAATCTCTTCGTTCGTGTTTTTGGAACATCAACCATGAAACGATGTCGCTTTTTTGAGATACGAGAAGTCCAATAAAAGAAAGGGCAAGGTGGTATTAGATCATGCAGATCAGTTGCACACTCTCCGAAGTGTATCCGATAAAAACAAGATAAACTAGCAATTTTGCGGCGATGATAAAGACTTTGAAGTCTTTTACGCACACGAGTGTAATTGGCTAGGATCCTTTTGGCACATCTTTCAATCGATTTCTCATAACGACGTCCTATTGACATGAATAAAATCTTTTGTAGCACCTGGGTTTTTAAATCGATAATGAATTTTCTACGTACGCACACTCCATTGAAAATTGTATTATTGATCGAATCTATCGAAACAGCGAAGCATAACTTTTGGTTAGGTACATACTACGATATATATATATATATACTAAAAATAAATCAATATCTTTTTTTTTAAATTTTGAATTGTCGTTCCCTCTCAGTAGGTAATTCCACATTTGCTCTATTAGTAAAAAACCAACGTTGCTGAGTATCTTTTTTTAATAAATTTTATGTTTATTTACTTACTTACCTAATGAAATACAAAATGCTTTAGGTATCTGAGACAAGTCTAATTTATTATTTACTGTTTACTTGTTATTTGCTAAATGCTATTTATGTACCTACTCACTAAGCTAACTTTACCTACAAAAGATCCCTACACGATCAAAATTTGCTATACACTAGTCTCTCGTAGGCTTAGCCTCGACCGTAAAACAAGGAACTGAATATTAAAACCGGCAACGAACGCCATTAAAATGCGTAATTGCTAGATTAGAACGCTCAAGATTCCCGTATACGACCACGTTCAAAATAGCTCACTTTTCAACCACATACTAAAAAATACTCCTTCATTTTGAACTTTAGAAGTAACAGATGCTAAAAAGTACGAGTGGAATTTGCTTATTCTGTGGTCTATTCAAAATGGCGGGGTGTTGGAATGCGGACGCTGATTCGAACTCAACGTGCCTTACATACGTCATGAGCGGAGGTCTCAAGATTAGACGATTACATCGGCTTTTTCGTATTTGGAACACACCGTCTCGTTTTATGCCTTCGAACTGGAACGTTCTGAATTTAAATGGATTAGGGCGCGCTTTCTTGTGATTTGAATTTCGAACGTGATGTTATTTACTTTTAATTAGAGGTTTTATACTATTATTTTATGAGAGTGTCTTCTAATATTATTATTTTCAAAATTATTTATTTATATAGGTCCAATTGTTTTCTGTAGAAAAGTACATAATCTCTGGCCTTTTAAATTGTAACATTGCATAGCGACTTATATTTTGCATGATACCTACTCTTTATACATAGGTAGTGGAACGATATAAGAAAGATAGAATATAACTCTTTATTGTGACACAAAAACAGAAATATTACATTAAAACACTTATGACCTAGCACCACAAATGGCGGCCTTATTGCTTAGAGCAATCTCTTCCAGGCAACCAGCTTAAAAAAAATTCGCCTACAAACATGGCTAGGCGCACCGAGTTGACATTTTCCCTAATAATACTAATTAAATTCTACAATATAAACAAATTAATCCATAATATTCATAATCATCAAAGGACAATAAATGAAAGTGAGTCTAAAACATAGGTAAATTTATCTTATATTAATTAGGAAAATATCACTTAAATACAACCACTAGTTAATAACTAACCCTATATAACCTAAGTATCGCGCGTTTAAAGGATTGTTCTCAGTAGATGGATTCTAGAATTTAGATCGCAAAAAGTGTACTTGTAATAATAGATACCTATTTTCAACACTTCTTGTTATAGTTACAGTTGTATTATGAAAGTCGTTACAACTCGTCCATAGACAAAATAGACATAGACCAATCACACCTTTAAAAAAAACAGAATTTGAAATGTATATAAGTAGTAGGTAACTCGTACAAATTAGCTGGATGTTATGATAGATTTGAAATGAAAGCTGTCCTGACAGATTTGCTTGAAAAAAAATCTTTTTTTTATTCTCATAAAAATCCAGTCTCATAAATAACCACATTATCTCAAATTATGTACAGAACGATAACTAAAACCAAACTTTGTTTTAAGCTGTTACGGTTATTAACAACGCTAGAATTATTAATTTACGTATATATATATTTATCTGCGCATGAAACTACGTCGAAATGTCAGGGATCACGTCATCATCATGACCTCGGTATTTATATATAAATGTGATTTACATTTACCATTATTGGGTAAAAAAAATAACTGAATTAACCGCCCAATCTTTTCAAAAAATGTGTACACTAAATTCTTAAAACTAATAAAAATACATATTTAAGCATTCACATCGGCAGTAAAAAGTTTTCCCTCCTGGGTGGGCCGTCCCCACAATGTATATCTATAAATCTATATGACGTCATTAAGAAAACATAGCACGATCGTCTTGCGTATACACGTCTCGTTCTATCCTATAAAAATAATCGTGAGCGAGAGAGACGGCGAACGTCTTTAAGGGGGAGAGGCACAATGGAGAAAAGACGGAGAAATTAAATAATACTTTGTCGTCGGAATCGGGGTGGGAGTAGTTTGGAAAATTTTCGGGGGTCGATGTAAAAAGGTATTGATTTTAGTTGTTATGTCTTTTGTGGTGGCTTGCGGTCGTCCGTTTTAGTTCTGATCACGTTTAAATATTTTGACTTTATCTACTAGTTTTAATAAGTAGGACCCTCGTGATATTAGTATGACTAAAATTATTTATAGCTATTTGGGTTTAGATTTAGCTACGGCTGGTGTAGTCGGGAGAACGGCCATTGGCGATCCGGAGTCCTTAGTTCGAATCCCACGCGCACCACTGTCTTTTCGAAGTCTTGTGCATAATGCTGCTAGCTTAAAAATGGTAAAGGAGAACATCGTGAGGAAATCGACATGTTTTTGGAATCTTTCGAAGATATGTGTCAACCAACTCTCATTGGGCTGTATGTTATTTTTTTTTATTAAGAAGTGACGAGACGATCAGGACATGTGCCTGATGCAAAATGCCTGCCACATAACAGCGCAGAGACACGCAGCTATTGGAACATGAAGAGTCCAAGTCATTACCTAGCACTGCACTGCGCTCATCACCCACAGATCTAAGGTGTTATATCTCCAAGCCCTGTAATTTCTCTGGAAACATTGCCCTTCAAACCGGAACACAGTAATGTTATATTTTATTTATTTTTGGAATCTTTAGAAGGTATGTGTCAACCACCAACCCACATTGAGCTATGTGTTGGATTATGGGCTTGATACTTTTTTTTTTGTGAGAGAAGGCCCGAAATCCCAGCTGTGGGAACCTTTCGTGGGCTGCTTAGGTTTATTGAGTATATTTCTGAATTAGTTACCGATTTAACTTCAACTCTTGATATATAGCTTTTATAGCGCTTTTGCCAATATATATAACTTTAAATAATTCACGCGAAAAAATTATACAAATTTTGAGTAAATTAAAATTAGCATAGTAATGTTCAATACCTTTGTTACCTGTTTTGAAGTATTGTACTTAGACTAACAATGTTTTATAAAAAAAAATTGTTTTAAATCACATTGAACGTGTCAGGCTAAAATTTGGTACCTACACTCTTAGATTATTACAGTCCAGAATACACGGCGGCTACTTTCCACTCCAGGAAAATTACGATAATAAGAACAACGCAGATAAAACTATGGGACGCTGTTAATTAACTACCTATACAAAATTGAAAACCTCTCATGCTAAAAGACAATAACCGCCAACTTCAGTTTAATTCAAACAAAGAATGACAAAAGAAAAACGTTTTTAATTAACTCTACTTCAAAGAGAAAATGTTATTTCGAGAAAAGAATATTCTAGCACTAAAAGTATGCAAGGGTAAGCAGATTAAGAGTCACCCGAAAGGTTCGAGTACTACGCACCGTAATGATAATCTTTGACTCATCCGAAAGAGTCAAGTTCTACACATCGTTATGGTTATCTTCAACTATTGAACAACCCCCAAAAAATTACGAAAAATATTTATTTGTTCTCAATTTCTATAAAGCGTTGAGTACTTTTTTGCTGGGGAAATCTGGTGATCGCATCACCGACAAGTAAATATCGGGTGGTGGCGGCGGAGCGGGACGTGCACATTGTAGGATACTTACATAAATAAGTAAATATTGGTGGACAATTTACCCACAATACCATCAGACCCTGAACTAAGCAAAGCTTGTGATATGACGGCCAGATAGCTGATATAATTTAATATCGAGAGTGAATCGGTATCTTCTAGGTAAGTACGCTCCATCGTAGATCGCATCATCGCTTAACATCAGGCAAGATGGTGGTCAAGTGCAAAACTATTACAGTTAAAAAAAAAAATATTTAAAATTTATTTATTTGCTAAAATAACATGTAAAACAAAAAAATGTAGCTTCCGCAATAGGTTAGACCTGTATCGCGGAAGCCAATACGATTTGCTGTGTGAATAAAATAAAAATAATACTAATGCTTTTACAGCTCTAAATACGTACTTATTATACATAGAACCACGCATAACAATAAATTAGTAAAATACGCCCTTTCGATTAGCTAATGGTTTTTGTGTAACCTAATACATTTAAAATTCGAATGAAATTTAATAAAATAATTATGAAAATATCACGAGCTACGTATCGTAGAACCGTAGACCGCTACGAGGTTTTTCTTTTGTTTTGTTTCTTTGCTACGAAGCTTTATAATATCACAGAAAAAGTTTTATGAAATACGTAGAAATAATCTGTTTCCAAAAATGAATTGTGCTAAATAAAATATTACATTTTATTGCTGTATTCGATATAAGGTTGAAAGTACGAATTTTCAACCTTATCGACATTGGCAATAAAACTCAGTTTTGTTTAAAATGTTTTCACCATGTCACTGTCTAAGAAAAACAGCGTTAAAATATAGTCACCATAAATTAGTAAAAAAACCGTCAAATTACAAACTAACCTAACCGAGTGTAGTACAATCTGACGCGTTTGATTGTAATCTAACGCTGTTGACAATATTACGGTAATATAAGAATACAACAGCAATGAAGTTTGAAGGTGCTATTAGCAACGTCACGTAAACGCTAGCAAATAAATTAAAAACGGTGACCCTAGCATTTTTTTTAAATAAAGAATTTCAGGACGAGAAGAATATGTGCCTGATGGTAAGCAACATGCCTGCTACATCATTTTGTTTTAAATAGAGAGTGACGAGACCATCAGGACATGTGCCTGATGGTAAGCAACATGCCTGACATATAACAGCACAGTGACACGCAGCTATTGGAACATGAAGAGTCCAAATCATTACCTAGCACTGCACTGCTCTCGTCACCCAGAGATCTAAGATCTTATATCTCTAAGCCCTGTAATTTCTCTGGAAACATTGCCCTTCAAACCGGAACACAGTAATGTTTGCACATTACTGCTTGGCGGTAGAATAATTGGCAAAGGTGTGGTACTTCCCCAGGCGGACTCTGCCAAGAGTCCTACCACTACATCTACCACCCGTCGTAAAATCTGACCAGATCAGGTTAAAATTAGGATTACGGTTAAATTATAGTCTCGAAAAACAGACAGGCTATTTTTATCGCGAGAAAAGCTATGCCAATCGCTGCTAGTCCAGGCCAAAGCCATAGCCGATTTAGTTAGGCGGTGGAGGGGGCGGGCATTCTACCGCCTAAGTAAATCGGCTTTAGCTTAGCTATTATTATCTTTATGTTTCATCATTTCATCATCATTTTAAAAGAAAGGATAAGAGATAGAAAGATCAAAGCAAATAGTTTTCGTTCGGCGGACCCTCAGTTTTATACCTCTATATATGCTATAGCAGTGCCCCGCGGTTTTACCAGCGTAGTTCCCATTACCGTTATTTTTTCGGAAGAAAAACATAGAAAACCATTTCAGACTAAAATCTATCTGTATTCCAAATTTCAGCCAGATCCGTTGATAGGTTACGACGTGATTGTGCAACAAACATCCAAACACCGACATTTATAATATTAGTAAGATGGGATTGTATCATAGGTATACACACTTTCGCATTAAATTTATTGTCAGGCATCTTGCTTACCATCAGGCACATGTCCTGATCGTCTCGTCACTCTTTATTAAAAAAAAAAAATATCGGTTGGAAGCTAAGTTGATATAAGCGATATGGCCGCCATTTATGGCACTAGTTAGAAGTTATTTTATTTGCTATGTTTTATTTATTAATTTTTATTTGTATTCAAAGTCTTCTGGTGTGTATAATAAAAAGTTTCTGTCTGTCTGTCTGTCTGTAGGAAGTAGAATAAATATTTAATTGGATAACGGGACACTCACGTATATACGGTCGGTCAATCCGACTCGAGTCCGGACGCGGCCGAAACTCGAGTCGAATTGACCGACCGTATATACGTGAGTGTCCCGTTATCCAATTAAATATGTGTAACAACCACGTTAATTTTAATACTAAAATAGAATAAATATATTTGTATCGTTACGCTATTCGTACTTCGTTCATAGCACAATATAACTTTAGAAATCTACATCTATCCCGTCTCTTTTATCTTTGTAGAAAACGACAAGCCATTTTAATTATAGCACAGAATGGCATAAAAGCAGTTTATCGCGAGGAAAGCGCCCCTAACCCCCCTTGGGGGGATGAAAAGGGGCCAAGAAGCAGAGATTTTATAGCCCGGTGCCGTCGCAAGGCTTTTAATGGCTTATTTGCCCAGCCTTGGGGGGTAAGTGCCCCCCTTAGCTTTTGTATTGTCAATTTTATTCTACCGAAGAATGATAGTAGGTATTGATAGTGTCTTTGTTGTAGCGTTTATGGCCATTTGTTGTGTTTTATGGAAGTCTTGGATAAGGTTAAACTCTGTATTTTGCAGTCGCCGTGATTGTGCGATAAATGTATGATTGCGAGATCGTTAGTTCGAATCTCACCTTACCGTTTGAGTATTTTTATTGCAGAAGTAGCTTCAAGTATGTTGCCTAGCTTTAACAGCAAAGGAGCAAACAGCAAAGCAAGCAAAACATCGTGAAAAAACCGGTATTTACCAGAAATAAGGTTCTGCGTTGTTGTATAAAACTATCCATGCATAGTAGGAAGAGATTGCTCTAAGCAATAAAGCCGCCAATTAAATGTTGATTGTGTAATAGTTCTTAGTTTCTTTTGTGTTGTGGCTTTTCAATAAAGAGTTTTTTGGCTTTTCTCATGCTCATAGAATTTTTCGAGTTCATGTACTATCTGCCGACCCGCAGTGTGGTGAGTCGCGGGGCAAGACGCAGGGCGCAGCGAGTCCTACTAATCTCAATATTATAATAAATGTTAAAGTTTGGATGTTTCAGTTTTTTGATGTTTTTTATATATGTTGCTCAATTACATCAAAATAACTAAACAGATAAGGATGAAATTTAGAACTCAGATAATTTATAAACTGGAATAACAGATACGGTCTTGGAGTGGTAAAGTCTGCTTGGAGAAGTACCGCACATTTACCAGTTATTCTACCGTCAAGCAGTAGTGTGCACACTAAGTTCCGGTTTCAAGAGCTTTGTTTCCAGAAAAATTACATGGCATAGAGATAAATCATGTTATATGTCTAGGCGACGAGCGCAGTGCAGTGCTAGGTAATGATTTGGGATCTTCATGTTCCAATAGCTGCGTGTCACTGTGTTGTTATGGGCAGGTGTGTTGCTTACTACCAGGCATATGCTCCGCTCGTCAAGATATAAAAAACTCTATTCTATAAAAAGTGTATCTATTATGAGAAAAACTACCTAGAGTTTGGGCGTTATGAAAACTTTTCATTCACGGATTCATACTAAGTAATAATATAACAATAACTTTGGGCACTCGTCCTGTCTCGCTAGGAAAAATAAAACGACTAAGACAGACTATCAACAGTATATTTCACAGACAAACAAACTACGCAATTTACGCGAGTAGTTTTACACGTGTTCAAATATCCTGTTTTCCAGCTTTTGCCGTAACAAAACATAATCGATTATCAAAAAGAACAACTTTTAATGAAACAGGTTTTTTTAAAATCGATTCAATAATTCGGATTTTAAAAAGAAAACCGGATTTCACCCTTTTCAAGTATACCTATATAACCGAAACTAGACTGAACCAGTTCGGTTTCGTGGCCAGTTGGCTGTAACTAGTTAAATCCGCCTGTAACTGGTTTGAACCGCATTTTTGAAATGGTTTTTTGTTTGGATAGTTTTTTTTTTTGGTATGGCACAGTGTCACGCACTTATTTGCTTAAAAACTTAAAAAGTCAAAAATCAAAAAACATCGTCTATATCTTAGAATAAACAACTTCTTTTTTTAAGGCTCAAATTTTGTCGCCATCTTTGCTACCTACAAACCTATTTGTGACTCTTGTCTTTTACTGCAGGGTGCTAAAATTAGGTATATAGTCACTCTATCAAGTATACTTATTTATTTAGTCTTTAATATCCTTACATTTAAGATTGAGTAATCAGAAAATCCTTAAAAATGCACACCAACGCTGGCAAACTATTACGAAATATAATTATAATTATAAATCAATTAAAAACTTACACTTGTATAATTCCGAAATTCACAAACGAACATGACAAACTAAGCAAGACCCGCTGAGCGCGCTACTACACGTGATTCCACGGGTCTAAGTTAAATGGTCGTAAGTGCAAATTGCCCAAGGGTGGTAAGAGGTGGTGGGGTGAGGAGAGGGCGGAAAAGCGTGAAAATTACACAAGAAAATTTCGCCATTCAGCATCTTTGTGTTTTCCTCCAAGATGGCGGACGTAGGTAGCTTCGTCTGCCGATGTGAATGTGGTTGTATTAGCTATTGCGCAATAGTTACGATTTATTTTATGACACTTTGTTCAAAAGAGGGCTGAATTTCGAAGTTCGAAAATCGTAACCTTCTTTTTATATATAATTAATTTACTGACATGTACGGATTGTATGTAATAAATGAGTATGAGTATGAGTATTCTAGTTCTTCCTTGGCTATAAATATGACCTTTCCTTTTTTGGTCTTTCCATGTCTTTTTTATGTGCCTCAATAGTCATGTTTTATACGTGCCAATGTTCTATACTTTATTCAGAGTAAAGAAATCTATGTGATATTTTGGTATACGTATTTAAATAACGTTACTGATTATTTTATAATTATTTATTTATAAAAGTAAAATAACTGTACATAGTTATGTTAATAATAATAAGTAGCTTGGGCCCTGCCCCGCTGCTGGCGGCACCCTAGTTTTTAAGTTTTTTATAATGTTTGTATTTTTTATATATGTATTGTAAAAAACTTAAAAATTAAGAAAAAAGATTAAATGAGTGAACAGTAAAATAACTATGACAGTTATTTTATTTTTATACATAAATAATAAGTGACCCAACCAGATATCCAAAATTCTCGCATACTTTTACAATGTAATATTTTTTTTTTATATTTAACATTCTGGAAAAAAATACCTTCCTTAAAAAATCAAAAGCTTAGTAAAATCGTGACTGTTAAGTAGAATATATTTAATGAAGATAAATGGCGCTGGTACGAACATTATTAAAGTAGTGGTTTGCCCGGCTTTGCTCGTACATATATAACCTATCTATCGTACATATATAGCACTCAGGAGCTACATACATATCCAAAGTTGAAAGAACTTTTGAGGTCGCTCTAGTAACTCCTGAGATTAAGCGCATTCAAATAAATTAACTCTTCAGCTTTATAATATTAGTATAGGTAGATAAAAACAGCATACTTAAGAATTCCAAAACTCAAGTTTTTTTTAGCAAAGAGAGGGTTAAGGCCTCTCTTTCTCTCGATTTCTTACGATCGCAACTTTAAACTTATTTACCAATTGAACTCAAATCAATTTCTAGTTTTTTTGGCTTGCGTCAGTATTGATGAAACGTTACCTTTGCGACGCTTCATTCTTTTTTATTAAATTCGAAATGTCGCAATATTTCAGTTACACAGTTTTCCCCGTAGCCCGTTACAGGAAGTCAGTACAATAGACGCGGCGCGTTCTTTGATCATCGTTCTAATTAACGCCGGCACTACTTAGCGGTAATTGTCGGCTTTCTCTTACACTTTACTTATTTGTATTAGCACTTTATTGTTTAGTCTTGTATAGAAATAAACGATCATTATCTATGCAACTAGTAATTTTACTGTCCTATTAATATGCCTATTATTAATGAAATATATTACGTAAAACTCTGCATGGGTCTTGCTCAATCATGTATATATAATTTCTAAACAATCAGTTCCAAGAAGTCAGGCTTAAAAATGTACCTACGTGCCTTAATATTGTTTTTAAGCTTTCGAACACATAATCATAACCAGTCTTCTCGTGACCACAGCGGTTGTAACGCTGCCGAAACGTCGAGGTATTTAAACAATGAATTATTCGTGATTAAGCCCATAGGTACTATATAAACATTACGTGCCTTAATTTCAATACCTATGCTCGGCGATCATTTTATAACTATTATAAGATTACTCTTGACCGCCATCTTGCTTGATGTTAAACGACAATGCGCCTTACGATGGAGCGAGCTTACTTAGAAGAAACTGATCCACTTTTGACTGAAAGACACCAACATTGTAGCCATCGGGAAACACCCACTCAGGCAACGCATTCTGAGATTTTACGTTCTTATCACAAAAGAAGAGTGAAAATCCTCCATTCCAGCTTTTAATTAATCAAGCTTTTTTCAAGGTACAAGTAATCCAACAAAAAAGGCAAATGGTCGATTTTTTCGCAAACGATTTTTTATTCGTTACATTTTGGAGAGTGTGTAACTACTCTCCAAAATTTATCGAATAAAAAATCGATAAGCTATCATTTCTGCGGCGATGTTCAAGACATTTTAAAGTCTTTTTCGTATAAGAGTGTCGTTGCCTTGAATTTTTGATCGAGATTCGAGCTAGGACTATCAACTTGATATGTGCAAAAAAAAACTGTCGTGTTTATGTTACCTGACCTTGATAGGAATACGATGAATCGTGTTTACTTGAAAAAAAAACAGATTACTCTCGACATACCAAGATTGTAACCAATAGGAAAAATCCACACAGACAACACATTCTATTGCCTCTAGGCTTCTAATGTCGGCCTAGTTTTGGTATGCTGTTTCCTGTTCGTACACGATTGCCTGGTAGAAATCTCTCTAAGCGATAAGACCGCCAATTAAAATGTTAAGTTAATAGTATGTTTTTTTAATATTATGTTTTCTGTTTTGTGGCTTTAATAAAGAGTTGTTGTATTGTACGTTCTTATCACAAAAGTGGAATCAAACCTCCTTGGTCAAGTCGTTGGAACGCCAACCATGAGACGATATAGCTTTTTCGAGCTCGTAACAGTTAGTTGCATCCACGAAACCCTACTTATTGTTTGGAAGTTTAGATGCTCCGATATTTGTTGCTCAATCACGTCGGAACCTCTGAACGGATCGAATTGAAATTTGGAATACAGTTCGATTATATTTTGGTAGAATCCATAGGTTACTTTCTACTACCAAAAAATAAACAGAAACGGAAATTTCTGGGGCTAAAATTACGGCTGTGTATCTTATAAAAAGCAATGGCAAAGGGCAAAATAAAGCAAATTAGATACACACTCTCAGAAATGTATTGGATAAAAACCGAAAGCCTAGTAATTTTGCGGCGATATTCAAGAATTTAAAATATTTTCCGAAGAAGGGTTATACTGATAAGTATAGCGACAACAAAGGGCGCAACGCTCAAACTTGTATAGATTCTTCCCTGTCTCCTGAAACTTCATTAACGAACTTGGTCCTTTATTACCCCGATAACAAAGGCACCCATAAATATTTAATGCTGTCAATACACTTATATACGGAACTTATCTCCTAGATGTTATGTACACGCCTCGGGGCGCAGAGGCGAAGACTGTTAAGGGGACTTTACGACCGACTTCTACAACGCAGCGTTTTAAAATGAACACAGAATGGTAGGATATTACGTCTTCTGCGCTAGAGTTTGAAAGTAGAGCCAACCCACGGCAAACTGTCATAGATCCTTTTTTACGAATAAAATGTTCGCGTTCCTTTAGTCCAATGTATAAGCATTGCCAATTAGCGTGATAATCTACGCCACTGATATTACATAGGCATAAATAGCAAATGTTCCCACTTTTGGTCCCAATTCTGTCCTTTTTCAGAATGAGAGAGTCAGACCATAACCCGCTACGATGAACAAGTGTGGATGACTCATATCCTTGAAAGAATATAGAAGCTTGTCGGTTTCCTCACGATGTTCGTGGGATTTGAACCAACGGCTCCGCCTGGACAATTGCCGTTCTCCCGACTAGATCAGCAGTAAATTCGAATCGTAGTATTAAGTCTCTTTTAAACACAAATTTTGTCTTCTGGTATTATTGGCATATCTTGAAAAAACAATACCATAGCACCATTCTGCAAATGCGGACTCACAACGGTGATGCGACCGGCTGTGAATCAATAGATAGATAGATAGATAGATAGATAGATAGATAGATAGATAGATAGATAGATAGATAGATAGATAGATAGATAGATACTCTTTATTGTACACACCAAAAACAAAACAATACAGTAAAAGAAAAAGAAATACATTAAAACTAGTGTTACAATCGGCGGCCTTATCGCTAAAAGCGATCTCTTCCAGGCAACCTTGGGATGGAAATGTTTTTAGAAGTAATAAAAAGCGGGGTGTGCTAAAAAGAATAATAAGACGATCAAATGTGTTTACATACTGTAAAACGTAAATAAATAAATAAACATACATACTAATAGAGTTTACATACTATTACATGCAATATTTGTAAAATATACTACTAAATATATAATAAATAACTGTAGGTATATAAATATCCAGAAAATAAATCAAACCATTATTATCAGAAGAAAAATTAACGAGTTGAAAAGATAAATGAATTAAATGCATATAAAACCATAGTAGACATATAGGCATATCTAATAGTAAAGAAAATAAGATATGAGATTGTGACTACAGCTTAGACAAATAATAATTTTAACATGAGCTTTAAAAGAATTGAGCGATGGCGATTTTCTAATAGCAACAGGCAATTCGTTCCACAATTTAACTGCCTGAAAGGCAAAAGATTTGCCGTAATAAGTTTCGGAACGTGCTGAAGGTGGCTTCAGGGTTGTTAGATCTTGACCTTAGCGGCCGAGCGTGGCAGTCCTGCCAGAACGTGAACCATTCTTTTAGGTACTGCGGGGTACAGGAATTAAAGAGTATATTGTATAGAAGATAAAGAATGTGAGCATTACGACGCAGACGAATGGGCAACCACTTGAGTTTGACGCGAAAATGAGAAACATGATCATATTTGCGTAAACCAAATATGAATCTTATACAATAATTCTGAAGGCGCTCAAGTTTATCTAGCTGGTCTTCTCTAAGATCAAGGAAACTGACATCAGCATAATCTAGGACAGGTAGAAGTAGAGACTGTGCGAGTGCAATTTTAGTGGCAGTAGGTAAAAAGTTTCGAAGGCGCCTAAGGGAACCCCCTGACGCATATAGCTTAGCACTGATTGTTTTGACATGGTTATCCCAAGATAAAGTTTGATCAAATGTTACACCGAGATTTTTAAATAGGTTTCTTTCTCAAGCACAAGTCTCTTCAACATAAAACAACATCGTCATAAGAACTTACGTTATTTTGCCGGTAACTTTTGTTTTTCCAGACCCACAGTCCTGATTTTATATGTCCCATGCACTTCAGTACATTTTAAACAAGATCTTAAAAGTAATTGAGCTAAATACAGTGTAATGTACTCGTAATTCAATTTGTGAAACATTTATATTAGTATTTGAGTATGGTTGAGGACAAAAAACTTTAGTACTACTACAGGCGTATCATAAAAGTCCGTATCACTGTGTATTTACTATTTCCGTGAGAAATATTAGATTGACATATTATGTCACCATACCCGTCCTATTATACATTTATACGGCATATGTATATGTATATATTTATACGGCAGATTATAATCTAGCTTTGTCAGATTAGAAACTAACTTTTTTTTTTTTTTTTTTTTTTAACTTTTATAGGTTTACACTTGACCGCCATCTCGCCTGATGTTAAGCGACGATGCGGTCTACGATGGAGCGTGTTTACCTAGAAGAAACCGATTAACTCTCGATTTGAAGACACAAAGATTGTAACCATCGGGGAAAACCCACTCAGGCAACGTATTCCACAGCCTAGACGTTCTTATCACAAAAGTAGAGTCAAATCTCTTCGTTCGTGTCTACCTACCGTGAGATTATATTTAGATTTGTTAGATTATGTTAGTTTGTCTGGGTCTTTTTCACACTTAGCCTCTTTGATTTTATATGACGTTATTTTTGTTTTCATAATTATATAATGTTAGTATTAGATTATAATCTGACAGTGTTGACAATTGGACGTTTACTCATAGATGCAGTTTTTTTGTATAGTATAGAGTGACTAGATGTGTATACCTGATGGTAAGCAACATGCCTGCCACAACAGCACAGTGGCACGCGGCTATTGGATTATGAAGTGTCCAAATCATAACTCAGCACTGCACTACGATCGTCATCTAGAGAAATAAGACGTTTTATCTCTATGCCCTGTAATTAGACTAGAAACATTGCCCTTCAAACCGGAAGATAGTTATTTAAGCACATTACTGCTTGGCGGTAGAATAACTGGCATAGTTATATATCATCGTCATTCTCCCTGTCTTATGTGAAGCCTCCTTACCCACGCCGTAATGAGCCTCGGCACAACTTTCTGCAGAGCCGCGAAAGTAGCACGGAAAACTTTAACGGCGTCTTCGTTGAGTAGCGCGCCCGCCATAGTTTGATACTTGAAGAGTTTCAAGAATTCCTTGCGAAGTTCTTGATCTTTGTGTAATATCATACGGCGAATACTCTGATGCAATATATGAGATCTTTTGAAAGTTATACTTCGTTAAGGAAAAATATTGAGGATAAATATTCACGATGCCTGTGCACACCGGTACGAAACTGACACCCTGAAATTAGCTATTTTATGTTCTAGTAAGCATTGCAACTAACTTCAGGTTAATACTTCTTTAGCCGATGATATTATCTATTCTATGTATGAAATAAGACTTCTTAGCACGAGTAATAAAGAGAAGTATTAACTTCTTGCGCATTTACATAAGTACACAAACACTTGTTATTTTTTGGAGGGCTTAGCTGTGCCGCGATGCATCTGATTCTGTAGAATGCACGAAACTGGACATTCGATTGAATATCGCCGCAGTTCAAGTTCCCTATAAAACATCGTCCTCATCATTCGAAATTACGGCGCATTTGTCTAGCTCTGAATCTTCTTTTGACCAATTCTTTTGAAAATTTCAGCAAAAACGCATTCAATGTATTTTGAATTGCAGGCGACACAATACGCAACGCGCTACGCAACAACTGTGTAATCTGCTTAGCCCTGAATATAACAAGAACCGCTTTGTGAGGTCATTAGTTCATCTAGCAGGAGGCCGTCTAACACTGTGTCTTTGGGTTCGTGGTCGCCACGCGAGAACTTTTCTTCCCCATCGGTTGTCAGTTGTGCGAGCGATGTGGCTTGCTCATTGCCGCCTCAGTTTGCTTACTCTTTAGAGGTATTTCTGCTACTTCAACTATATAAGTAGCAGAACTAGCTCAATGCTTATCTTAATATATGTAAATCTCCTGTCACGATGTTTGTCCTCGATGGACTCCTAAACTACTTAGCCAATTTTAATCAAATTTGGACACCGTGTGTAGATTGATCCAACTTAAAAGATAGGATAGTTTTTATTTCGATTAATGGGCTTTATGTGATCATATCCGAGCGAAGCCGGAACGGGCCGCTAGTATGGTTATAAATATCTCTATTTAAAAGTCTGGATTGTCTCGACTGCGGCAAAATTCTGATGTTTTGCCGTGGCTAAACAATGGTATCAGCTTGTAATTTAGGAGATAGAACGTAACATTCAATAACACATAGGTACTACATAGACTACTTTTTATCCCGACAAAACAACGGAAATGATACATGGGTAAATTGTAGACATTGCTAGTACTTTTTACACCTCTACATAGTTGCACTAAAGACTTTGTTTAACAGCTTCAGTAATACATCTCTAAGATGTTTCTTAAAGAATTTGCAGATCACTCGCGTGATTTGTATATTGCAAACCAATAGCTTGTACTATTTTATATCATAGTTGACTTATTTTTGGCTTAGCTTGAGTAACCGGTTTAACCCTCTTTTAAAGTTTAAGTTGTAGCACTGGCCGGTGTCCTTTTCAACCTCTATTCTTTGGCACTGTCTTGGACTATTTCATAGCTTTTTTGATAAAACCTGTTTATGGGCAACTGGTTTGGTACAGCGTTACTGTCGTGTGTTCTTTAATTTTATTTAAAACTAGCAGCCCGCCCCGGCTTCGCACAGGTATTGTGGAAAATAAGTATAAAACAAAATTATTAGACTTATAAATTTTAACACACTCTTGGCAGGCTTGCCATGCTTAGGACATACGACCAAAATAAAACAAACAATCCCAATCATCTGTTTATCATTTAAAACGCATATATATTTACCTACTTTACTTTATGAAAAAAATGCGGGAACCAGAATCTCAAGGTCCTGAGAGGAGCGAGCCAAGCGAGGCCAAGCGTAGACGCCGGCGACCTCCATAGCGGAGCGTATGTCGAGTATGGAGAAGTGACACGCAGGGACATAGAGCTTCTGGCTCCGGGAGCCCACCCGGGAGTCGAATCTCAGTGATAAGCCCTAATACTTCGATCAGGAATGTACGTTCGTGATCGAAGCCCTAATAGGACCAACTCTTCTTTGATCATTATGTGTTTTGGTATTGCTATGCTTCTCTCAATGTGTGCCTTTAAACATTATGCTAAGTTATGTTTATGCTATACATGGTATGCTATGGTAGCAAAAATTATGCGAAAACAGTTATGCGTTAGTTGTTATGGTATATTATCATTAGCTCTAAAAACGTTATGCCTACATGCACACGTTTTAGTTTTAGGCGTGTCTAGCGTCGTTTTTATTCCCCTTCTACTTGTACGCATCAAATCAAATCAGTAAATATTTAATGGTTGTAATTTAGTGTTAAAACTCCGCTAATGCCACCTACAACGTAGTTTAGGGTATCTTTTAATAAAAAAATGGTGGTTTCTAATAGTTCTAAATACATGCTAAATAGTTACGGCTGATCTAGTCGGGAGAACGGCGGCAGCCGATCCAGAGCCCCGGGTTTAAATCCCACGTGCACCACTGTCTTTTCGGAGTCATGTGAGTAATGGTGCTACCTTAGGTGAAGGAAAACATCGGGAGGAAACCGCCATGTACTTAGAATCTTTTGAGGTCATGTGTCATCCACCAACCCGCACTGGGCCAGCGTGGTGGATTATGAACTTGATTCTCTCCTTGCGAGAGAGGGCCCCGAGTCCCAGTAGTGGGAATATTTAGTGGGCTGCTTATTGTATCTATTGATACAGCTAGATGTCTGATCGTCACATCAACGTAGTCCTTAATGATCCGTTTTATTCTCCTTTAGTAGGTAGGGTAAAGGGGACCTTTGGGGATGAGCTATATCCCTCATAAGTTTCGGCTGGTCTAGTCGGCAGAACGGCGACTGCCGATCCAGAGCCCCCCAGCTCAAATTACCCGCGCATCACTGTTTTTTCGAAGTAATGTGCGTAATGCCTCTAATTTAAAACGGTGAAAGAAAACATCGTGAGGAAACAGAAACGGAATAAAATTAATGTACCTAATAATATGTAGAAAGTGCGAGAAAACTTAAACAATAACAGTAAAGGTAGAATAAACTTATTTAAAAGCAGTTCGGAAAAACCTTTTTGATTGGAACATAAAAAAGTGTTACGAAAAAATGTTTAATATTTGATATTATCATTTGCGTCCACTACAAACATAGCGAGCCGACCGCGCGAAGTAGACGCGCGCCTTCCAAATTCATAGCTGCAAACACTTCTCTCCCGTGCCTCGGTGTCCAACACGCTGCGCGCCGTATTTTGATAGGATTGATATTTTTAACTTCGTAGTACCTTTTGAATGGAATGTCCGACTTCAATAATTCAAAAAGTAATCAATAGGTATTAAAAGAGTCTTGAATAAGAAATAATTTATTTGGATAAGAATTCATACAAATATGTGGATAACATGGTCTAAATTTGATAGACATTTTTATCTACTTTTAAAATGTAAAAAAGTAGTTGTAGCGACGTAACTACTGTAGTTAGACATATGGTATTGCGAGGTTTTTTGTAGATTTTAATACGCTCTATAATATTGTAGAATATTGTTTTGGTCTATCATTAGTACTTTCCGCAGCGTATGGGATGAAAGCCATTTTATGTCTGTTTTTATTCCACCTTGCGTTGGTTTTAGTTAAATTTTCCGAGGATATCTTATTTTTTTTCGTGATTAACATAGCCTATGTTACTCAGTGATAATGTAGCTTTCTATTGGCAAAATAATTTTTAAAATCGGTCCAGTAGTTTTTGAGTTTATTCGTTGCATACAAAAATACAAAAATACAAATCTTTCCTCTTTATAATAATAGTATAGATTACATAGAAAGTGATGGTAACAACATAGACACTTTAGCTAGGTGGTGGCTGTGAACATTTGGTGAGGGTTTTTTTCGATGAAATTTGTACTAGTAGCATCCCGTGATTTCATTCGCGAATTTCTCGGTTATTATCTCAAGATAAAAGGTAGGTAGGTATGTATTATTTCGGACTTTTATCTATTTATACAGTACATTAAATTGCATCGAGATCCCTTGAGTACTTTTTACTTGCAATAGTAGATTACAAACATATACACAAACTTTCGCATTTATAATTGTAGTATGAAGTAGGGTATGATAGAAGAAAATGTTATGGGAAATCATTCAAAATAGATATAAAAATAAGATTACCCAAAGCGTAATTCCAACTCGCGTTGTTATAACCCAAATGGGTACACTACAATTTCAACTTTTAGTTCATTGTTACTTAAGTGAGGAAATTAACAATTGAATCCTGAATATAGAGCAAATTCTGAGCAGCACGGCTATTCCAGAACTGAGACAGATTGCTTGAATAAAATAGCTTTCAGTGATGAGGCTGTGGCGGTTATACAACCAGATATTCAACCGGCAGCCACAAGTTCTTCATGTACACCTTTAAATTGTGTAATTTAAATACCATTTTATTCATAATAACACCGCAACTGTTCTGTGGTTTAAATTTTTTGCCTTGAAAGAATAATTATATCGGTAATTTTTATTTTGGTTAGAAGATTTTCAATGAATGAAAAATAACTGTAATAAACTTTATAGTACGAGTACTTACAGATTATTAACACAAAAACATATTTCCTACGTTGTCACTCTTAATTTATTTCATTTTTCAAAACATTCTTATTTAATTGTTACTGAACTAAATGACATGAAAATAGTATTCTTGCGGATAAAATAAACATTAACATGTATCAACTTTTGATCATGACATAACTTAAAAAAAATTATATCTATTGATTTATTCTTATTTTAATAATTGTCCACTTGAATCTTTTTGTAAACTATCAAATATACAAAGTTCCATTTATAATATAATACTGATAAAGTAAAATTTATCTTTACAGGTATCAGAAAGCAGACTGCCCCAACCCTACAACAACCCTTTCCCACGGATGACCGCAGTCCGAACGTCTTGGGGTCAGTCTGACCCTTTATTATAATGATAAAAACTGGCCGAAGAAACAACAATTTCTGTTAAAACCTGTTTCCATTCCCATAGTTTGTGAATTTGTCTTTTGCTATAAAACTTGTTTTGAAGATTTTGTAGTTTTTATTGTTATCCTAACTGACCGGTACTGACCAATACAATAGAAACGGTTACGACAGTACTACTTCCATGTGTGTGTATGTGTAATAATAGTACAACATTTTTAAGTGTCACCCCAAACTGCAGGACATGTGCTTAATGGTAAACCACATGCCTGCCCATAACAACACAGTGACACGCAACTGGAACATGAAGAGTCCAAATCATCAGGCGTGATGGCGGTCAAGTGTAAACCTACCTAAGTTAAAAAAAAAACATTACTTAGCGCCGCACTGCGCTCATCACACGGAGTGTTTTATCTATTAGTCCTATAATTGCTTTGGAAACAATGCCGGTCAAATCGGATAATAGTAATGTTTTCATTACTACATGGTGGCAGAATAACTGGCACAAGTGTGGCCTAATTGCACGTAGCAGTAGACTGCTAACTAATTATAAACAATAATAGTATTATCATGAGCATGAATCGGAGCAATTTATCACTACAAGAGAGTTTAGGTCAACATCCACTACGATGGCCAAGTGCGGATGACACATGAATTTCTTCCAACACGAAGGTTTATTCACGAAGTTTTTTTTCACTGTTAAAACCAATGATGATAACAGGACTCGTCCATCTAGACTTACTAAAATACATAAGGGGTGCAGATGGGATTCTAGCTACATATGTATACTGCTACTACACATGTCAGTGAAGGGAACTCACAAGATGTCATCGATCTAAAAAGCGTCAAACGCGCACATCGCGCTGGGCTGCTCCGCCGTCGCTCCGACGCTACGCCACCGCCTCACCCGCCCGACATTAACACGTCGGAGACGTGAATTCGTAAGGTTTTCTCAAAAGAATAATTGCTCAACACAGCTAAAAAAATTCAAAAATATTTATTACGTAACTAAAAGACCAAGACATATCGAGCGCGCTACCCTCGGCGGAGATAAATTTTGGAGCGTCAGTGAAATTTTAATAACTAATTTTCTTGTAGGACTCTCGCCCGCGGCGTCTGCAGCGAGGCGCTGTGTAGACGCGGTACGTTCCCGTGTGCTTAATGTGTTTTATGTAGGTTATATAGGTACGTAATGTAATTTATTTATTTACTACCAGCGCCATTTTATCTACACACTAGGTTGAAGTGAAAAGTTCTCGGCCTGATGCGGCGATAGCATTTGAATCGGCAAAATTGTATCTTTTAAAGTTAGATGACCTTTCATTAGTTCGTATATCAAAGTTTCAACTAGTTCTGTCAAGTAGTTAGCTAACACATTTTTTTACAGCAGACAGAGCAGCAGATTTGAATATCGAAAACTTGAATATCGCTCGTTCTTAAGACGCTTCGTTTTGGATAGATTAACAGCTAAGGAAATTCATTAACAGCTAAGGAAATTCATTAACTGTTGACAAAAATTAACGGGGACTCTGCTCCTCCCATGTCAACGGTTAAAAAGGTGGACCTGAATACATGATCGCATGTATCTCAAAGATAAAATAAGTGAAAGACAGCAAAAATCCGTCATCGCACCGAAAACCATCGAAAAAATGCAAAATATCATGTTGGACGATAAGCGATTGAAGGTGTAGAGAGACCGGAAGAAAATCACCTTATATTTCCGGTTGACGAGCGCAGTGCGGTGCTGGGTAATGATTTCGACTCTTCATGTTCCAATACCGTGTTACTGTGCTGTTATGGGATGGCACGTTGCATACCATCAGGCACATGTCCTGTTCGTCTTGTCACTCTATAGCTCTGTTTTATAAACTATGTATATTACCAACAATATTTATTCTACCGCCAAGCAGTAATGTGAAAACATCTCTGTGATCCGGTTCAATGCAATATTTTCAATTATATTTCTCAAAAATATACCGACTCATTTTTTTTTATTTTGGCGATATGAAATAGATTTGAGTAATAGAAGCCTCGAAGAAGATCAATTTTACCAGCAAAAACCCTCCACCCACTCAAACTAACCTACCCTCAAGTCAATCAATCCATTATCGATATAAATTGGTAATTTTACCCAAGAAAATGCGCCTTCGCAGGCTATTGTAAGAAACCTTTTCTTCCCCGCCCAATCAATCAATCAAAAAAAAACCTCCGACCCCTCCCACGCCCAACCCCCATTTATCCACATTAATATAAGGGAGTCGTGATAAATTGCCGCTACCCTCGCCCGAGCTACGTTTTCTTAGACGAATTTTGCGGGTGGAGTGTGGGTATAGGGTGTTTCAAATTATTTAACGACAAAAATGTAAAATTAGTACGCAAAAAAAGTGGTAGTATAAAGGAGCGAGCGGTATACCAGCAAAATCTCCCTTAACCTCCTGAAAGACCTTGGCTTGTCCAGAAGTTCAGTAAGTTTTATACTAGAACGAGTATCTAAAGCTGCACTAGTTGGCTGGGCAGGGAGAGAAACACGAGTAGTGAAGGTGAGTGTTGATGTACGTCGGAAAAGGGCCCTTTAAATCTACACCCGTGTCACAAGTCTCGGGATCTACTCCGGATTTCTCTCTCTGCCTCACGATGGACCCAGTACCCGCACGGTGAATCCATGGAATGCTAAGAAGATCGTCTCAGTGTAATGATGGAAAGAACTGTGTGTGAAAGTCTATGTCAAAGAGGTTACGTCTACACTGGGCTAAATGAAAAATATTGACATCCAATACTGCATTTTTTGACTGAACAGAGCCTTTATTAACAAAACTAAAATACAATGAGAATTACACTACACTACAAACCTAACTAACTACTTACACTAAGCACAACTGAATTGACCATAGACCAATAAAGGTCTACAGATAATCAAGATGTTTAAGCCCACTACCAGTCGGCAGCGTGCCCAGAATGCTAGCGGCATTGTATGCCAAACTTCATTGTATACAATCCTCCTAACATTATAAATGTCAAAGTTTCGATATTTGCAGCTTAAACGCATTGGAACGGTTGAACGGATAAAGTTGAAATTTATAACAATAACATATTACAGTTTGAGATAACACATAGGCTACAATGCTATATATCACGAAAAAATACAGGAACGGGACAACGTGACTGAAACCGCGGGGTGCTGTTAGTATAATAAATAATTAATAAACTAATTTGACGTAAATTCTAGAACAACTATTTTCTGTATTGCAATAAAAATAAATCAATAAACTAGTGATGCCGAATGTTGTGGTGATTACGGACAGTTGAATAAAGGGGTTTTAAAGTGTTCGCAGAAAATAGCCGTGGTTTCGTTAAATATTCCGTAATCTTAAGTAAGTTTATTGATTTTAATTTTAAGTTTTTGTAAATTTTTTTGTTTTTTTTTCTAATTAACCGCAATAAATAGTTTATCGATATTTCTATCTGTATTATATGTTTATAAGAATCTGAATACAGTGCTTAGCGAGTGCAGTCCTCCTGGGGAAGTGGCATCTTTGCCTTATAACGGCAAGCAATAATGTGCTATGCTACATCCTGTATTCAGATTTTAATCATAATGTTTTTAAATATATGTAATGGATAGAAAGATAGATAAACTCTGTATCGCACTTTAGAAGATCAAAAATAAGAAATAACAATGACGAAGTCAGAGATATAATGTTCTAAAGCAGAAGTCGGCAACAGTTTATTCCCGGCTACAGAGTTATGTATGTTTGTATGTCATTATATTAGCGACTCTACAAGCACTGAGCACTGCAAATTTTATTTTTATAATTTAGAGTGACGAGTCGAGCTGGACATGTGTCTGATGGTAAGCAACATGCCAGCCACATAACAACACAGTGACACGCAGCTATTGGAACATGAAGAGTCCAAATCATTACCTAACACTACACTGCGCTCGTCACCCAGAGATCTAAGATATTATATCTCTAAGCCCTGTAATTTCTCTGGTAATTATTATAAGCTTTTACGGTTTAATCTACATTTTTCACCTTGTAGCCCATAGCTTCTGAAACGTTGCCGACCCCTGTTCTAACGCATCCCCGTACAAACATCGAAACACCCAAATTATAACACTTATTACATTAGTAGAATTAAGATCACGCTGTATATAATTTTCTCAAGCAAGTAATTAACGACGGAGGAGGCCTTTTCGTAGCAAAAAACAATTCAGCTCACGTTCTCCGAACCTCACGTCTTCTCCAGGCGATATATATGTGTACGCACCCTCTATTTACATGTTATGTATGTTGTATAAGACTTTACGTGTGTGTATGATAGAATTATAAAAAAATATTTTTCTTGATAAAGTTTTTATATCACAAAAATTCAAAAAAAAAACAGTGGTAGGTGCTCCGAGATTGCTGATAGAAGTGAAATCACAACATACATACGTATAAATACTTATGAGTACATAGGTGGTCGTCAGTAACAATGTGGCCGGTAAAAATACCATCTAAAAAAAACTCCATTGCATGTGTAATATATGTACATCTATCTATGTACACACACATACACAATATGTCTACCCACTTACACACAAACGTGCCGCAAGTTCAATTGTTTTATACCATCACATAAAATGTCAACATACATGGATGTTATTGTACCTACAAAATATTTCTTCATACATACTTACATACATGCTTGTATACAGAGATCGCGGTAAAGGTAACGGTGTCACGAATTTCAATTGTTTATTTTCATCACTAAAACTGCTCACAAGTGATATGGTCAGTCCAGTTCGACTTAAGTTTCCATCGCATCGGGTGAATTTCTTTTCAAAGAGATTACACGTCTGACCGTTTCTTGTTTGACATTTAATCTTAAGTCGACATTGTTGACATTTTTTTTGTTAACTGTTCATAATGGCATTCTTTGACATTGCTCACACATCTGAACTGCAAGAGCTACTACTGCAAGACCTTGTATTTAAACTACATACTTATCAAAGTCCACAACAACATCTTGCTGAAGCTCAAGACGTTGGCGTAATTGTGCTCACCAAACATATCACACTAACATACATAGCACAACCGGATAGAAGCCAGAAATTAATAGAAGATGAATCAGATGACATATAAAATTAAAATAAATAAAAATTGGTTGACGTTTCACACACAACACCATCTGACTCCAAACTAAGCAAAGCTTGTACTATGGAAGCCAGATAGCTGATATATTACTTATATATGTTTAAATACATACTTATTATACATAGAAAACACCCAGGCACAGTACAAATATTTGAATTCATCACACAAACATTTAATATGATACAACCGATTAAAAGCCAAAAATGATAAAAGAAGAAGAAGACGTTATCAGCTGACTATTGCTATTATTAGAGGAATAGATATTAAAACCAAGATCAGGTTGATCCGAGCCCTGGTATTTCCTATTTTTCTGTATGGAGTGGAAACGTGGACGATTTTGAAGGATAGATGCATTTGAGATGTGGTGCTGGAGGCGACTACTACGAATACCTTGGACGGCAAAACGCACCAATGTGTCTATCTTGAGTCGGCTCAGAATAAAAACCCGTTTATCGACCATATGCCAACAACGCATCTTTTCCTATTTCGGTCACACAGTACGCAGAGGCGATAAGAGTCTGGAAAAACTGATTGTCGTTGGGAACACCGAAGGCAAACGATCGCGTGGTCGTTCACCAACCAGATGGACCGAACAAGTGAAAGACTCGTCGTCCTCCAAATTGTACGCGGTCGTGAGAGACGCGATGGACCGGGACCGGTGGAGGCAGATCATCCGCTCCAGATATAGCCCCGATGCTGACCACGATCCTCAGACATGAGGGACCGACCATAGAGAGAGAGAGATTGTTATTATTGTATAAATTCAGACCAAACTTATTGCATGCCTCTAAGAAGAGGCCAGTTTGTATGGGTTTTAAAATGTTTTGTACCACCTTATCTTGTCTGCAAGCAACTTTTTGTATTTTGTATACTTGTATCTGAACTGGACTGACTATAACACAAGTGTGGCGCCAGGGGCGGTCACACAGTCGTGATCGAGGCACAAGAACGTGTGGCAAGTGTGTGCGTGCGTTTAAATTCGTGATCCACATAGGTTCTGGACCTAGTCTAGGGTGTGGGGCATGACTTCCATGACCCTCCGCTCTGAATCTGCCCTTGGTCCAGTTTGAACTAAGCATTAGTCGCATCGGGTGACTATTTTCAATGAGATTGCACGTGGGACCGCTACTCGTTTGGCATTTAAACTTAAGTCGAACTGGACTGACTATAACTGGACTGGACCGACACGTGGTTTACCAGTGTATTAAAAAAAGTGTAAAAATCACGTGAGTTTTTATACTAGAAGTAAAAAGTTTGCATTGTTAATAGTTATACTTTAAACTAACTCCCTAACACAATTCATCCCTTCAAACAAAACGTAACAATCTACAATTTCCCTTGTTATCTAGGGCGGATATCTCAAAACTCTTATAAGTGCGAATAATAATTACAAGGGGGCATAAAGGGGTTCCTCCCTGGGCAAGGGGGGTTGAAAGGGGGTTCGTTAGCAAGCCTTAATGCTGGCAGACATTAATCATTCCTTTCATAAAGAGTGGGCCCGGTAGATAAATAAGTGTAGTATGTGTTTTCTTAGGCTACCCCTTCTTGAGAAAACGTTGTATTTGGGTGGACATGTCGGAAATACGTTAGGCTACTATAAATTATGTTATTACGTGAAATTTAAACCTCTTCAGCGGCGTTGAGCACTTTCAGCATGGAAAAATTTTAAGGTCTCGCGTCACTGACTTGCTAGTAGCATTTTTTTTATAATGGTTGACGAAACGACCTGGCCATGTCCCTGATGGTAAGCAACATGCCTGCCACTTAACAGCACAGTAACATGCACCTATTGGAACATAAAGAGTCCAAATCACATTACCTAGCACTGCACTGCGCTCGTCACACAGAGATCTAACATGCTATATCTCTCAGTTCTGTAATTTCACTGGAAACATTGCCCTTCATCACTGCTTGGCGGTAGAATAACTGACAAAGGCGTAGTACTTCCCCAGGCGGACTCTGCTAAGAGTCCTACCACTACTATATTACTTATTATGACAACCTTATGACGGCTAGTGAAGGGACTAGACATTTAGTTACATGTACACGTAATGGTCTGGAATAACACAAATGCTATTTTTTATCCCGACAAAATCAGGATCCCGAAATTCAGAATTGTGTTTAGTCGACTTAAATAAAGGAGGAGGTTCTCAAACTACGCGGGTGAAACCGGCGCCACTAGTACATAATAAAACCGAAACGAATTGAGAAACTCCACCTTTTGCGAGGTCGACTAAACACAGTCCCGAATTTCGGTATGTCTTATCCACATACATCTCACGCCGTTTCCTCAACGCGGCAAGGCGGTGCTGCCACATAATTATTCATCTTAAATTGCACGTGTATGTATGTGTGTACGTATACATACGACGTGGAGTTTCAGTGTGTATATTCCTTGGAAATTGGGTCAGTAGCGCAACTGTGGTAAAGATAAAAGAACTAAATCTGACCACTGTTCAAAAATTTTGCATAAACAGCACATATTTTGTCTCTTCAGAACGTCTAGGCTGTGAAATGCATTACCAGAGTGGGGTTTTCCCGATGGTTACTATCTTGGTGTCTTCGATTCGAGAGTGAATCGGATTTTTCTAGGGAAGCATGCTTCATCTTCCACCGCATCGTCGCTTAACATCAGGCGAGTTGGCGGTCAAGTGTAAACCTACAATAGTTAAAAAAAACACTCTCTCACAAGAGGAGAGTCATCATCATCATCAGCCTGCAGTGATGATGATGAGCCTGCAGTGATGAATCAGCCCCAATGATTTCCACAATGACCGGCCGCCTCCATCCACCGACTTCCCGCGATCGAGACAATATCATCGGTCCATCGTGTGGGAGATCCGTCCTACATTGGGAAGTGAAGAAGAGAGTAATGACTATAAATCCAACAAGATGACAAAGTACGAGTTGACGGACGACATAATATATGTACTCTGAAAACTATGTATGTACTCTCTGAAGCAATATTTAAATACTCTAGAGAGAGAGGTTAAGGTGGAATTTACTACAAACTCAGTAAAACAGAAAATGCTATCTACAATTTACCGGAATAACTGATGTTTTCACATTACTGCTTGCCGGTAGAATAGCTGGCAAGGGTGTGGTACTTCCCCAGGTAGACAAGCAAAGAGTCTTACCACTATACGATATATTTATAGCAATATAAGTATATTTATCGGTAGGTAACTAAATGTATTATTGTGCAATGTGCAGTAATAAAATAATAAGTCTTCACTTCTAACGGTAGGTACCATCGATATAAAACATTGGATGTGCCCTCCCAAAGTTCAGTTGCACGGAATTATGTTATCGTTGGAAAGAGTGAGCTTACTCTTTCCGTTCTAGTCGGTTGCAGGAAGCGGTGAACGCTGGACAATTTTACATATCACTATTCGTTGTCAATAACCAAAATAAGTAGAACCACAGCATAACTCGCCGCTAGCGATTCTAGGGGTCAAGTAGATTGGTTGTGTGTAAACCACTTACAATACACACAGAGACATAGCTTAATACCAATTTCAAGGCGCTCAGGGCAACTGCTTATGCTGAGGGGCACCTACTTAGTCTCTTAATACTAGTTACTACTTACTAATTTGTTTGAAAACTCCTCATAGGGACGACTAGATGCACTGGAGTTGAGTTACTGTTCCAACAAACTTGAAACTTGTATGGGAGTGCTCAAATTTCGTTCTTTTGTAAGAAACGTTCGCTCGAAATTTATAAATTTGTTAAAGATTTCTGTAGCGACGCGTTTGGAATTTAATTAAGATGGGGGTGGCGCCCGCCCCCTTTTTACCGTCTCAGGGGGTGGTTATGTTTATGATGTTTTCGTGATATCGTGTTTACTTATTAACGAAATTTATGTACTTTAATTGCGAATAATTCGGTATACTTTTACAGTTCAGCGGCTTATGAAAATAGAATTTTCTAGAACTAATCGCTTTTTATTACAAGTGGGTTTGTTTACTTTGGAGCTCCTAATTATTAGATGTAGTTAGATAGGTCGAAAACTCTTGATTGTGACACAAAAAACAGAAATATTACAGTAAAACACTCATGAAATAGCGCCACAAATGGCGGCCTTACTGCTTACAGCAATCTCTTGTAACCAGCTTAAAGGAAATTCAAGAAAATAAGTTTTTCGTACATCTAATACAACTATGTAAGTATTACGGCTTAGGCAAATGGCAAAAGTCAATTGGGCAAAAACTCGATGTCGAGTCGATTACTACTAGCGGAATCCCAACCGGTAGTGATCAGCTCTACAGACGAGCACTAGAGCTAGATTTTAAATGTATCCAACTCCCCCATATTTTCCTCTTCTTCTCCTTATCCAAGAAATGTGTAAAAAAATATTGTAATAACAAAGATCACGGACCCCGAAGTCTGTGGAGTAGCTATTTTTTTTTTAAACTATGTAAGTATTATATCGGCTATCTGGCCGTCATAGTACAAGCTTTGCTTAGTTTGGGTTTAGATGGTATCGTGTGTTAATTGTCCACCAATATTTATTTATTCATTGCAATAATCCATCGATTCTGACTGCGAACGTTCGAGTGTTTAGATGTTTGGATGTTTGTTGCCCAATCATGTCGAATAGTATTTAACTACTATCTCTTTCCTGATGTCATTTAATTACTCATGTGGTATAATTATGCATAGGTGCAAAGTTTAAGTCAAAACTGTAAATTGTTATAAACTTATTATTTAAGTTTATTGTTAACTGTGTACTGTTTTGTATACATAAATAAATAAATAAACTAATTAAGCCCTTTTATTTGATACCAAAATTGAGCGAATTTTGAAAATATTTATATCTAATTCACCAATTTGTGGCGTCGTTCGTTCGTCTTGAATTGATTTTCATCAAATATAGATCAAACAATATTAGACCAATTCAGTTTAAAAACATTTTTTTAAAGTTGTTCTTCTTTGTTTTGCGTATTTTGTGTCAAAACTAACAAAAATCACACATATTTTTTCGTGGGATATCAATTGAAGTCAGCGTCACGCTCGTAAAAGAAAGAAATCTTCGAATGAAAATAGTCAGCTGCTGCTGTGTGTGTGTGCATCTGTCTGCTGTCACTGTTTTCTTTTTTATTTATTCTTGGGCATGGATGGATCTTCAGCCGCATCTGTCAGTGTCATGTCGCTGTGCTTACTATATTCAACTAATATGTAGTTTTTTTTAAATTTTTAATTAATAAAATTATTCAATAGCTTTTTCTATATTAGTTTTCACTTCTGACGTGCGGTCATTTTTCATTTATTTAGTTCATTCATTCATAATTTAAGAGCGACGCTCTTGTCGGTGGAGTTCCTTCCATGTACTTCTACACTCCGCCTTCTCCTTGACTTTCTGATACGACACTACATTTATCTTCTCCTTCACTTGGTTCATATAACTTCTCCTAGGTCTGCCTCTCTTCCTCCTCCCTTCTAATTTACCTTCCATTATTGTTCTAATGAAGTTGTCGTGTCGTATCAGATGTCTCAACATCTTCCCTCTTCTGTTTTCTATTGTTTCCATTAATGTTCTTTTCTCCTCTACCATCTTCAAAACTTCTTCATTGCTCTTCATTTCCTTCCAGCTGATTCTCTCCATTCTCCTCTAACACCACATTTCGAATGCCTCTAATCTTTCCCTATCCCTTTGAGTCATTGTCCATGTTTCGCTGCCATACAATGCAATACTCCAGATGTAGATCTTAATCAGCCTCTTGCGAATATTCTTTGATATTCGGGCTTTAAACAGATGCTTTTTATTGTTAAAAGCTCTTTTTGCCATTGCTATTCTAGCTATAATGTCTAAAAAGTATATTTGCCTAGGTATTTTTTTCTAACAACAAATGTTGCTTTAAAATCAAATAGATACCTACCTATATTTTGACAACCAAGTAATTCTCACACCAAATAAAGTTTTTAGTCATAAATATAATTCTACAAACCAGTCAAAACCATTATACACTTTAAATGAATTTGCGCGTAATAGTCACTAAATACGTCGCTGTAGGCGCATACATCGATGTGTGCGAAACTGGATTACTACATCGGCTACGCTTCCGACTGATAGTAGGTATGTTGGCTTGATCACCTTAATTATCTTTAAACCTTCATCAGTTTCAGATATGCTTAATGTTAGGTGTGTAGTGTCAGCCACATTAATTGTAATTTAGATAGATTAAAAACTCTTTATCTATTGTAATACTAACAAATATACATATTAAAGTAAAACACCTATGAACTAGCACCATTTGTGATGGCCTAATCGCTGGGAGCCATCTCTTCCAGTTATCAATCCAGCCACCTTGGCCTACCGCCATGCAGTAATGTGGAAATATTACAGTGTTCCGGTTTGAAGGTCAACATTGACCTTCATCACAGTGAAATTACAGGATATAGAGATAAAACGTATTTATTATATATATTGGGTGACAGGCGCGGTGCGGTAATTTGCACTCTTCGTGTTCCAATAGCTGCGTATCACTGTGCAGTTATGTGGTAGTGTTGCTTACCATCAGGAACATGTCTTGCTCGTCTCGTCACTCTATTCTATAAAAAAAATGTGAGCATTATATGATTCGAAAAAAAATTTGATAAAATCACTAAGATTATATTGTTATTAATAATATTCTATACTATAATTAGAAATTTCAAGGCAGACTCGTATTCCGCACATTACATAACCTCTCCCTCTCTCAAACTTTGCTAATACAAAAACAAAGACGCACACATAGAAGCTCAAGAAAATAGTTGGTGGATATTTAAATAATATGTTAATACTGTGTTTGTTCTGGCCCCAAAAACTTTGGCCTCCCCTCCTTCCTAGGTAAGTTGTACACCGGGCACCATTAACCTATCCACGAAACACTCATAAACAATCTACTTTAAGGTGTTGTGCGAGAAATTTTCACCAATAAGTTTTTTTTTTTTACTATAATAGGTTCGCACTTGACCACCATCTCGCCTGATGTTAAGCGATGATGAGATCAACGATGGAGCGTACTTACCTAGAAAAAACCGATTCACTCTCGATTTGAAGACACCAAGATTGTAACCATCAGGGAAAACCCACTCAGGCAACGCATTCCACAACCTAGACGTTCTTATCAGAAACGTGGAGTCAAATCTCTTCGTTCGCGTTTTTGGAACATCAACCATGAAACGATGGCGCCCTTGTATATATGTAAATAAGTATCTACTTATAACATTTGATCATCATCATCAGCCGCAAGACGTCCATTGCTGAACATAGGCCTCCCCCCTAAATTTCCACAACGAACGGTCCTGCGCAACCTGCAACCAGCGGTTTCCAGCGACCTTTGTGAGGTCATCTGTCCATCTTCGAGGTTCGATTCCCACCCAGTGCAAATATTTGTGTGATGAATTCAAATGTTTGCACTGTGTCTGGTTGTTTCTATTTATGATGAGTATGTATTTAAAACTATATATGTATTATATCAGCTATCTGGCCGCCATAGTACAAGCTTTGCTTAGTTTGGGGACAGATGGTGTTGTGTGTGAATTGTCCACCAATATTTATTTATTTATTTTATTTAATTATAACTGCGTGAACATTACGGGTTTCTTTCTGGCAAGGGGTTACCACAATGTTAAATGTCTAGCAATGAATGAGGAATTTTTAACTGAAGGTAATTATTCTCACACTCACCATAGTAACCTTAGGTCAATTAATAATCTCTTTCTGTCTACTCCTTCTCACTCTACTTCCTTCTAGACTACAGGCCCGTGAACAAAATTTATGGGTCATATGAACCCCCACGAGACCTATGTAGGATGATAGAAGGGTCTAAAGTAATAAGATTGAGAACTATGCCGTCACTTGTTAGCTGTCAACTGAGTGCAGTTGAAGAGGGGGGGTTCTAAGCCTCGATCATTTCTCCTTGTCGCATGATATTTGTACGGCGTTGCGGAATAATAGATTAAAAGAGATATTGAAACTATAAACACTATAAATTATTAAAAATTTAATTATTAGTTTGTGAAAAAAATTCATGATTTTCCGACGATTTACAGAGTAAATTTGGTTATTTGATTAAGTTCGGCTTTGGTTCCATACAGTTTCAATACCTCTAATACATTATTTCGCAATGCCGTACAAAAATCATGCGGCAAGGAGAAATGATCGAGGTTTAGAACCCCCCCCCTCTCTTCCCTCTTCAACTGCACTCAGTTGGACAGCTTACAAGTGACGGCATAGTGCTCAATCTTTTTACTTTATACCCTTCTATCATCCTACATAGGTCTCCTGCTGTATCATATGACCCATAAATTTTGTTTACGGGCCTGCAGTCTATTCTGTGGGTCTTCGTTCTGCGTAGTGGCTGTTGCTTTTTGGAACGCCCTTACAGTGGACATCAGACGTGCGCAGAGCTTGGAATCTTTCAAGGCTCAGATTAAGAAACACTATCTTTCTAAATTGGCCTCTTAAAATCTTTTTGTTTTTCTCTTTTCTTCCCTTTCTTGATGTTACTTTTTCCTTTGTCTTGTTTTTACTAGTTTCTGTGTTGTTCATTGTTATTGATCATGTGCATTGTAAATTATTTTTGTTATTATTTTGTATGGTTATTATTCACTCATTTATTAATGTTTCTTAAGTCTAAGTTTTTACAATATTTATATAAAATAACATAAAAACATTATAAAAACCTAAACCTAGTTTACCGCCAGCAGCGGGGCAGGGCCCAGGCTACCGGTGGTTAGGGCTGCAGACTGAGGAACCTCCTGACGATGCGTGCTGTGTCAAGGATGACTGCCTTCTGCATCTGACCCTTGATCCATCCGTCTAGCGAAAGTCTCTTGAGATGTTGGTCGAGACTTTTCGCTACAAGGCCGTTTGCCGACACGACTATGGTTATTATTATTATTATGCTATTTGTGTATTTATTGTATAGGATGTTTATGTATTTTTGCAAATATGTGTGTATAGTATGAGTAGGTACGTAGTTTATGTATATTCTAGTAACCTAAGTGACGACTTTTAATTTGTCATTTTGCTTTTACCTCACACCCTATCTTTATTATATTTTCTTTTGTGTTTTTCCTGCCTCTAATGGTTGTCTGGAAGAAATCGCTATTAGCGATAAGGCCGCCATTTATGGCACTAATAATTATATAAGTCTTTTCTGTTTTGTACTTTATAATTTTACTGGTGTACATAATAAAGTGTTTCTGTCTGTCTGTCTGTATTCTCAAATAGGTGTAATAACATATAATTATGTACATTATGTATACGTATAGTACCATCAAACTTTATTACTAGACCAATTTAGTATTGTTTATCTGAAGCCATGGTGACCCAAACTTCATAATAGTCCATCGTTCTTTCCTGTGTTGGGAGCATGTGCTGACAAACTTTGCTGTGGTAGGACTCTTGTCAGAGTCGTCAGACTAATTGGGGGGGTTACCACTTACCACACCTTTGCCAGTTATTCTACCGCCAAGCATAACAAGCAGTAATATGTAAACATTAATGTGTTCCGGTTTGAAGGGCAATGTTTCCAGAGAAATTACAGGGCTTAGAGATATAAGATCTTAGATCTCTGGGTGACGAGCGCAGTGCAGTGCTAAGTAATGATTTGGACTCTTCATGTTCCAATAGCTGCGTGTCACTGTGCTGTTATGTGGCAGGCATGTTGTTTACCATCAGGCACATGTCTTGCTAGTCTCGTTACACTTTATTAAAAAAAAACTTTCTGTTTTTATAAAATAACCAAGGTTTATGGTCTGCAGGCTTCTGGGCCTCTAAGATCATACCGGAAGAAAATTCTCACCATAAAACAAGTAGGTATCTCACACTCTCTGTACATAAGCATCTTAACTACGATATTTCTTCATTCCACCCCCACCCGTGGGGAGGAGAGGGGGGCTCCATTTTAATTAAATCGCGCTAAACTTGGGCAAGTAAAAGACGTTTTGGTATTTTCTTTGTGCGCAGGTGAAAGATTTTAGGGTCGTGAGGGGGAGGGGTGTGTTTTAGGGGGATGTTATGTAAAGATGGAGAAAGGAGTTGAGTGTAATTTAAGATGGGATGATTAAAGGAAGTAATTCTTCAATAGAGTAGTGGAATATACATTTAAGTATAGCTTATCTCCATATTTAAACGTAATTTGGGCATATTTTTTTTCGTTCACTTTTTTGTGTCTCAGTAGCGGTTTGTGGTAGTAGGACGCCTTGTAGAATCCACCTAGGGAAGTATCTACCCCACTTTTGCTGTTATTCTAATGCCAAGCAGTATTACGCAAACATCATTGTGTTCCGATTCGAAGACAATATTTTCGGCGAATATCAGAGCGTAATGCATATATGGGTGACGAGCGCAGTGCATAGCAAGGTAACAATTTGGACTCTTCGTGTGCCAATTGTTCGATCCTATTGTTAATACAAGGGGCCATCTCACACAATGAGAGAGTCAAGGCCATAATCCACAACGCTGAGCAAGCGAGTTGACAAATTTTCGCGGAATACCTTTTTTGGAGCATTTTGGTTTCCCCACGATGTTTTACTTCACCGTAAAACCATTAATGATGACTAACTCATACATCCGCACTTGCTATAATAGCGCATGCGTTTATCTACGAGTAAGACGCCTACATAGGTACGATGCATTTAATTTATTACTTATCTGTTCAGCTATTACAAAGATATGCACATAGAAACAAACATACATAGTTATAATTCCACAAACTTTTGCTTTTAAAGCCTATGATATGATATATAATATCATCATCATCATGATATTCACGAGAAGACCCTATATAAAATCTGTATATCCCATAATAATATTTACCATGTTGAGTATATGAATATAGATATAAACTATACCCAGCTTTAAAAAAAGAAACTAATATTAACATTAATATAGATAAAGAACATCATCTAATTAATCTAATAATTAACATAATTTCACCTATTAAATTTAATGAAGGCGGGGCAGCTATATTAGAAGATAATAATAAAAATCACCATAATCTTTAAAAAAAAAATATGATAAAATAATATAATAGACCATAATATGATATTATTGGTCGCTAGCATAATAGGTACTCTGCAAAGAGAGGTACTCGACTCTTTGCAGAGTCCGCCTGGGGTAATACCACACCTTTGCTAGTTATCCTACCTCTGAAATCTCCAACCAACACTGTGTTCTTTCTGGTCTGAAGGGCAATAATTCCAGAGAAATTACAGGGCATCTTATCTCTGGAGACGATCGCAGTGCAGTAAGTACTAGGCAAAAATTTGGTCTCTTAATTTCCAATAGCTGCGTGATACTGTGCCATTACAGGCAAGCTTGTTGCTTACCATCAGATATCGGTCGTCCTTTCACTCTATACTATAGAAATAAAACTGGCCAAGTGTAAGCGGGACTCGCGCACGAAGGGTTCCGTACCATTAGCAAATAAACGGCGAAAACCTCTGATATTGTATGGGAGTCACCTTAACTATTTATTTTATTTTAATTAATTACATTTAAAGAGAACTGTCACCGTTATTAGTATCGATCAAGAAACGGTAAAAAATCGAATTTGTTGTATGGAAGGGCCCCCCTTAATTATTTATTTTATTTTATTTTTAGGATGATTTGTTATACCGGCAATAGAAATACATCATCTGTGAAAATTTCCACTGTCTAGCTATCACCGTTCTTGAGATACAGCCTGGTGACAGACGGACGGACGGACAGCGAAGTCTCAGTAATAGGGAACCCTAAAAAGCAATAGCTAGTGCATTTTTGTAAAATTTCACAAAATATAACAGGTTCAATTTCCTTCCTTTCCAAAGTCGAGAGAGCAATCAAAAACGGTCCCAAAACGCAGCTAAAAAGCCAATTCACTCCTTACCACAGTTTAAAAACAGACGAGCGATTAATTAACTGCTGCGGTAAAAAAAAACGCGGCACAACATTAACGGATAGCCCGTGATCACTCCCTGAACAGCAAGAAAAATTTGAAAAAAGAATCTCTGTGGCATGTAATGACTGGAGAGTGGCACCACTAGCGATTTCTGTTAGGAAATTCAAACGTTGTGTTTTAAAAAACGCAGTTAAATTTTTTGTCGCTTTCTAGGTTTTATCGGCAGGCTCTACTGGAGCTAACATTACATGGAGTAAGCATTTTGAAGAACTTTTATCGCCGAGATATAAGTAGTGAAGACAACAAATAGTAGATGCAGGCCCGTGAACAAAATTTATGGGTCAAATGAACCACCACGAGACTTATGCAGAATGATAGAAGGGTATAAAGTAATAAGATTCAGCAGTATGCCGTCATTTGTAAGCCGTCCAACTGAGCGCAGTTGAAGAGGGGGGGTTGCAACCCTCGATCATTTCTCCTTGTTGCATGATTTTGTACCCCTCTGCTAATCTATTATTCCGCAACGCCGTACAACTTCTCACAAGGAGAGAATCAGAATCAGAATCATGTAGTCCACCACGCAGCGCTGGCTTGGTGTGGATTTGCAGATGACGCATAACCTCGAAAGATTCAATGAACATTTCGGTTTCTTCACAGTGTTCTCCTTCACCGTTTTTAGGTTAGCGGTATTTCGAAAAAAAAAACCACAAAAGTTAAGCATATCATGACACAATAAGACCACTGAAGACTTTTTGTCACTTTTTTATAACATTGGTGGACAATTCAAACACAACAACATCTGATCCCAAAACTAACCAAAGCGTGTACTATGGCGGGCAGATAGCTGTATTTCATTTCACCAAGAGTATTTCTAAAGACTACAGTCTTCAAATTGAATTTTTTCACCAAATCCTTAACAGCGATTTTGTGGGAAATTTCCATAGTGTTTCTCCCAAGAGTCAACAGACATTGAGAAGCGCGGTATATATTTCTGCTAAAAAAAGCTTTGTCTATATTATCATAGCCAGGCATCTTGCAATAAATCAGGCTTGCAAGCGCCACTTAAAAATCCATTTACCACCCCTGCCCTACCTCGTAATGTAGACTCACGGTTTTCCGTTAAAAGAACATGACTTTGGGGGATTTTTTACAAACTGGCAACAATTTTGGGGTAATTTTTACACGGTAACAATATGATTTGGGGGAAGTGAAAAGCTAGCTTTTATTTAGTATCGTTTTAATAATGTTCAATGAGGGGTTTTAATATTAAACGATCCTGAGACCGTGCCAACTTTTATACAAAGCTTTTGAGTTATTTGAGATTGATATGAGAGCTTACACACTCACCATTGTCGCAAAAATTCTAGCTTCTATATGTTTGTAGTGGTAGGACTCTTGGCAGAGTCCGCCTGGGGAAGTACCACACCTTTGCCAGTTATTCTACCGCCAAGCAGTAATGTGCAAACATAACAGTGTTCCGATTTGAAGGGCAATGTTTCCAGAGAAATTACAGGGCTTAGAGATATAAGATCTTAGATCTCTGGGTGACGAGCGCAGTGCAGTGCTAGGTAATGATTTGGACTCTTCATGTTCCAATAGCTGCGTGTCACTGTGCTGTTATGTGTCAGGCATGTTGCTTACCATCAGGCACATGTCCTGATCGTTTCGTCACTCTTTATTAAAAAAAAAAAATGTTTTTATCGGAACCACTGTGGAAAGTGTGTCATTTTATCAGGCTGCTTGTAGCTCGAAAAAGCGACATCGTTTCATAGTTCACGTTTCAAATACTCGAACATATAGGTTTGACTTTACTTTTGTGATATGAACGTCTCGTTGCCGTCCGTAAGCTATAACGTCCTTAAGTGACATTTTACGTAATTTGACTACTAAGAAAAAAAACTAGTGATCCATCTAATCAGTATCTTCCTTGCAGCTGTAGTTCTTGGTTTAGAAATAAGAAAAGTCATCAAGTAACTACCCATGGACACGACTGAAACACATAAACGTCATTAACTACCAAATGAATGACTATAAAAATCGGTGACTATTATAATTATTACGAAGTACTCAGTTAGCTCTACAGTCTATATTAATAAATTCCTCAAGGGGATTAGATTTGATTGAAACCTTATATGAATAACAAAATATAAAAAATATTAATTTTGAGTCGACAACATATGTCCACAAAATTCGGATTATGGAGAATTTCGTTAAATTCTGATGGCACTGACAAACAAACCGCTGTCGCTATCTTTGGTGTGAAGCACGTTTCGTTCCATCAACCAACACATTGCGTGCGACCGTCGCGCCAAAAAAAATATCCATCACAAAAAACTGTGACTTATGTGACTACGTAAAACGAAACGTCTTGCCGCCGGACCGGCATTTTATTAGTAGGTACTTATATTTAGTATCAGCATTGTACCCGGGAGAAGCCGGGGCGGGTTGCTAGTATTTCTATATTTAAAGTTTTTCATAAGTTAATTGCACTATTTGGTTCTCAAATGGTAGCATTTTTTTACATACTCCCGGTTTTTCGCTTGTAACTCGAAACTTGGTTTTGGCAGTCAGAGACATTTTAGCTTGTGGACGGCACCTCGGCTGTGGAATGCGTTGCCGGGTGGGTTTATCCAGATAGTTATGATCTTAATGTCTTCAAATCGAAAGTGAATCAGGTTTTTATGTAAGCACGTTCTATGTTCCATCGTGGACCGTATCGTCACAGACATGGACGTACCAATAAAAAAAGTCGGACGTAGTCTCGCTAAAACCAAAATTGTGTCCAACGAGTCGGCCACATAATATGCACGTGTGTGCTGTCACATACATGCTGACACGCACACATCATTACGCGCTACTTTTGTATGTGTGTGCGTGTCAGCCTATCAGTGACAACCTGACAACACACACGTGCAAATGTGGATGACTCAAGTGACACAGTTTTTTATTTTAACAAGACTACGTCCGACTTTTTATGCATCCATCGTCACAGATAAGAAATTAGTTAACATAAGGCGAGAGGCGATTTTACTGCGCCACCGAATTGAAAAAAAAAATACTAAAACCGTAAGAAAAAATATATAACGGAAGCGGCGTAAAAACCTAAAAACTGCCGTGATCAGAGTTGCCAACTTTACTTTTCAATTTATTGTAAAATAAATAATAAAATTGTGCGATATTTCTGTTTGTAAATTTTGTTGTCTATGTTATTTTCCGAAGGAATATCGCTCCTTCCCGAGATTCTACCGCTTAAGTAGAACTGTTTTTGACAGATCTTTGTTCTTCTGACTTCGCTTTAATATAATATTGCTCTCTCTTTTCTTTCTGCTTGAAATTATAGAGACCGCAATAGCAAAACAAAAGGCGATTTAGTTAGGCGGTAGAAGGGTTTATTGCCCGTGTTACTACCAGTAGTAACACCAGCAATTATTTAAGGGCTGGCGTCCCATGGCACCACTTTCCTTTCTGGTTCTTCTGTATATATGTGTTGGGCACGTAATAAAATACAACTAAATAAAAATGGATGATCGGCAAATGGTATTAAATGATATTGAAAACACGAATGCAGCAAATAGCTATTATGCTCTGCAACCGGAAATCTGTCAGACATATCTGAAACTACATGAAAACCATAACCAATTGCTGATTGTTTCTTAAAACATTCGAAGTATCCGAAGCAACAACTTTAACAAGCTAACTGTTTTTCTATCACGACTTGAGTTCTTACCTCACATAATAATTCTCACAGAATGCTGGCTGGACGACTCTTTTACGGGAGTTCACCTGGAAAACTATAGCTGTGCCTACTCAAAACGAAATAGAAACCAAAACGACGGTGTAGTTGTCTTAACTCAAGCAAATATGTCTGTGAGTGTGTCTGAACCATCTTTCTGTGAAGCAACGGGTCTCTTGATTAACATAGCAAATGAGTTTTCTATCTTGGCAGTGTATAGGTCCCCTCTTTCAACAATATAACCACTTTCCTTGTATCATTGGAAAAGATATTAGACCAAATGAAGGCTAAGACGTGTATACTTGCTGGAGATCTAAACATAGACATTGCACCAAATCAGCAGAACTCGGTAAAAGACAGAAAGGCGGAAGAATACTTAGGAACACTAGCTTGTAGGGGTTATTTTCCTGGCCACCAATTGCCAACACGTGGAAGTTCTTGCTTGGACCACGCAATGATAAAAAGCTCACAACAACTCTTAGTAACAGTGTGTTCAAGCGAAGTTACTGATCACGATGCAATCATTGTTTCGACTCCGGGTAAACCCAAAGTTCTTGAAACTCGTAAACAATATAATGATATAAATTATGTTGAAGTAGTTAACGATATTGGAGCAATAAACTGGGATAACTTTTACACTCACACAAATCCTAACGAAGCAGCTAATGACCTTGTTAACATACTGAACGATAGCATTAAACAACATAAAACTATAAAAATCATGCGCAACTCCAAATCCATACGTAAAGACTGGATCACACCCGGACTGCTAAAATGTATGCGTAGAAGAGATGCTCTGCACTATAAAACAAAAAGGAGACCGAATGATGTTAGCCTACTGGAAAGATATAAAAAATATAGAAATCTCTGCAATAACATCATACAAAACCTGAAAAACGAGAACGATCGCAATAGAATAAAATCGAATATAGGCAATAGTAAACAGCTCTGGAACTCTATCAAGGACGTCTGCAATATAAAATCCACAGCGACGGCAAATACTGACCTTCTAAATTCAGCTCCAACACCAACTCTATCACTAAATGTAGTAAACCACTATTTCTCCACGGTGGGGAATACTTTGCGAACGAAATTACTAGCCAAATAAATCTTTCGGAAGAAGAACTAGCGAAACTAGCCACATCTAACTATTCTCCAAACAAATCCTTATTTTTTTCCCCTACAGACCCAATTCAAATAATCAAAATAATAAACGAGCTAAAAATAAAATCTGCCCCAGGAGTAGACAGCATCTCAAATAAATTACTAAAAATGGCAAAACACACACTTGCTGCCCCGGTTGCGTTTCTCTGCAATCTCAGTCTTGAGACCGGTATTTTTCCAGACTCGTTTAAGAAGGCAAATGTATGTCCTATTTACAAGGCTGGAGATGCGGAGAAAGCATCGAATTATCGGCCAATATCTCTCTTAACGTCCCTTTCAAAAATCCTAGAAAAAGTAGCTAATAAAAACCTTGTAAATTTTCTCGAAAAAGAGCATATTCTCTCTCCAAACCAATTTGGCTTCAGGTCTGGCAGATCAACTGAGGATGCTGTGGCTTCACTTGTTGACCATGTCAGTGGAAAGCTAGACACTGGGCAGAGATGCATTGGGGTCTTTCTTGATCTCGCTAAGGCTTTTGACAGCGTATCACGGAGAATATTACTCAAAAGCTTGAATGTTCTGGCGTGAGAGGTACTGCGCTAGTCTGGTTTGCTTCCTATCTGGAAAATCGATGGCAACGAGTTAGGGTTGGAGAGTTATATAGTGACTATGAAGAAGTTTGTTATGGTGTCCCCCAAGGCAGTGTTCTTGGCCCCACACTGTTTCTTGTATACATAAATGACCTGTGTCAACTTTCCTAAACTGCGCCAAAAGTTTTCGCTTTCGCCGATGATACGGCTATCATCTTCCATGGGCGTGATTGGGATGAAGTTACTAAAACCACAACTGAACAACTTCAAAATGTCAGCAAATGGCTGCTGTACAATTTACTTACCTTAAACGCAAGTAAAACTAAAATAGTAGCTTTCCGATCTTCACACCGCACATCCCCCCAACAACCTATTTCTATCAAACTGCATACTTGCACACCTGACTCGTCCAACCCTCGTACATGTGGATGTTCTGTATTGGAACAAGTTAAAGACGTGAAATACCTATGTATACATATTGACGAACTCCTGTCATGGACGAAGCAAATAGATTCAGTTAGAGCGAGACTTCGAAAACTACTATTCATCTTCAAAAAGCTACGAAATGTTGCAGATGAATCAACCGTGGTTTTGGTTTATACAGCTTTGTGTAAGTCCTTAATTATGTATTGTATTACCACATGGGGTGCAGCGTGCGCCACACATATGTTAAAAGTAGAACGAGCGCAGAGACTAGTTCTTAAAATTGCACACAAAAAACCTTTTCTATATTCGACAGATGCTCTATATCGAGATACCAGAGAACTTAGAGTTAGGCAATTGTACATCCTCAATTGTGTCCTAAGGTTCCATTCGACAGCTCTTAGTAGGACTAAAACTCAAAAAACATGTAACACAATACAACGGACTCACAGATGGGACCTCCCTCGAAAAAGAACCTGTCAGGGACAAAGGAGCTACAGTTTTCTAGGCCCTTTCATATACAAAACTCTAAATAAAAAACTAGATATACTGAAATACACAAAAAAAGAGTGCAAAAAGAAGGTAACGGAGTTTCTTAGGCAATTGGGCTACGAGGATACAGAATCGCTGCTTAAAACTGCAACCTAATGAACCTAACCAAAACTTAACTTATGAAACATTCTAAATAACACATACATGCGCACAATCACAACCTAACATAACCACATAACCTTATACTCTCACACTCAAACACACACACCCTCACACACAATGACCCACACAACATCCACGCATATGCACATCCGAGAGAACTAGCTCCCACAAACACAGGGAATCCTAGTGTGGGAGCTAGGGCTATTCTGTTACTAATATAATACCAATAAAATATGCATGTTAGTTTATTTAAGTTAGTAAGTAACTACCATAAGACCACTATGTTTAAATGAAAATAAATTTTATTATTATTATTCGTATTTATTTCTTTTCTTAAGCCTAAGTTTTTACAATATTGATATATAAAACAACATAAAAACATTATAAAAACTTAAACCTAGTTTGCCGCCAGCAGCGGGCAGGGCCCAAGCTACCGGTGGTTAGGGCTGCAGAGTGAGGAACCTCCTGACGATGCGCGCTGTGTCAAGGATGACTGCCTTCTGCATCTGACCCTTGATCCAACCATCTAGCGAAAGTCTCTTGAGATGTTGGTCGAGACTTTTCGCTATAAGGCCGTTTGCCGACACGACTATGGGGACTATGATCGTGGAATCAACATTCCACATGGCGGTAACCTCGTGAGCCAAGTCAAGGTACTTGCTAAGCTTGTCCTTCTCAGCTTTCACGAGGTTCTCGTCATGTGGTATGGTGATATCGACGATCACAGCCCGACGTTGAGACCGGTCTACCAGCACGATATCAGGCTTATTGGCGACAATAGTCCTGTCCGTGATGATAGAGCGGTCCCAGTAGAGCAACGCACGACCATTCTCGAGAACTGGCAGAGGTGCGTACTTATAGTACGGCACCTCGGACTCGACAAAAACCGTGTCGAAGAGCAAGTTGCTGGTGGATGATCCTGGCTACTAGGTTATGTCTGTGCAAGTACTCGCCGTTAGCAAGATGCGAACAACCGGAAATAACATGACGAAGAGATTCGCCTGGACGGCGGCATGCCCGACAAATGTCGACCGTACCGTCCTTCATTATGTATTTCCGGTAATTGTTCGTCTTGATAACCTCGTCTGCAATTGCACAAACAAAACCCTCGGTTTCTCCGAAGAGGTCCCCGAAGCGTAGCCAGTTCACCGACGCGAGCAGATTCACATCGGGTCCCGTTAGGGCCCGATAGAATCGCCCGTGCAGCTCCTTGCTCTTCCACACTTCCTTGCGATCATCAGTGCTGAGCACCGATGGTTTACGCCAGTTCTCGTTTGCCAGTGAAAGAGGCGTGAAGCTTCTGTCAACTGCCACAACATCGCGATGCATCCCGGACTCGCTGTTGCGGAAATAATCCCTGAGACTGCATATTTCGCGGTTGTGTTCTTGGCATTTAAAAGCCTCGACCTCCCACTTCCGCGGAATATACAGTCTCATAACAGACGAGCGCGGGTGTAGCATGCGATGAGTTGTGAGCAGTTGACGGACCTTCCTGTCCAGGGCGTCGAGCTCAGTCTGAGTCCATCTCAGTATGTTAAAGAGTATATCAGCAGAGGCATTACCCAACCGTTGAAGGCTCGCGCTTTGTTACCGCCTGACAGAAGACTTTTAAGTACTTTTGTCAGCCGGCAAAAAGCGCTCCTTCACCGATTTCTTAATGTCATCTGCTGATATACCCAATGACTGTGACATACCGAGATATTTAGGTCTCGTCTTCGGAGAGAGATCTGAGAGTTATAGTCTCGGAAAGTTGTAAATTCTCTGAATTTACTACTTTCCTGCTGTACATGCATGACCGCACACTTGTCTACACCGAACTCCATCTTGATGGCGTTACTAAAAACCTCCGTGGTTTTTAATAGCTCCAACAAGTCTTGGCGTTTCGGTGCAAAAAGTTTGAGGTCGTCCATGTACAACAAATGAGATATAACCTCACCTCCTCTACGAAGACGATAACCTAACTCTGAATCCTTCAGCAGAGTGCTGAGAGGATTCAGACTTAGGCAGAACCATAGGGAACTTAGACTGTCACCCTGAAAAATGCCTCTTTCAATCCTTATCAAGTCCTCCGAAACAAAAGAGCTGTCTACGCTACCTGGTTGACGAAGGACTGTGACCCACTGTCCCATGCATTTGCTTAGAAAAGATTTCAGAGTTGGATTTATTTTATACAACTCTAAAACCCTTTCTAGCCATGAATGGGGCACCGCATCACAGGCCTTCTTATAGTCAATCCAAGCAGCGGAGAGGGCTCCTTTGTTTCGTTTGACTTGTTGGCAAATGGTCGTGTCAATGAGGAGCAGCTCCTTAGTACCACGGGACCCAATCTTACACCCATTCTGAGAGGAGGCCAAAACGTTATTTGCGACTATATGCGCGTTAATTTTGCTCTCAGAATGGATGTAAGCAGCTTATAGGTGGTGGGTAAGCACGTAATGGGTCTGTAGTTCTTCGGTTCCGTGGTACTACCAGACTTATGGAGCAGGAAGGTGACTCCGGTGGTCATGAAACTGGGAAGAGAACCCGCCTCGAGGGCTTCTTGGAATTGTGTTGCCAAACGCTCATGTGAGCATCGAAACCACTTTATCCAGAAGTTGTGCAATCCGTCCGGCCCAGGACATTTCCAGTTCTGAGCCGTCCGGATAGCACAACTAACGTCTACGGAGTCTATCGTAATAGACTCCATGGCATCGATAGACTCACACGCGCGTTCGACAACACGCATCCAAGTTCCCTCCGTGTGCTCGACAGGCACCGACCAGATGCTGCGCCAGAAGTTTATCATAGCGCTAGCATCCGGTAGCTGCCCATCGCTCACACTTTGACTATTCTCTTCCCAGTTTCGGTATACCTTCCTTTGATCACTCTGGAAGTCGCGATTTTCTCTGTATCGATTCACACGCTCTCTGTAGCGGCGAATACGGTTTGCCCACGCATAAACTTTCTGCTTCAGATAGTCAATACGTTCCGCAACATTGGCAAGATAGTGCTGAGGACTGGTACCAGTCCCAGCAAATGCCTGTGCTACGAAACGCATGACTCGGGGACGACTGTTCCCTGGCTGAAGCAGATTAGCTTTGCAATAAGAGTCCTGAATGTACTGATACGCCGTTCTATTCGCACTTGCCAAGCGGGTACACTTCCGGTGGTTCGCGTTGCGCGGTCAGTGTCTGAAACTTGACACGTGCAACGCGACACGCCGCGATAGCACCGCAGTACAGAATAGAATGGGTATCAGTCAAATCTTTGCTAGTTCCCAGGTAGGGCACTAGCAAAGTATTCAGGGCTCCCATCAAAGCCAAATTTCGTTTATGGGTGGGCAAACGCGGTAAGCGTGGCCTAGAGTTTGGTGTGAGTCGATATTGGAAGATCGCGTCTTCCAAAGTGCTCCTCATTTGCTCTCTTACCTGGTCAGATAAGCTATTACTCGCCAAATCTCCTCCTCGATATCGGGGTCAACCTGCGCCGCAAGTGTCGCCGCTGTCATTGGCACTGAAGCCAGTGTCAGCGTCGACGACGCGGCGGGCGGATCCCGGTCGAGATAGAAACTGGGCGAGCACGCTCCTCCTCCAGGCGTAGCTGATCAAGTGTCGAGTCATCCAGCAGCTTGCAGCGCCTGATGGCTCGAACTTGGTCAGACAATCGTTGAGCGGAAACGGCGACGGTCGGTTCGAAGGCCTGAAACAGAGACAGCATCCTGGCACAATACGCGGTCAGGTTAGTTCCTCCTCTGTTGCCCTGTAATAGGCGCGCATGCAGTTCTCATTCATGGTTTGAGACCATCGCATGCGACGCACTACACCACCGGTAGCGAGGGCCGGGCGTGAGACAGATTGCCTCTCAGGCCCCAAGCGTGCCGGCAGCGGGGGACGGCCACGTCGCCCTGGTCTTGTAGGCGGTGTCGTCCCGGGCTCGCTCGCGTCGCTCGACGAGTCGCTGGTCTCGCGGGTGGTGTGGAACTCATCCGACGAGATACTCGGAGACGACGACGAACGGGCGGAAGGTGGTGGGCGTGCGTGTCGTGACGCTGTAGCTCGTTTCTTCGACCGTGTTATCATTTACCTGTATTATTAGTTGTTTATCCAAATAATTTTATTTCTATTAGTTTTCTTTGACAGACATCTGTCATGTCGTACATGTTGATAAATATTGTATTTTTCCATCTTTTGAGGTATTATTGCACCAAAATTATGTTGAATTCTTGATTTTTGAATATTGCTTGTATATTTCTGTATAAATTTGTAATAAAAATGTGAAAAAAATACATTTAAATAATTTACGGTAAAAAAAAGACGGGCTTTCGTGTTGACAGCGTTTCTACAGGTTATTATTATTATTATTATTATTATATAATATATTTTTTTATTAAAATAATTTATTTTTATTTACAATATTTACATATAATTATCAAAAGCAAAATAATATTATTATACCATACCATAAAATAGCCAAATTTACTAATTAAACACGCCGTCGAGATCACTACTGCGCGGCTGGACAACCCAGAATGCTGGCAGCGTTGCCTCTTTGAATAGCTAAACTCAGCTTTTCATAATGATTACCTAAAGTAGTGGAAGAGGATGTGCATCACCTATTGGTGGAATGCGTCCGCTTCCAACGAGAGAGAGGGTTACTTGAGGTGAACTACCAGCTGAATAGCCTCGACGTGGGAAGGTTCCACCGATTGCTAGCTGAGCCAGCGTCAGACGCGGCCAGAGACCTGTTCGGGTATGTGGCTCACCTCAACTGATCCTCTCACATGTTGAAATAGCCTTAGCGCCTATTAGTACCTACCTTTTCTTACCAACCATCTTATTTTTAGCATACCAAGTGTTATAAATGATGGGACTACCATGTGACTTGTCATAAAAGTCCCATAACAAAAAAACTGATTAAAGAAAAAAAAAATACCTAAAGGATATATTTTTTTATAACATTTATTACCTATTATTCACTTATATAATCCTTTTATTAATTTTTAAGTTTTTTATAATAAATATAAAAAATACAAACATTATAAAACACTTAAAAACTAGGGTGCCGCCAGCAGCGGGGCAGGACTCAAGCTACCGGTGGTTAGGGCTGCAGAGAGAGGAACCTCCTGACGATGCGCGCTGTGTCAAGGATGACCGCCTTCTGCATCTGACCCTTGATCCAACCGCCTAGCGAAAGTCTCTTGAGATGTTGGTCGAGACTTTTCGCTATAAGGCCGTTTGCCGACACGACTATGGGGACTATGATCGTGGAATCAACATCCCACATGGCGGTAACCTCGTGAGCCAAGTCAAGTCACATGCTAAGCTTGTCCTTCTTGGCTTTCACGAGGTTCTCGTCATGTTGTATGGTGATACCGACGATCACAGCCCGACGCTGAGACTGGTCTACCAGCACGATATCATTACGTATTATTATTATTAGAATTTTGGTTTAGATATTTTCAGATAAAAAGGGAGGCTTTTATCTGAAAGGATCCAAACAAAATTCAAAAGAATTTTACATTTTAAATATGTATGCGCCTATCTCCATCGGTAGACAGCTTCATTTAACTTCATTAACGTATACTCGATCTTAAAAGAACTTTCGTTCGTAATATAAAAAAAACCGTCAAATCCATGGTCAAAATCGATAAACTGCTTAACATATGTGTGATGAACACTTAACACTTAATATGATGAAAATAACGACAATCTTGAGTCATCTGCGCGATTAATACTAAGCCTCCTAAATTTTCTCTTCCATTGTCGCACTCTAAATCCTCTCTTTTTTTAACTATAATAGGTTCGCACTTGACCACCATCTCGCCTGATGTTAAGCGACGATGAGATCTACAATGGAGCGTGTTTACCTAGAAGAAACCGATTCACTCTCGATTTGAAGACACCAAGATTATAACCATCAGGGAAACTCACAAACTCAAACTCACTCAGGCAACGCATTCCACAACCTAGACGTTCTTATCACAAACGTGGAGTCAAATCTCTTCGTTCGCGTTTTTGGAACATCAACCATAAAACGATGTCTCCCTTTTGTGGAACGAGAAGTCCGATAGAAGAAAGGGCAAGGTGGTATTAGATCATGCAGATCAGTTGCACACTCTCCGAAGTGTATCTTTGAGTACATTTGTCGGAACAAACTAGAAAAATGTATAATGTACCAAAATTTTACTAAATCGCACTTTACGTACCTATATCACATTTGAGGAACTTAGAGTAGTTATGGAATATTGCGGTAAGTACCTACGTCCTCAAATTAAAATAATAGTAATCCAATTTCATTAGATACCAAATTCATAAAATACTCTCTCAACTCGTACCTAGCCGAAAGAAACATGATCGTGAAAATTAATTACATTTTATTTAAGACTTAGAAAAGATTGTTGAACCATATTCCTTACGACTCATGACAAATGGTTTTGAATTAGTTGTTGTTTAATTATTCTACGCGATACTAGATGGCGCTATACACTTACAACAGACCTCGACATTTTATCAAACAAATTTATTACAATTTATTACATTTATTTTTAATAACTTTCACATTCACATTTTTAAACAGGTAATTTAATAACAATGTGATAAATTATTCAACTCATATTGTGAGATTTTAAAAAAACTTTAATATAGAATGTAAAGTGTAGGTAATTAAGTATGTGGAATCACAATACTTACACCTAATAAATATATTTTAATAGCAATATTTTTTTTTTACTCATAATGTTTTTAAATTACCTATATATTTATTTCATTGCATGATTCAAATACTACTTACATAGTAAGTACCCTGAGAAGCTTCATTGTGACGTAGGTACTTTAGGGCTACTTGAAAAAAACAAAGCACAAGTTGCAAAATTATACGTCACCAGATACTTACGTTTGTATTAGAATAAAAAAAACCTTTAATTACGTTAGTTCCATTAATTTTTAGATGACTACAAAAATAAAAATAATAAATAAATATTTGTGGACAGTTCACACACGACGCCATCATCTGACCCCAAACAAAGCAAAGTTTGTGCCTAAATAAAAATTAAATTAATTTGTGAACGCTTCATAAACTATTGACATCGATGTAAGTATAGTTGAAATTTCGACCTAGATACAACCCACTTCACTTTTATTTGTGATACGTCCATGTATGTGACGTGTGAAATTTATTTTATATTAAACTTATTTAATAAAATAATTATGTTGCTTAAATATTTCAAGTTCTAATTGGAAAATCTCTGCAGCGGCTTTACCTCTGAAAACAAAAGTTAATTAATAAAAGTGCAAGAATGTAAAACATGTAATATATTGTGAATGAATGAGTATGTACCTTATTTGAAATAAAATATAATTATTTTGTTTTTCTTGATAAAATATTTGTGTGTAAATTGTCTACTCCACGCTAGATGTCGCAAACACAAATAATTGAACGAATAGTTCAGAGGTCTCCCGTTATTTTCTCTTGGCGCTTTAGTCGCTCACAAATAACTCGACTGTTGACCCAAATCCAATAAGCATTGAAAGAGTTTAAAAAAAGCAAATTTCCACCCTCATCCCTTTCAAGCCAATGAAGCGAGCAAATAAGCAAAAAATCCGCTTCGCTGTGGAAAAAAGATAAATTGAAAAAGGGTAAAGTAGAAAAAAGGGGTAAAAAGTAAAAAAAGTATCGTTCTCTGCACGTCACTCGATGATGCTCTGTCGAGCGTACGACGATTCAAAAGGTCGAAAAAATACTGGTTTTATTGTGTTTTTGCTTTGGAAGGGTTCCGTATGCAAATACAAAACATTATTAGAACTTTAATTATTTCAGGTGAATCCTAATTTATGTAAGTACAATTACACTAATATTGCACATTCTTAAATTAGAGTTGCGAGGGCATTGCAGAGTTAATCATTAATTAGGGGTTTTTTATATTACTTATAGATCCCTGCCACGTAACAGCATAGTGACACGCAGCTATTGGAAAATGAAGAGTCCAAATCATTACCTAGCACTCCACTGCGCTCGTCGCCCAGAGATAAAAGACGTTTTATCTCTACGCCCTATAATTTCACTGGAAACATTGCCATTAAAACCGTAATGTTTGCACATTACTGCTTGGCTGTAATGGTGTGGTACTTCCCCAAACGGACTCCAAAGAGTCCTACCACTCCAAAAGTTCGTCGTGTTCAAGTTACCATCAGGCGTTTGTCTTCATGTCTTCAAGTACTGGTTACCATCAGAGGTTCGTCTTGCTTATTCCACATTATTTTTTTATTATAATACTAGCAGTTCCCCGCGGTTTTACCAGTGACCGTTCCCCGTTTTTTTTATTTTCCCGTGACAAAATACCAAACTGTAATCTATCTGTGTTTGAAATTCCACCTCGATCCCTTCAGGCGTTCTGAGGTGATTGTACAACAAGTATCAAAATTTTTGTATTTTTTATAATAATAGGATTAAACAATCATGATTTTATCAAGTAGCCTTTTTACTAACAGATATTTTTATTTGGCTGTGTGGTACAAAAAATAAAAATAATTACGTACATTGTAAATTAATTAAAAATATTTTTTAAACAAACAATTTTAATTTTAAAGGCTCTTTTAAGTTTATGATTGTATTGAAGCATTTCACGGTTTTACCCGCGTAGCCACGTACCCCTTTACTTTACCGCGATAAAAACGTGTCAAATGCCATTCAAGATTCTTAACTATCTTTTTTAATTTTTTCAGCTCAATCGGTTAAGCTGTACCAACTTGAATGGCAACACACATCCAAACTTTGACAGCTAATAATATTAGTAGAATAACATACATATTTAACATGATACAGAGGTGTCGATAAGGGTACCTAATACTAAAGTCCAGCAAGTTCAATTGTTTATTTCTATACAAAATAAACTGTCTGACTGTCTGTCAATAGAAGTGAAAACTTATAACTTAGAATTTGATAGCTCACTTTGGAAACTACGCGGGTGAAACCGGAGACCGCTCTGTTAGTCTGGAATAAATTTTCAAAGCATAGCCATCTAGATTAGTATTAAAGCATGACCATCTAGATTAGTATTAAAACATAGTCATTTAGATCAGTATTAAAGCATGGCCATTAAGAAATATATAACATAATAATATTAAAGCATGGCCATCAAGATTAGTATTAAAGCATGGTCATCAAGATTAGTATTTTAACATGGTCGTCTAGAAATGTGTTAGGTGACAAAGACATGAAATCGATGGCTTTTCTTCCCATAAAGTTGTCAAAGCGCTTAAAAAGGTTTTCTAATCAATATTTTATTGTACGGAACCCTCCTAACGCTCGCTCGACGCGGAATGAACGCTTCATTCAAAGGTTCCGCTCGAGCCCGTCAATCGAGGATTAGCGACGTGTTTGGTTCCACGTTTATTGTTTTCGTTGGTGATTTCTTTTTAAATAAGACGACAAACGAACTGTTGTTTTTTTTGTTAAACATCTGCATTTTCTTTTAAATAATATAAGTAACCTATATTAGTGTTTAGTTATTCCAGACTGAATCTGACTGTGTTCTAAATTGCAGCACAATCCGGTCTTATTCAATCCGGTATTTTTAAAATGGGATGTTCCTTACTTAGTAGAGACCATGTGAAGCCTCTCTTAAAAGGGTAGGCTACGAATTAATTTTCTAATAAGAAGCACAATCTGGTCTGGATTGTAGGTACTGAAATTTAGACTTCCAACTTGATTGTGCAACAAACATTCAAACATAGAAACATAGACGTTTGTAATATATGTAAGTAGTATTTATTTCCACATAACTTTTTATAATATATATTTGTTATAAAATTTATTATATAAAATTGATTCCGATGGGATTCTGATTTTCCCAATTTGAATTTATTTTTGGAACTAATATGCCGCAAGCTGTTCGCTTGTATGATACACAGGTCAGCAGAGCTATTATAGCTACCAGCAGAGCTATTATAGCTACCAGCAGAGCTATTATAGCTACCAGCAGAGCTATTATAGCTACCAGCAGAGCTATTATAGCTACCAGCAGAGTTATTATAGCTACCACCAGAGTCATTTCATTTTCAGTTCAGTTCAATTTAATTCTATTTTTTTTTAAATAATTAATTAAATATAGATACAGAATTAATTCAATTTACTATTTTGCTGAAATTGTATTTAGTTATGCTACTCTTTGATAGATGGCGCTGCAACGCTACTTACCCATGTAAGACTGAATTACTTTTAGTCCATGTAAGACTGCATCAATAAAGCGGCCAAGCTGAAAACATAAATTAAAGTACTTATAATCATTTTCTATTAAAATAAAAACAAGTAGTGTTTGCCATTTGTATTCAAATAAATTTTAAGTTATCGTTTCACTACTTGTTCATAGGTGGCGTAGAGATGCCATGTTTACATACAATTTTGAAGCTATTCTAGTATCTAACGTAAATTATTGGAATTCTGAAAACCAAATAATAGAGGTATAGTTATAATTGCATAAATTCAACGACTGTACCTACCTCGCCTATGCTTAAACAGGTGGACCGTGGGTCGTTATCACAAGAAAATGTATGAAAACTGAGAATTCTTTCTTTTTTCTGGGTTAGTGAAAAAACTTATACCTAGGTTTTTTTATCAATCGATATTAGATTTGCTCTAAACCGCCATGTTGCCTGATACCTATAACTTTACTATCTTTGCGGTCTAAGATTGATAGTGTTCCTAAAATAAAACTTCACTCTATATTTGACGACACCAAGATTCAGACTAAGAGTTCTTAAAACAAAAGGAGAAGAGAAAACATCTTCGTTAGGATCTTTGAAATGTCAACCTTGAAACGATGTCACTTTTCCGAGCTACAAGAAGTCCTAAGTATAGAAAAAAAAGCAGTGGTACTTACTAGATTGTGCATATTAGTTGCACACTCTACGAATTGTATCTGATAAAAAAAACTGTCAAACTGGCAACTTGTAAGCATTGTATTGAAGCAACGACATCTACACTGGATAGAAGACTGGATAGAAGCCAGAAATTAATAGACAATGAATCAGATGACATATTATATGATACAACCGATTAAAAGCTAAAAATGAAAAAAGAAGAAGAAGACTATCAGCTGACTATTATTATCATTGTATAAATTCAGAACAATGGAAACTGTGTTGCCAGACATATTGCATGCCTCTAGAAAAGAGGCCAGTTTGTATGGGTCGACTATTAAAATGTTTTGTATCACCTTATCTCACCTGCAAACAGCAATAAAGATTTTTGTATTTTAACAATGAATTCAATCGTGATTAAGTCCTGTACATTATAAACATTAAGATTTTTGTATTTGTACAAAAAATGGCTACTTGATGAAAGAGCGCAGAATAAAAACACAATCCTATATACGATTATCCGCTTCAAAAGATTTTTAATACAAAAAGATTATTATCCATTCGGATCGCTGCACTGAAAAAAACTCTGAAAGCAGCGAGACAGATCTAATCCGCGATATAGAGTACGCGTCACCACTTGAACACTGTGGCGAAAGGATAGCACTACGCAGTGTTATACAACAACTTTATATGATTATCCATAAAAATATACGTAGGTGGCGCCCCTCGTTGGTGCCAAGTAACGGACTCCAAACCCAGACAGTTGCCAAAACAAAATTAATTTTAATACACCTGCCAAAGGGTTTTTTTTGTTGAAACAAGCTTTTGGCTCAGGATTTGTCTGGACTCTATTATTTTAATGAGTTTATTATTTGATTCAATAGGAGTTTGGTATATAAAATGATATAAAAAGTCTACTACTTAGTAAACTAAGAGACATGGCTATATCTAACATAAAAAATAGTCCACTTTACGTTATCATTGTCAGGACCAAAGAGTTTACATATACTACGTACCTATAGAGTTAGAACAAATGCTTTACACCGAAAGCACGCTCTTGTCTTGTCGCTCTTGTGGAAGTGTCATACTTTTGTCGCGGCACATCACTCTGTCGCCATAGCTAACATACACCTCAGCTGCTTACGATTGGTACAATGGGACCGTGCCGAAAAACCTTATCTATTTACATATTGTTTATCCAAGGCTAGGACTCTTCTATTCGGCCTGAGCCGTAAACCCAGGCACTGGCCAAGTGCTGGTTGAGATATGACGCATGTCCTCAAAAAATACATTTCAAAAACCCGTTGGATCTGAACTAGTTTACAGTGTGATACAAGTTCGGAGCCAATGGGTTCACAATTTATATTATAATTATGTAATTTGTATTTATACCAAATAAAGTTCATTAATAAGTATATTAAGTTTTCCTTCGAAGACAATTGACACAAGTTTGTTGTAGGTAGACTGGGGTCGGTTGAAACAGTTTTTATCAAATAACTCGCTCGCATTTTGACCCCAGGGTATTTGAAAGTACATAATATTTTTACGTTTATGGGTTGTGAATATTCAAGATCTTCAAGGAGCCTTCTCCGAAGAAGGATCCTTCTAAAAATGGCACAGAAATAAAAAATCGACTTCAATTTAAAATAAACTCGGGCAATCAGCATCAAACACTTCATATTTTTGTGAAAACAACTAAAATTTCAGTTCAAGCGAATAGCGAGGTAGTACCATCTCTATCTCTGATGTATTTTCTACCAAAAAAAGAGTAACGCCAAATTCGATTCACAATTAATGGAGCTATCACGTTACATACAAAAATATGGTAGTCATAGGGACTGCCGATAGAAGTGAAAACATAACTCAGAATTTGATAGCTAGCTCACTTTGGAAAATACACGGGTGAAACAGGAGGACGTGGCCATAGGTATCTAGATCAGTCAAGACAAGTCAAGTCAGAGTCAAGGTACCCGAAGATTTCTTTCCTTTACGACCGTGACACTTGCGTTCAATTCACAGCCGACGGAAAATCTGTATGTGGTGCGCCAAACGAAGTTTTCACTTCTAAAATCTACAACCAATTTAAGAACCAATTCCTATTTTGAAGAGGCTTAAAAATTATGAACGGGCCAACTTGGTGGAATATGGCCTATGGCCTTGTGAGATAAAACTTGAACCTCAGAAGTAGACACGAAATGAACATACCTATTTATTTACGTGTTTCGTTATTAAATAAGCTTGATTTTTGTATTGAAGTCATTCTTCTTTTGGTGCAATTCCAAAAAAATACGACACTTAAGTGAAAATAAAACTTACAAATTCACAGACAAGCAAAACTTCCACTGTAACATTATAAAAAAAATCACTTAGCGATGTAACCAAATGCCCGGAAAATTCCTGCAAAAAATAATTACCACAGGCCCTTGGCAGATACTCCCGTTAATATTAAAAACTTTAATGAAAAAAAGTATTAAAAGGTGTACCCAAAAATTTTATCCTTTTTTCCATTAGACGTGTTCTCGGGAACTGTGAAAAGTATGGAGAGTAACGAACGATACTTATTTTGCTATGTATAATATCTGCCGGCAAGCAAGCGTCCAAGCATCTAAACATTAAAAAAAAACATGTTTTTGTCGTATTATTTGGATTTCAACGTTTTCTATGGTTTAAAAAAGATATGATAAACGTGACAAAAAAAAGTCTTCCCATACTTCTGGACTAGGAATACGTAGTAGGACTCTAATAGAATTTGCATTGGGGAAATATCATATCTTTACCAGTTACTCTAGCACCGTCCACCATGCAATAATGTGTTAACTTTACTGTATCTCGGTTTGAAGAGCAGTGTTTACTGAGAAATAACATAATCTTTTATCTCCGGTTAACGAAGTCAAAGCAATGCTAGTCATTTAACAATGCTTTAACATTGTACGGTGTTTTTTTTTTCTATTGGGTAGGTTTACACTTGACTACCATTTCATCTGTGTTGTTATGAGTCACGTCTTGTTTACTGTAGCCGATGTGTTGTTGTATTGAGTAGAACGGGCGCTTTACAATCGTGAGATGATACATTTAAATCTCACTTGCATCTCAAAAGATTTTTCCAAATGCAAATGTATAATTTTGTTATCATAACTAGTTATAATGGTAAAGGAAAACATTGTGAATAAACTCCCATGCCTCAAGAATCTTTCGAAGTGCTATCTGCCAACGTGTTGGATTATTGCCTTGACTCCGAGTCCCAGCAGTGGACGAAAACATTTAGTGGGCTGATTGTTATGTATTGTGTATCATGAAGTTCATCTCTTGATCATCCCGTCATTTTGGTTTATGCATGTGTGTGAAAAAAGTACATCGATATCGAAGCATTATTTTACGATTCATTGAAATAATGCAGATTGTTTTTGTATACTTTGATATGACTGTCAAACGTTTTGTCGTCAACTGTAGCACCCCATCACAGATCATTGGAGTCTCTCATGCTATATTACGATAATTCTAAATAACTCGCGCAGTTACTACTCGAATTACTTAGTTTTTTTGACATTACATCAATATTTTTCTTTGTAGTTTTCTAATACGAATTAAAAACTCCAGTTTCTTCGAATTAAACCTGAGATTAAACAGCAACTCCACACCATTTTCGTCTAAAATAAGTACAGTTAACTCGAAAATTGTATGTTATGACAAACCCTTTTAAGGACGCTGTGTTTTTGTGCCAACAAGGAAGGTAAACTTTGTATAATACATACTTTAAAATTACTCAGTACCTACTCAGCCGAGAATTTTTTGAGTAGGTACATTTTGGACAAAATGAAATACCTAGATTATCCTCAAAGTTACGGAGCATTTAATCATTATATTTTGCACTAGGAGTACCACGCGTTTACCTGCATTATTCCCGTTCCTGTCATTTCCTTGTGATAAAATGTAAAATTATTATGTAGCTGTGTTCCTAATTTCAACCCGATCCGTTCAGACATTCCGACGTGATTGACAAACATCCAAACTTTCTTGTTTAGTGGTAAAATTTTACGGATATTCTATTATACTCGAAGCTAAACAACTCGAACAAATCTTCGATGTCTGTTTGCGAACCTACAGCTAAAAAAAAATTCCTTGTGTTTCATATAGCTTGGACTCGTGGCATTTTCTAAGGGATAGTCAAGACTACAAAATAATGATTATATTTGTGGGTAGATATAAATAGAATATTTAAATTTTTGCGAGAATTCGTTGTCTTGATTAATCGAATAGATTTTAAGACAAATTTTTTTATTAAAAATATTTGTTCTTCTAATAAATAAATGAAAAAAAAGATCCAATTTAATTGCCAATTTAAATATTGGCGCGATTTCATTTCCTCTCCACGAATAAAACCTTTTAAAAAACCTTAAAAAAAAACTGGTGAGCTCGACGAGAAAAAAAAATGTCTTGGAAAACGCAGATAAACAGTTTTGTTCTCACCAGTACAAAGGTACTTTTTCTTTCCATAGCAAAAATAAATATTATAATCCGCGGGTGTAACTTCGGATCCCTTCCCAATTACAAGGGGGACCCTTCTTGGACCCTTTTATGGTACCAAGTCGGCCGTTTTTATATTTTTGATAAAATAAAGAAAGGATTGTATAGATTTTATGTTTATGTATACATTTATACATAATATAAAGACACAGATTACAGAATGCATTAATCTGTGTATATAGGCTTTTTAATTCTATATAATATGTCTGTAAAAGAAAGCTTATGAAAGTTGGTGACAGGATTTTTAATTTGAGAACGACTAACCCAATTTTTATGATACTTGTTTTTGTATTTGTCTTCGGCTAGAATCCTACTAATATACCGGTCTCTGGTATTCTACTAATATAATAAATGCGAAAGTATGGGTGTTGATATGTGTGTTTTATTTGACTTTTATAGGTTTACACTTGACCGCCATCTCATTTGATGTTAAGCGACGATGCGGTCTACGACGGAGCGTGTTTACCTAGAAGAAACCGATTCGCTCTCGATTTTGAAGATACCAAGATTATAACTATCAGGGTAAGCCCGCTCAGGCAACTCATTTCACAGCCTAGACGATCTTATCACAAAAGTAAACCCAAACCTCTTCGTCCGTGTCTTTGTAAAATCAACCATGAAACGGTGCCGCTTCTTCGAGCTACGAGAATTCCGATAGAAAAAAGGCAAAGTGGTATTACATCATACACATCAGTTGCACACTCTCCGAAGTGTATGCGATAAAAAACCGATAATAAGCTAGCAATTTTGCGTGTTTGTCGTTCAGTCACGTCGAAGTGTTTGAATGGAATTTTGGTGAGTATATACATTATAGTCGGGATTAGCACAAAGCTATTTTATTATCCCGAGAAAACAGTTGGAATTGAAAAGGCGCGGGAAAAACCTCGAGGTATTGTTTATATGGCAGTACTGATATTCACCATACTGATATTCACCATGTGATATTGACCAATAAAAAAACATATAAGCCAAAACCAAAGAGTTTACATTTGTTACATAGTTTATATATAGAATTAGAACAAACGCTTTACACCGAAAGCACGGGTCTGATCGTTCTTGCCTTGTCGCTCTTGTGAAAGTGTCATACCTACTTTTGTCGCAGCGCATCACTCTGTTGCCATAACTAATATACACGTCATTTTCTTACTATTTACTTATTCTCTATCTAAGGTCGAAAGCATTAGTCTAGTCGTCAAAATCCTAAATCTGAATCATTTATTTCTTCGTAGGCGGACCAAAGTTTGCCGGATATTTAGTGTTACCTATAAGCTAAGGTATATTTATTTAAGTTTATTTTCATTACTGTCAACGTTACTCTGTGAGCGCTAACTCTGTATTCCGAGTACAATGTAATGTCTAATTGTTATTACCGGGGTGCCCAAGATACAGGCCTAGCCTAGTTTAAGATCCACCGGATAAACTGCCGACCTACAATTGGGTTAAAAATGTAAAGAATGTGCTTTAACTTAAGGATAACGATATTGTAATTTTGTTTTTGGTAATAAAATTTGGTGAAAAGAATTGTCTTATCTTTTTTTTTAATAAACGGTGACGAGACGATCCGGTCATGTCCCTGATGGTAAGCAACATGCCTGACACATAACAGCACAGTGACACGCAGCTGTTGGAACATGAAGAGTCCAAATCATTATCTAGCACTTGTAATATTCATTCATTCATCATTATCTTACCTTATATGTATAGCTGGACGCAGAGTGGGTGTTCTTTGACCTGTAGTGAGACAAACCCGAATAAAATATTAATATAACGTAAAACAACGTGAAGTATCGCCACAACTCTTATCAAATTTACATCTATACTTCAACTCAACTCTTGGTTTATGGCTTTTATTGTGGTTTAGCCTCACAATTTCGCCAATGTCAAGTATAAATCTTAATATATATAAATCTCGTGTCACAATGTTTGTCCTCAATGGACTCCTAAACCACTGAACCGATTTCAATAAAACTTACACACCATGTGCAGTTTGATCCAACTTGAAAGATAGGATAGTTTTTATTCCGATTATTTGTCTTTATATGACAATATTCGAGCGAAGCCGGAACGGGCCACTAGTATAATATATAATCTAAATATTTTAAGAAAATACGGATGACGCGTACGTCAAAGCGCCATTTTTTACATCTATACTTACCTACAATTGTTTGAAATTGTCTTCAAAGTCGACATTTCGACATTGACGTTGTAAAGCTGCTAGCTTATCGATTTTTATCGGATGCACTTCGGAGAATGTGCAGCTGACCTGCATGATCTAATTCCACGATTATTATTCTGCTTGTATATAAAAAAAGTGGCATCGATTCATAGTTTACGATCCAAAACTCGAACGAAATACCACTTTCGAAAAAAGGACGTCTAGGCTATGGAATGCGATGTTTGAATTTCTCAAGATGGTTACAATTTTAGTGTTTTTAAGACGAGAGTAAATAGGTGTCTGGTAGGTAATAGGTAAGCACAATGCTTACCTATTTTACCTACCAGAAATATTAGAATTATTTTTCAAGCTAGGATAGCGAGTTAGTGTTAGTAAGCTAGCGTTAGTAAGCTAGTGTTGGTAAGCTAGCGTTAGTAAGCTAGCGTTAGTAAGCTAGTGTTAGTAAGCTAAGCTGGTGTTGGCGTAAGCTGGTGTTGGTGTTGGTAAAGCTGGTGTTGGTAAGCTGTTGGTGAGGTGTTGATAAGCTGGTGTTGGTAAGCTGGCGTTGGTAAGCTGGTGTTGGTAAGCTGGCGTTGGTGGTGTTAAGCTGGCGTTGGTAAGCTGGTGTTAGTAAGCTGGCGTTGGTAAGCTGGTGTTGGTAAGCTGGCGTTGGTAAGCTGGTGTTGTGGCTGGTGTTGGTGTTGCTGGCTGGCGGTAAGCTGGTGTTGGTAAGCTGGCGTTGATAGCTGGTGTTGTGGCTGGCGTGTTGGTAAGCTGGCTTGAGGCTGGTGTTGGTAAGCTGGCGTTGGTAAGCTGGTGTTGGTAAGCTGGCGTTGGTGGCTGGTGTTGGTGAGCTGGTTGGTAGTTGGTAAGCTGGTGTTGGTAAGCTGGCGTTGGTAAGCTGGTAAGCTGGTTGGTAAGCTGGTGTTGGTAAGCTGGTGTGGCTAGTGTTGTGGTGGCGTTGGTAAGCTGGTGTTGGTAAGCTGGCGTTGGTAGTAAGCTGGTGTTAAGCTGGCGTTGGTAAGCTGGTGTTGGTAAGCTGGCGTTGGTAAGCTGTTTGGTAAGCTGGCGTTGGTAAGCTGGTGTTTGGTAAGCTGGCGTTGAGTAAGCTGGTTAGTAAGCTGGCTGGCGTTGGTAAGCTGGTGTTGTAAGCTGGCGTTGGTAAGGCGTTGGTAAGCTGGCGTTAGTAAGCTGGTGTTGTTGAAGCTGGTGTTGGTAAACTGGCGTAAGCTGGTGTTGCTGGCGTTGGTAGAAGCTGGTGTTGGTAAGCTGGCGTTGGTAAGCTGGTGTTGGTAAGCTGGCGTTGAGTAGCTGGTGTTGGTAAGCTGGCGTTGGTAAGCTGGCGTTGGTAAGCTGGCGTTGAGTAAGCTGAGTTGGTAAGCTGGCGTTGGTAAGCTGGCGTTGGTAAGCTGGCGTTGATAAAGCTGGCGTTGGTAAGCTGGCGTTGATAAGCTGGTTTGGTAAGCTGGCGTTGGTAAGCTGGTGTTGGCTGGCGTTGGTGTTGTAAGCTGGCGTTAAGCTGGCGTTAAGCTGGTGTTGGTAAGCTGGCGTTGGTAAGCTGGCGTTGGTAAATGGTGTTGGTAAGCTGGCGTGGCGTTGGTAAGCTGGTGTTGGTAAGCTGGTGTTGGTAAGCTGGTGTTGGTGAGCTGGCGTTGGTAAGCTGGCGTTGGTAAGCTGGCGTTGCTGGCGTTGGTGGCTGGTTGGTAGCTGGCGTTGAAGCTGGCGTTGGTAAGCTGGCGTTGGTAAGCTGGCGTTGGTAAGCTGGCGTTGGTAAGCTGGCGTTGGTAAGCTGGCGTTGGTAAGCTGGCGTTGGTAAGCTGGTGGTTGGTAAGCTGGCGTTGGTAAGCTGGCGTTGGTAAGCTGGTGTTGGTGGCTGGCGTTGGTGTTGGCTGGTGTGGTAAGCTGGCGTTGGTAAGCTGGCGTTGGTAAGTGGCTAGCGTTGGTAGCTGGCGTTAGTAAGCTGGTGTTGGTAAGCTGGTGTTGGTAAGCTGGCGTTGGTAAGCTGGCGTTAGTGAGCTGGTGTTGATAAGCTGGTGTTGGTAAGCTGGTGTTGGTAAAGCTGTTGGTAAGCTGGCGTTGTATGGCTTAGTGGCTGGTTAGGCTGGCGTTGGTAAAGCTGGCGTTGGTAAGCTGGCGTTAGTAAGCTGGTGTTGGTAAGCTGGCGTTGGTGAAGCTGGCGTTGGTGGCTGGCGTTGATAAGCTGGCGTTGGTAAGCTGGTGTTGGTAAGCTGGTGTTGGTAAGCTGGCGTTGGTAAGCTGGCGTTGAGTAAGCTGGCGTTGGTAAGCTGGTAAGCTGGTTGGTGTTGGTAAGCTGGCGTTGGTAAGCTGGCGTTGGTGTGGTGTTGGTAGCTGGCGTTGGTAAGCTGGTGTTGGTAGCTGTTGCTGGTTTGGTAAGGTGTTGGCTGTGGCGTTGGTAAAGCTGGTGTTTAGTGAAGCTGGCGTTGGTGGCTGGCGTTAGTAAGCTGGTTAGTTGGTTAAGCTGGTGTTGGTTGGTAAGCTGGCGTTGGTAAGCTGGGTTGTTGCGTTGGTAGCTGGCGTTAGTAAGCGTGGTGTTGATAAGCTGGTGTTGATAAGCTGGTGTTGGTGGCTAAGCTGGCGTTGGTAAGCTGGCGTTGGTAGCTAGTGTTAGGTAAGCTGGCTTGGTAAAGGGCGTTGGTAAGCTGGCGTTGGTAAGCTGGTGTTGGTGGCTAGCTGGTGTTGGTAGCTAGTTTGGCTGCTGGCGTTGGTAAGCTGGCGTTGGTAAGCTGGCGTTGGTAAGCTGGCGTTGGTAAGCTGGTGTTGTAATGTTAGTAAGCTGGTTAGTTGGTGAAGCTGGCGTTGGTAAGCTGGCGTTGGTAAGCTGGTGTAAGCTGGTAAGCTGGCGTTAGTAAGCTGGCGTTGGGCGTTGAAGCTGGTGTTGGTAAGCTGGTGTTGGCGTTGGTAGCTGGCGTTGGTAAAGCTGGTTGGTGGCTAGTTGGTAAGCTGGCGTTGGTAAGCTGGTGTTGGTAAGCTGGCGTGTAGTAGCTGGTGTTGTAAGCTGGCGTTGGTAAGCTGGCGTTGGTAAGCTGGCGTTGGTAAGCTGGTGTTGTTGGTAAGCTGCTGGTGTTGGTGAGCTGGCGTTGGTAAAGCTGGCGTTGGTAAGCTAGCGTTGATGTAAGCTGCTGGGCTGTTGGTAAGCTGGCGTTGGTAAGCTGGTGTTGGTAAGCTGGCGTGTTGCGTGGTAAGCTGGCGTTGGTAAGCGTTGTTGGTAAGCTGGCGTTGGTAAGCTGGCGTTGGTAAGCTTGGTAAGCTGTTGGTAAGCTGGTGTTGGTGAAGCTGGCGTTGTAAGTAAGCTGGTAGGCGTTGCTGGCTGTGTAAGCTAGCGCGTGTTAAAGCTGGCGTTGGTAAAGCTGGCGTTAGTAAGCTGGTGTTGGTAAGCTGGTGTTGGTAAGCTGGGCGTTGGTAGCTGGCGTTGGTAAGCTGGCGTTGGTAAGCTGGTGTTGGTAAGCTGGCGTTAGTTGGTAAGCTGGCGTTGGTAAGCTGGTGTTGGTAAGCTGGCGTTGGTGATAGCTGCCTGCGTTGGTAAGCTTAGTAAGCGTTGGTAAGCTGGCGTTGGCGTTGGCGTTAGTAAGCTGGTGTGGCGTGAGTGTTGATAGCTGGCGTTTGGTAAGCTAAGCTAGCGTTAGTAAGCTAGCGTTAGTAAGCTTGGTAAGCTAGCGTTGGTAAGCTAGCGTTAGTAAGCTAGCGTTAGTAAGCTAGCGTTAGTAAGCTAGCGTTAGTAAGCTAGCGTTGGTAAGCTAGCGTTGGTAAGCTGTTGAGTGTTGGTTAGCTGCTGGCGTTGGTAAGCTGGCGTTAGTAAAGCGTTGTTAGTGAGCGTTTGGTAAGCTGGCGTTGTAGCTTGAGCGTTGGTTAGTAAGCTGGCGTGGCTGGCGTTGGTGGCTGGCGTTGGTAAGCTGGCGTTGAGTTAGTTGGTAGCTTGGTGTTGTTGGCTGGTGTTGGTAAGCTGGCGTTGGTGGCTGGCGTTGGTAAGCTAGCGTTAGTAAGCTAGCGTTAGTAAGCTAGTGTTGGTAAGCTAGCGTTAGTAAGCTAGCGTTAGTAAGCTAGTGTTGGTAAGCTAGCGTTGGTAAGCTAGCGTTGGTAGCTGGCGTTGGTGATAAGCTGTTGGTAAGCTAGCGTTAGTAAGCTAGTGTTAGTAAGCTAGCGTTGGTAAGCTAGCGTTGGTAAGCTAGCGTTAGTAAGCTAGCGTTAGTAAGCTAGCGTTAGTAAGCTAGTTAGTAAGCTAGCGTTGGTAAGCTAGCGTTGGTAAGCTAGCGTTGGTAAACTGCTTGGCGTTGGTAGCTGGTGTTGGTAGTAGCGTTGGTAAGCTGGCGTTGGTAAGCTGGTGTTGGTAAGCTGGCGTTGGTAAGCTGGTTGTTGGTAAGCTGGCTGGCGTTGTTAAGTAAGCTGTTAGTGGTAAGCTAGCGTTGGTAAGCTGGCGTTGTTAGCTGGCGTTGAGTAAGCTGGCGTTGGTAAGGCTGGCGTTGGTGGCTGGCGTTGGTAAGCTGGCGTTAGTAAGCTGGCGTTGGTGGCTAGTGTTGGTGAAGCTGGCGTTGGTAGGCTGGTGTTGCTGGCGTTAGTAAGCTGGCGTTGGTAAGCTGGCGTTGGTTGGTAGCTGTGCGTTATAAGCTAGCGTTAGTAAGCTGGTGTTGTAAGTAAGCTGGCGTTGGTAAGCTAGCGTTAGGTAAGCTGGCGTTGAGTTAGTAAGGTAGCTGGCGTTGGTAAGCTGGCGTTAGTAGGCGTTAGTAAGCTTAGCGTTAGTTGGTAAGCTGGTGTTTAAGCTGGTAAGCTGGCGGTTGGTAAGCGTTGCGTTAGTAAGCTGGCGTTGGTAAGTAGGCGTTGGTAAAGCTGGCGTTAAGCTAGCGTTAGTAAGCTGGCGTTAGTAAGCTGGCGTTGGCAAGCTGGCGTTGAGTAAGCTGGCGTTAGTGCCAGGCTGCGTTGGTAAGCTGGCGTTAGTAGCGCTGGTGTTGCGTTAGTAAGCTGGCGTTAGTAAGCTGGCGTTGGTAAGCTGGCGTTGAGTAAGCTGGCGTTAGTAAGCTGGCGTTGGTAAGCTGGCGTTGGTAAAGCTAGTGCTGGCGTTGTAAGCTAGTGTTAGTAAGCTGGCGTTGGTAAGCTAAGTTGTTAGCAAGCTGGCGTTGGTAAGCGTTGGTAAGTTGTGTAAGCTAGCGTTGGTAAGCTGGCGTTAGTAAGCTGGCGTTGGTAAGCTGGCGTTGGTAAGCTGGCGTTGCTGGCGTTGGTGTAAGCTGGCGTTGGTAAGCTGGCGTTGGTAAGCTAGCTTGGTTGGTAAGTTAGTAAGCTGGCGTTGGTAAGCTGTTGCTGGCGTTGGTAAGCTGGCGTTGGCAAGCTGGCGTTAGTAAGCTGGCGTTAGTAAGCTGTTGGTGGTAGCTGGCGTTGGTAAGCTGGCGTTGGTAAGCTGCGTTGGTAAGCTGGTTGATGGCGTTGGTAGTGTGCGTTAGTGTTGGTAAGCTGGCGTTGTTAGTAGCTGGCGTTGGTAAGCTGGCGTTGTAAGCGTTGATGTGCTAGCGTTAAGTAAGCTGGTGTTGCGTTGCGTTAGTGGCAGCGTTGGTAAGCTAGTGTTGGTAAGCTGGCGTTGTGTAAGCTGGCGTTGGTGTTGGTAAGCTGGCGTTGGTAAGCTGGCGTTAGTTGGTAAGCTGGCGTTAGTAAGCTGGCGTTAGTGAAGCTTGGTGTTGGTTGCTAGCGTTAGTAAGCTGCGTTGGTAAGCTGGCGTTGGTGGCTGGCGTTGGTAAGCTGGCGTTAGTAAGCTGGCGTTGGTAAGCCAGCGTGTTGCAGCTGGCGTTGGTAAGCTGGCGTTGGTAAGCTGGCGTTAGTGCTAGCGTTGGTAAGCTAGCGTTGGTAAGCTGGCGTTGGTAAGCTGGCGTTGGTAAGCGTTAGTGGTGTTGGTAAGCTGGTGTTGGTAAGCTGGCCAGCGTTGTTGGCTAGCGTGTTGGTAAGCCAGCGTTGGTGCTCTGGCGTTAGTAAGCTAGCGTTGTGTAAGCTGGTGTTGGTAAGCTGGCGTTAGTAAGCTGGCGTTGGTAAGCTGGCGTTGCCAGTGTTGAAGCTGGCGTTGGTAAGCTGGCGTTGGTAAGCTGGCGTTGTAAGCTGGCGTGGCTGGCGTTAGTAAGCCAGTGTTGGTGTTACGCTGGCGTTGGTAAGCTGGCGTTAGTGAGCTGGCGTTGCAAGCTAGCGTTGGTGCTTCAGCTAGCGTTAGTAAGCTGGCGTTGGTAAGCTGGCGTTGGTAAGCTAGCAGTAAGCTGGCGTTGGTGCGCTGGTTGGTAAGCTGCTGGTGTTGCCAGCTGGCGTTGGTAAGCTGGCGTTGGTAAGCCAGCGTTGGTAAGCGTTAGTGGCTGGCGTTGGTAAGCTAAGCGTTAGTAAGCTGGCGTTGGTAAGCTGGCGTTAGTAAGCTGGCGTTGGTAAGCTAAGCTGGCGTTGGTGTAAGCTGGCGTTGGTAAGCTGGCGTTGGTAAGCTGGCGTTAGTAAGCTGGTGTTGGTAAGCTGGCGTTAGTGCTACAGCGTGTGGCGTTGGTAAGCTGGCGTTAGTAAGCTGCGTTGGTAAGCTGGCGTTGGTAAGCTGGCGTTGGTAAGCTGGCAGCGTTAGTAAGCTGGCGTTGGTAAAGCTGCGTTGGTAAGCGTTGTTGCGTTGGTAAGCTGGCGTTGCGTTGTAAAGCTGGTGTTGATAAAGCTAGCGTTGTAAGCTGTTGTTAGTAAGCTGGCGTTGGTAAGCTGGCGTTAGTTGGTAGCGTTAGTAAATAGTGCGTTGGTAAGCTGGCGTTGGTAAGCTGGCGTTGGTAGGCTGGCGTTGCTAGTGTTGCGTAAGCTGGCGTTGGTAAGCGTTAGCGTTAGTAAGCTAGCGTTAGTAAGCTAGCGTTAGTAAGCTAGCGTTAGTAAGCGTTAGTAAGCGTTAGTAAGCTGTGCCAGCGTTAAAGCTGGTGTTGTCAGGTAGTAGCTGCGTTAGTTGTTGTAAGCTGCTGTTGGTCAGCGTTAGTAAGCTTGGTGTTAGCGTTAGTAAGCCAGTGTTGGTAAGCTTGGTAAGCTGAGTGTTGGTAAGCCAGCGTTGGTGTTTCAGCGTTGGTAAGCTGGCGTTAGTGTTAAGCTGTTAGTAGCGTTGGTGCGCTGGCGTTGGTAAGCCAGCGCCAGCGTTTCAGCTGGCGTTGGTAGCGTTGTAAGCTAGCGTTGGTAAGCTAGCGTTAGTAAGCTAGCGTTAGTGTAAGCGTTAGTAAGCTAGCGTTAGTAAGCTAGCGTTGGTAAGCTAGCGTTAGTAAGCTAGCGTTAGTAAGCTAGCGTTAGTAAGCTAGCGTTAGTAAGCTAGCGTTAGTAAGCTAGCGTTAGTAAGCCAGCTTAGCGTTGGTAGCTGCGTTGCGTTAGTAGCTGGCGTTAGTAAGCTGGCGTTGGTAAGCTGGTGTTGCAAGTAGCGTTAGCGTGATGCTGTGGTAAGCGTTGGTAAGCTGGCGTTAGTAAGCTGGCGTTAGGTAAGCTGCGTTGGTAAGCCAGCGTTGGTAAGCTGGTGTTGGTGGTGCTGCGTGTTGAGTAAGCCGGCTTGGTGAGTGCTGCGTTAGTAAGCCAGCGCGTTAGCAAGCTTAGTGCAGTTGCTCAGCCAGTAAAGCCAGTGCCGCGTGCGCGCTTGCCAGTAAGCCAGTGCAGTGTTGGCGTTAAGCTGGTGTTGGTGGCAAGCCAGCTTGCGTTGTAAAGCTGGCGTTGCTCAGCGTTGCGTTAAGCTGGCGTTGGTAGCTTAGCGTTGGTTGCAAGCCAGTGTTAAGTGCGTTAGTAGCTGGCGTTGCGTTGTGTCAAGCCAGTGCTCAGCGTTGCGTTTCAGCTGCGTTGCCAGCGTTAGTAAGCCAGCGGCGCGCCAGCGTTGGTGCCGTGGTAAGCCAGCGTTGGTGTTTGCCGCGTTAGTGTCAGCGTTGGTAAGCTGTTAGCGCCAGCGCCAGTTCAGCGTTGGTGTTGCAAGCGTGTAAGCGCGTTGGTAAGCCAGCGTTGTCATGTAAGCTCAGCGCCAGTGCTGCTGCCGCGTTAGTAAGCTGGCGTTGCGTTTAGCTAGCCAGTGTTGTGCGTAGTAAGCCAGCAAGCCAGCGTTGCGTTTCAGCGCCAGTGTCAAGTAGCTGCGTTGGTAAGCCAGGTTGCTGCACAGTGTAAGCCAGCGTTGGTAAGCCAGCGTTAGCGTTAGTGGCCAGTGTTTCAGCGCCAGTGTTTCGCAGTTAAGCTAAGCCGCGCTTGCGTTCAGCGTCAGCTGCGTTGCCGTCAGCGCCGGCGTTAGTCAGTGTTGCAGCGTTTCAGCGCCAGTGCCAGCGTTGGCGTTGCGCCGCAAGCCAGCGTTGCGCAGCGTGCCAGTGGTGTTTAGCGTAAGCCAGCGCCGTGGTAGTAGCTGCCGTTGGCGTCAGCGCCAGTGCTCAGCGTTAGTAAGCCAGCGTTAGCGCCAGCGTTAGTAAGCTAGCCAGTCGCTAGTAAGCCAGCGCCAGTGCTCAGCGTTGGTAAGCCAGCGCCCAGCGTTGGTAAGCGCTGGTAAATGGTCAGCGTTAGTAAGCCAGTTAGCGCGCGTGTTAAGCGTTAGCAAGCAGCGCCAGTGTTGCCAGCGTTGCGCGTTAGCGTTAGCCAGCGTTGCAAAGTCAGCGTTGGTAAGCCGCCAGCGCCAGCAAGCCAGTGTTGCGCCAGTGCCAGCGCCAGTAGTGTCAGCCAGCAAGCTGCCAGTGTTGGCGTTGTGCCAGCGTTAGTGCCAGCGTTGCAAGCCAGCGTTAGTAAGCCAGCGTTGGTAAGCCAGCGCTAGCTGCGTCAGCGCCGGTAGCAAGCCAGCGTTGCGTTCAGCAAGCCAGCGCCAGTGTTTCAGCGTTGTAAGCCAGCGTTAGCAAGCCAGTGCGTTAGTAAGCCAGCGCTGCGTTAGCCAGCGCCAGTAAGCCAGCGTTGGTAAGCGTCAGGTGTTTCGCCAGTGGGCTGGCGTTGCGTCAGCCAGCGTTGCTAGCGTTAGTGGCAAGCCAGCGTTGCAAGCCAGCGTTAGCCAGCGTTGTGTTAGCGTTCAGTGTCAGCGTTAGCAAGTTAGCGTTAGTAAGCCAGCGTTAGCAAGCTTAGTTAGTAAGCCAGCGTTAGTAAGCCAGCGTTGCGTTAGTAAGCAGCGTTGCAAGCCAGCGCCAGTAAGCCAGTGTTAGTAAGCCAGCGCGTTTTAGCGTTAGTAAGCCAGCGTTAGTGTTAAGCCAGTGCCGCGTTTCAGCGCCAGCGTAGCCAGTAAGCCAGTGTTGCTGCGCCGCTGGTGTCAGCGCCAGTAAGCCAGCGCCAGTGTTCAGCGTTAGTAAGCTGCAGCCAGTAGTGCTTCAAGCCAGCGCCAGCTAGTAAGCCAGCCAGTAAGCTGCGTTGGCAGCGTTAGTGTTGCAGCGTAAGCCAGCGCCAGCGTTCAGCGCCAGCGTTTCAGCCAGCGCTTAGCAAGCCAGCGTTGCCAGCAAGCCAGTTGCGTTAGTAAGCCAGCGTTGTGTAAGCGCCGCGTTTTAGCGCCGCGTTTCAGCGCCAGTTTACGTTCGCGCGTCAGCAGCCAGCGTTGGTAGCCATGCCGGTGCGTTAGCAAGCTGCGCCAGCGTTTCAGTGCCCAGTGCCGTCAGTGCTCGCGTGTTGCCAGCCAGTGCTTAGTCAGCCAGTGTCAGCCAGTGTCAGCCAGCGCCGCTGTGCTTTTTCAGCGCCGCTGGCAAGCCAGCGTTTGTGCAAGCCAGTGTTACAAGCCAGCCAGTGTCAGCAAGCGCCAGCGTTAGCGTTAGCCAGCGCCAGCGTTAGCGTTTCAGTAAGCCAGCGTTAGCGCTGGTGCAAGCCAGCGTTTTCAGCTTAGCGTTACGTTAGCCAGCGTTAGTAAGCCAGCGTTAGCGTTGCGCCAGCCAGCTGCTCGCGTTGTGCCGGTAAGCCAAGCCAGTGTTGCCAGTGTTTCAGCGTTAGTGCCAGCGCTGGTAAGCCAGCGTTAGCCAGCGCCAGCGTTGCAAGCCAGCGTTGCGTTTCAGCGTTGGCAAGCCAGCCAGCGTCAGCGCTGTGAAGCCAGCGTCAGCCAGCGTCAGCGTTGTTAGTAAGCCAGCGTAAGCCAGCGCCAGTTTCAGCGCCAGTGTCAAGTAAGCCAGCGTTAGTTAGCAGCGCAGTTTCAGCGCCAGTAAGCCAGTGCTGCGTGCGTGTTTCAGCGCTGGTGCGCCAGTGTTGGCAAGCCCAGTTAGCGTTGTAAGCCAGCGTTGGCAAGTGTCAGCGCCAGTGCTTCAGCGCCGCAGTGTTGCCAGCGCCGCTGGTGTCAGCCAGTGTTACGTAGCAAGCCAGTGTTGCAAGCCAGTGCTTCAGCGCTTCAGCCGCTGTCAGCGCCAGCGTTTCAGTGCGTTGCGTTAGTGCCAGCGCCGCGTGGCGTTGCTCAGCGTTGGTAAGTTAGTAAGCGCGTCAAGCAGTTGCGTTAGTAAGCCAGCAAGCTTCAGCGCCGGCAAGCCAGCGTTAGTGTCAGCGCCAGTAAGCTCAGCGCCAGTGCTTCAGCCAGCGTTAGTAAGCCAGCGCCAGTAAGCCAGCGCGGTTGCGCGCTCCAGCGTGTGCCAGTGCTCAGCGCCGGTAAGCCAGCGCCAGTAAGCAGCGCTAGTAAGCCAGCGTTAGTGTTGCCAGTGCTGGTAAGCCAGTGCTGGTGCCAGCGTTAGCAAGTCAGTAAGCCAGCGTTAGCCAGTGCCAGTAAGCCAGCGTTGCGTTTCAGCGCCAGTGCTTAGTAAGCCAGCGTTAGCGTTTCAGCCAGTAAGCCGCCAGTGCAGCCAGTGCCAGTGCTGCGCAAGCCAGCGTCAGTGTAAGTCAGCGCCAGTAAGCTTAGTGTTAGCGTTAGTAAGCCAGCGTTAGTGTAAGCCAGTGTTCGCGAAGTGCTGCAAGCCAGCGCCGGTAAGCCAGCGTTTGCAAATAGCGTCAGCGCCAGTGCCAGCGCCGCCAGTGCTTGTAAGCGCCAGCGTTGGCCAGTGCTCAGCGCCAGTGTTAGCGTCAGCCAGCGTTGGTCAGTGCCGCCATGCGTTAGCGCCAGTGCTCAGCGTTGTGTCAGCCAGCGCCAGCGTCAGTGCTCAGCGCCGGGTGCTAAGCCAGCGCTCAGCAAGCCAGCGTTTGCAGCGCCAGCGCTTCGCGGGTGTTCCAGGCGTTTCAGCCGCCAGCGTCAGCCGCCAGTTCCGAGTGCAAGCCTTCAGCGCCAGCGCTCCAGCAGCCAGCGTCAGCGTCAGCGCTGCCAGCGCCAGTCAGCGCCAGCGCTGCGCGTCAGCGCTGCGCCAGCGCCGCGTGTTTCAGCCAGCCAGCGCCAGTGCTTCAGTCAGCAGCGTTTCAGCGCAAGCCAGCGCCAGTGCCCAGTTTCAGCGCCAGTGTCGCCACGTGCCGCCAGTGCCAGCGCTGCGCCAGTGTCAGCGCCGCTCAGCGCCAGTTCAGTGCCAGCGCCAGCGTTGCAGCGCCGCGCTCAGCGCCGGTGTCGCAGCGCCAGCAAGCGCCGCGTTTCAGCGCTGCGTTTGTAGCGCCAGCCAGCGCTGGCAAGCCAGCCAGCGTTGCAGCGTGCAGCGCTGCGTTGGTGCAGCGCGCTAAGCCAGCGTTTCAGCGCCAGTGTTAGTCAGCCAGCGCTCAGCGTGCTTTCAGCGCCGGTTAGCCGCCAGTAAGCCAGTGCTTCAGCGCCAGCGCTGCCCAGCCAGTGCTTCAGCGTCAGCGTTCAGTGTCAGTGTTAGCTGCCGTTGGCGTCAGCGCCAGTGTCAGCCGTCACGTTGTTAGTAAGCCAGCCGCTGGTGCTCAGCGCCAGCGCCAGCTTCAGCGTTAGTAAGCCAGCGTCAGCCAGCCAGCGCCACGCAGCGCCGCCAGCGTTAAGCCAGCGTTAGTAAGCCAGTGTTGCAAGCCAGCGTTAGCCAGCGTTGCGTTAGTTGCAAGCCAGCCAAGCCAGCGTTAGTAAGCTAGCAAGCTAGTAGTCCTACCTTCGTGTAGACAATGTATACCATTGCGTAGCGTTGTCTATACGAAGCTGGAAGTAGGTACTAGCTTGCTAACACTAGCCTACTATCCTAGCTAACTAGCCTAGTGTAGCTCGGGCAAAAACACGCTCTATCGTAGACCGTTTCGTCGCTTAACATCAGGCGAAATCAATGTCAAGCGTAAACCTATAATGGTAAAAAAACACTCTAATAAACACTGAAGTGGCAATGGGCCGGTCATATCTGTCGCAGAACCGATAACCGTTGGAGTAGACGTGTTCTTGAGTGGAGACCACGAATCGGCAAACGTAACGTAGGACACCCTGAGACTAGATGAAGTGACGATATACGGAAGACAACAGGCAGTGGATGGAGACGTATAGCTGAGGATAGGGCTAAGTGGCGAGCCATGGGAGAGGCCTATGTCCAGCAGTGGACTAAGATAGACTGATGATGATGATGATGAAAAAAACACTCAAATAAGAAAATCTCGTTGTTCATAACACAAAATCGGAAGGAATCGCCAGTCATACACATAAAAACAATATACTAAAAACCTAACACAACATCATCGTCGAAATTCACTTAGCTACTCAACAAAAAGTCGAAACAATGCTTCCCTAATGTACCGGAGAGAAAAATACTCTTAAGCTCCCTTTCTCACCCTTACGTCCCTTTCCACCCCTATAAGGGCCAATTTTTGCATGGGGTTTCTTTTACCTGGGTAGCTTTATATCTTTTGAAGAAGGAAGGGTGTGTTCGCTTCGGTAATCTGTAATTTTGGGAGGGGTGTGTGCATGATTTTTTCTTATTGGTATTGGAGTTGTAGTTGTTATAAGATTTTTCTTATAAGAAACGGTATAGCTAATAAGTAACAGATTATAACACTGTCTTTTTTCTAAACCAACATATCTTCTATGTTAAGTGATATATAAATTAAAATTGAATGTTATGTAGTAGCAGGACAAAATGCCGCCTGTGGAAGTATAATATTTTCGCTAGACATTTCACCGCTAACTAATAATACTCTTTCGTTGTTTCGACGTGATTGAGCTATAAACATAAAATTTAACACTTAATATAAATAGGATACGATGTACGGAATTGATCTTGCGTAAGTACTCGCCGGGTAACGCTGTATTTTGGGTCTTGGTTCAGAGTCTTTTTAGAGAGGAATATAATAAAATAGAATTATTTTTATATTTAATGGATATATAAATTATGGTTATGTTTATAAGTTTAGTTGTTATGTTTCTTGATAAAATAGAATATAGATAATAAAATAGATAATTTTTAATGTAGAAAATTATGAAACACCAAAAATTACCAATCATATGGTGCGATTTAGGCTTCTCCCCACTACTTTTACGTAATTTACTCTGATTTTAGGACTCGTGTGTGGAGCGTTCAAGTTATTTGGGATGAAGTTCCTTACGCCAGCCTTGGAGAAGATAAAGGTATAGCTGCGCGATTGAACTGAACACATTTGAAACTAAAACCGTAAGAAAAATGAGGGAAGTGACGTTAGTTTTTGCCTCAATGTTTGTCGCTGCAGTGTCATTCGCCTTGGTGGATTTCCCTTCAAAGACTTTTCGCTCCAGCGTACCTCGCTAAAAGATTTTTTGCCAAAACGACCTGTAGCTACAACGTCATTCGAAACTACGTACCCTAGTCAAAGTACAAGTTCAATAACACCATAGATTTAGTATAAGACGAATAGAATTAGAATTAGATAAACCTCATGGTTAATGAGAAAACTGATCTGTTCAAAGAAAAATCGAATCTACAGGAAGTGTGTGTGACCTTGAATTTTCGGCTCATTCGCATAATATCCGATTCTCAAAATATCAGATTCTTATATCAGGTTCTTGAAATATCAGATTCTCAAAATATCAGATTCTCGAAATAGCAGATTTTCAATGTAGCAGCAGTACAATCACGAAAAAAACCATCAAACAATTTTCATATTAGAAGAGAAACCCCCGAAACCCAGTAGCAAGACGAGCTGCCCGTAACTGCACAGTATAGCATCTCTAAGTAATATGCCTACCTTTTTCATCGATAATAATAAGTCTGCACTTGATCGCCGCGCCGTCTCGCCTGGCTCAATCTACGATACGGGCCATGAAGGAACTTATGTAATAATAAGTTAAGAGTAACAACGTATGTCTGTCACAGAACATTCTATTTTATATTTAAACATGCCATTCCACATTTTTTCCTAACTCGTTTATGCCTGCTTTTAACAGCACAGAGACATGCAGCAGTTGGAACATGAATCAAAATCGTTAGCTTCATTACCTAGTACCGCACTGCGCTCATCATCAGGAGAAATAAGGTAGGTATTTCATGTCTTAGCCCAGTAATTTCTCTGAAAACATTGCCCTTCGAACAGGAACACAGTAATGTTAGTGCACTATTTCATAGCGTATAAGTTTACCTCATATCACAAAAATAACTCAACATTCCCCACTAAAGCTCGTATTTTACCCGCTGCTCCGTAACAGAGGGTAGATACCCGCTGGTATAAAGAAGGGTATATTTTTGTGATAAGGCAGATTTATAGAAACGAGTCTTCAGTGCCCGAGGCTTGCGGTGTCTGCCCCCGCCTCTGACGGCTCGACTATAGTGGAGATGGACTTATTAGAGATGGTTTTTTTTATTTATTTTTTGCTTATTATTGGTTTAATTGGTAGTAAGTTTGCTTCGAAGCTGTGAGTTCGATCCATACCCAGTGCAAATATTTCTGTGATGAATACAAATATTTGAACCGTGCCTGGTTGTTTTCTATGTATAATATTAAGTAAGTATGTCTTATCAAGCTCAGCAAGTACCTTGACTTGGCTCATGAGGTTACCACCATGTGGGATGTTGATTCGACGATCATAGTCCCAATAGTTGTACTGCTTTGTAGCGAAAAGTCTCGACCAACATCTCAAGAGACTTTCGCTAGACAGTTGGATTAAAGGTCAGATGCAGCAAGCGTTAATCCTCGACACAGCGCGCATCGTCAGAAGGTTCCTCAGTCTGCAGCCCTAACCACCGGTAGCTTGGGCCCTGCTCTGCTGCTGGCGGCACCCTAGTTTTAAGTTTTATATAATGTTTATATTGTTATAGTTATTGTTAGCTTAGAAATTAAGTGGAATAACTGAAGTATGTCTATAAAATATAGAGGTTTAAGTTATTTCAGCCGTCTGGTTCTCATAGTACAAGCTTTGTTTAGTTTGGGGCTAGATGGTGTTATGTGTGAAATGTAAACCAATATTTATTTATTTATGTTTTTAGTTTTTTCAGCAGTGAAGATTTTTCGCTTTGTTGCGCGCCCATGGATATGCCTCAAGCTCAGTCTGTACGAGTGAGCCTGCTCAATGAGCCGTAGGTTCGATTCCCACCCAGAATAGATAGCTATGTAACTAATTCCACTAATTTGACAGCATTCAAACGCTTGAATTATACATAGGTATATATTACTACGTAATATATCTATATTAAATTCTTGAAACATGCTGTAAAGGGGTAATTTTGTCATTTTAAGTTAGTTTGAGGCTACATGGTTTTGGGTGAGAATATAAATGTCACCAATCAAATGCCAACAGTGACCATCATCATACAGATTGTATAAATATGCTTATAATGTTTACTTATATGTGCCTAAGTAACAAAATATTCCTTGATAGTAAATTTATACATATTTGTCTAACAAAAGCATCCTGACTCTTCGCTGGTTAAAATCTTTTTGTTGTCAGGAATGTTTTTTTTTAATCTGTCAGCTTAGTACACATAGGCAACTTTTTAGCTTGAAAAAATAACGGAACGGGTACCTCACGGATAAAAAGGCGAGCATTTACCTACCTTTAAACCAGCAATTTGTGTATACAGGGTTATTGGGAATGAGCCTGTATCCTTATCCAGGTATAGGTTGCCTGGAAGAAATCACTTTAAGCAATACCCCTTTGCTCTGCATTATTTATTGTAGTCTTTCTTAAGTTCTAAGATTTCTTGTGTAAATTTCCAGATGTAATAAAGAATTCTATTATTGTTATCCTTTTAAGGGAATGTGAAATACATTTAATAAGTGAACTTTTGTCTGCTGTTTTTAAAAATTCGTTTATTTTTTCCTTTACAAAATTAAAAAAATGTTTTTGTCCGGTAAAAGCATCGAAATCTTCCAAACAAGGGCTTGTGCACCCTTTAACGCTTGATAAATGATATGCCGAAGTGAATAAACACTAACAGATGTTAAACAGTGCTAGAGAGGACAACAAACACTTTTTTATTTGGGATTTTTTCATGGCTGATGTTCCATAAACACGAACAAAGAGATTTGACTCCACGTTTGTGATAAGAACGTCTAGGTTGTGGAATGCATTGCCTGAGTGGGTTTTCCCCGAGAGTTACAATCTTGGTGTTTTCAAATCGAGAGTGAATCGGTTTCTTCCAGGCAACCATCTTCGTTTCATCATCGCAACCAACTTCGCTCCATCGTAGACTATTACTATTACAGTTGAAAAAAAGAAATGTATTGAGTTTAAACAAAAGTTGTGGAACAACAGTTGTCTGTTTAAGCATTACATAACATGCCCTGATACGGATGTAGGATGATAACTAGTAACCTTGTACATGCGTAAATACAGCCTGAGTCTCGAAAATGGCTGAAACGATTTCGATGAAATTTAGTATGCCCTTTGCATATGTTTTGGAGGTGATAAATCGACCTAGCTAAGTTTTAATTTTGGAAAACACAAATTTATCCGTATTTAAATAAAAAGGACAGTGCCTTTTTGCATACAGATACTTTTAAGTAAATTAGGTCCCGTGAGTCCAACTCCTCACTAACCTACCCCTTCCCATCCCTTTGTCTTGCCTCGCGCTCCGTATTTTTTCCCCATTACATTTTCATTTTATTTCATATTTCTCCTTTGGGGGTGGAAGGGGGATAATAAAATTTTTCCCTTCACTCCCGTCGCCTTATTTATAGGGTTGGTTAAGGCACAGAATATGTTTTTCCTACGTTTCAGTAATGAGCCAAATTATTAGGGATGTTTTCAGATTGGCGTCCATTTTTTTTATTTTTAAGGGTTGGTTGTTGGAGATAAGTGTCGTGTTTCATTTAAGATTTTTTGGTTGTTTTTTGGAATGTTTTCATGTGAGTTTTATTTTGAATTGGTGTTTTGTTACTGCTTTATATGATTGAGGTGTTTTTGAGTTTATGAATATTCTTGTTGTTTTTGGAGTTTTGTTAAAAATAAAGCTTGGTTTAGGTGCCTTATAAGTACCCTATTTGTTATTAATAGTAAATAAGTAATGCTTGACCACCATCTCAGCTGATGTTAAGCGATCATATGCTCTATGATGGGTACTTTCTTTGAAGTAATCGATTGATTACTGGCTTGAAGACACTAAGATTGCATCCATCAACCCACTGCGGCAAACGCATTCCACCATCCAGACGATCTTATCACGAAAGTGATGTCATACCTCTTGGTTTGTATCTTGAAAAATTCAACCTTGAAACGATGTCGTTCTCAGGTATACAGTTCGATAGATTCGTTCGAAACTACCATCAGTTGTCAAGGTCAAGCAGGCTAGAGCATACGTTTCCGACAATTAAAAACATGATGATTTGTGTGGTCCTTGATTGGATATACTCCACGACATTGAAGTTGTTTGACGAACTTCAATACCTTCAATAATCGAGAGACGTGCCAAAAGGCTCATAGGCAACGACACTCTTGTGCGAAAAAGACTACAAAGTCTTGATCATCGCCGAAAAATTGCCAGCATCTCGGTTTTTTATCGGATATACTTTGGAGAGTGTGCGACTGATTTGCATGATTTGATACCACCTTGCTCTTTTTTATATCGGAATGCTCGTAGCTCAAAAAAGCTACATCGTTTCGTAGTTGATGTTCCAAAGACACGAACGAAGAGATTTGACTCTATTTTTGTTATAAGAACGTCTAGGCTGTGGAATACATTGCCTGAGTGGGTTTTCCCCGATGGTTACAATCTTTGTGTTTTCAAATCGAGAGTGAATCGGTTGCTTCTAGGTAAACACGCTCCATCGTAGACCGCAGCGAGATGGTGGCCAAGTGTAAACCTATAAAAGTTAAAAAAAACCTAAATAATGGTCACACCGACATCAACCTGCGTTTTTCCTCACTTAAGATAAGATAAGAATAAGATGAAGCGTTTGTTTGAAGATTATTGATGTAGGCGGTATTATTACGAGTATATATGTAAATAAAGGATTGAAATGAATGAAAAAGGAAGAAATGATATGACAAATAACCAATTCTAATATAACAAACTAAGCAAAGCTTATACTATAGAAGTCAGCAATTTCACATAATACTTATACAATTGTAAATAAACACTTATTATATGTACCTACAAGGAAACATCCAGACCAAGTACATTTTTCATATTCACCAAACAAATATTTACAACAGTTAATTATTCCAAAATAAAATGAATAGAAGAAATTGTAGACAGTGCTATGGCTGTAACAAAACCACCATTAAATTCTTATTATGAAAGTAATAACCTCTTTTTATGTAATAACATTCTAAACTACCTTCGCGGCGCAATACACCCCCTGCCAACTTTACGTGCCAAACGTAGAGGAATTAGTTTTAGACATCGCAACTGAAAAGGCGATGAATTTAAGACATAACATTAGTGATTTTTCACTGATGCTAAAAAATAACAATGGCGATTGAATTAAAACAATTATTATATCAATTGTTGCCAGTTTGTTGTCATTTAAGTACATTATTATTTTAAAAGTCATGTTGTATATTAATATTGGTGGTGGACAATTCACACACAACACCATCTGACCCCAAACTAAGCAAAGCTTGTGTGATGGCAGCCAGATAGCTGATATAATACTTATATAGTTTTAAATACATACTTATTATACATAGAAACACCCAGACACAGTGCAAACATTTGAATTATAATTAATGTGTTTGTTTCGTATGTCTCTTCGAATTACCAAACATGAATCATGCTTTTTTAATGAATAAATGCTTTTTATATATCACTAAAATCAGTTGTACCAAAGAGGTACTTTTCGATATATATCTCATATAATATATACCTACAGCTTTGTAGCAAAGTTTAAGAAACATGTTTTGATTCCGAGGTTTTTTTTTTATGTATTTGGAGTATGTATTGACAATTTCAATAATATTATCTAATTTATGGTAGCACTAATTACGAAATGCTGCAGACGGAGGGTTCGAAAGGAAACTAGAATTTCTTAGAACGAACTTTACTATACTAAAACTCACATCTATACTAATATTATAAAGCTGAAGAGTTTGTTTGTTTGTTTGTTTGTTTGTTTGTTTGTTTGCTTGAACGCTAGGATCTCGGGAAGTACTGGTCCGAATTGAAAGATTCTTTTTCTATTGGATAGTCCATTTATCGAGGAAGGCTTTAGGCTATAGAAAATAACTCTACTATTAATTGAAACGGAGCATGAAACAAGAATGTAACAAAATCGGGAAAAAATATTCCCCTTTTGAGAGTTTTCGTACGTTTCGTGCTTTGACATGACACATGACAGCATGTGTCAAAGATTGCGTCATTGAATTTCAGTAACCTGTGCCTTGAATATAAACCTTTGCTATTTTTTTTCTAAATCTGAGTTGGTACGACCAATTTCCGACAGGTGGCGTAGCAGGTTGCTGAATAGGTTTTTTGTTTGAAATCGATATTCTCAGGAATGAGTGAACCGATTTCAGTCATTCTTTCACCGTTGGATATGTACGGGATCCCGATGAGTGCTATATAATATACCACGGGCGAAGCCGGGGCGGGCATCTAGTTAAAATATATAACCTAGACGCGAATGCATTCAATGTGAGAACGACACTCACATCATAGGATCTTAAGCCTATCTAACTTAGGTGCGAATGCCTACGACGATCGAACGACACTGATTTCTTTATTGAAATCAGCTTTGATGAAGGGTCATCTGGGTCACAGTTTAATGAGGTGAGCATCAGTGCATTGTAGTTGGCACGAGGCAGGTCATTGCTACTGCCGAATTCTGTTGAAATTGCTGACTTGAACCTCGTGCTGGAATGCAGCTCACGTTGCGCAGACATGTGTAGGTACTGGTACGTAACACACTCATATTATTGTATAGTTTGGTGTTAAAGTTATTAACCCCCCGACCAAAAAAAGGGGTGTTATAAGTTTGACGTCGATGTCTGTCTGTCTGTCTGTGTGTGTGTCTGTCTGTGGCACCGTAGAGCTCAAACGGATGAGCCGATTTCGATGCGGTTTTTTTTTTATTTGAAGGTTAATATCCGTGCGGATGTTCTTAGCTATGTTTAGTTAATATCGATTCAAGATGGCCGCCTCCACAAAATGGCGGACAAAATATTTCTTCACAACCTACCTCAATATGGGTATCAAATGAAAGGGCTTGACTAGTAGAATACTATACACTATAACAAATTTCAAATCCAAGATGGCCACCACCACAAAATGGCGGATTACATTAATTTTTTTCACTACTACCTCAATATGGGTATCAAACGAAAGGTATTAACTAGTAGAATACTTAGCACTGTGAAAATTTTCAAATCCAAGATGGCCGCTACTACAAAATGGCGAAATACATTTTTTTTTCACAACTACCTCGATATGGGTATCAAATGAAAGGGCTTGACTACCTAGTAGAATGTTGTAAAGATAACCAATGTGAGGTAGTCGGGGGTTAGTCAAAATTTTTAATTTTGTTCTTGTAAACTTATAATGTTGTATATGGGATGTTCAACAAAATTGTAACTTTCTTGACACAGTAGTCGCTATAAAACAAAAAAAGTATGATTTATCTGACTTTGTAAAGTTCGTCTGGTGCTGTACTACACCTTTACCAGTTTAGCGCTAAGCAGTAGTGTGCAATTTTTATTGTGTATTGTGTGAAACGGCAATATTTCCGGAAAATATAGAAGTACAAGGCAATGAGATAATTTTTAGATGACGAGCGCAATGCAGTGTTTTGGACCTTCGATGTTCAAATATTTGCGTGGTACTATGCTGTTATGGACAGATTTGTTGCTTACCATTAGACGCACGTCAAGCTCATGATATCACGCTGTTATTAAAAAAGTGTTGTCTGCAAGGTTAAGTTATCGTTGGTTCCAAAATTTATGTTTTTTGCCAACAACCGGTTTTATCTCTATTTAATGTCACAAGTAAACTATATTTTCAGCTTTTTGTTTACTGTTTGTGAAGTTATGAGATGTTAAAGTGTTACATTTTAACGTTGAAACTAAAATTAACATAGTATTTATCTTTTTATTTTTATGCCAGAGGTGCATGAACCTGGGACCACTAACTTTTTTAAAGGGACCTATCGCATCATAGGTATCAAGTGTTATCTTCTATTGCCTACTATACTTTGGGGTTACGCAGAAGAGGCATGGCCCTACTAATTTAATCTTAAAAAGTTGTGGTATTATAGACACCATGTAAGAACGAAGTTTTTATTGTAGTGGTTTTTGTGTAGACTCTTGGCAGAGTTCGCCTGGAGAAGTACCACGCCTTTGACAGTAACTCTATTGCCAAGCAGCAATGTGCAGACGTTACTAAGTACCAGTTTGAAGGGCAATGTTTTCAGAGAACTTACAGGGCTTCAATATATAATATCTCAGATCTCGGCGTGACTAGCGCAGTGCCGTGCTAGGTAATGATTAGGATTCTGCATGTTCCAATAGCTGCGTGTCACTGTGCTGTTATGTGGCAGGCATGTTGTTTACCATCAGGCACATTTGTTTCGTCACTCTATACTATAAAAAAAGTTTCATCGGATAAATATAGAAACAACACAATTTGCAGAAAAATACAGCAATTTTTAGCCATTTTATTATTTATTTTATTACGATCATCTGAAAAATAAAAATGGTCATAAATTGGTTAAAAAAAACACTGGTCACGGACAGTTTTTACGTTTCATTTCCGTTACATATTTTTCTTACGGTTTCAGTCTCAAATTGTTTTCAGTTCGGTCGCGTATCAATCTCCTCCAAGACTGCTATAAGGAATTTCGTTCCAATAACTTTACATAAGCACAAATTCTTACCTACGTAGAGCATACCTTAAACCTTTCCATATTATGCTTATGTTTATGCTTGTTCTATGCTCACTTACCGCTTGGTATCTGTTTCGAATAGGTACGCACGTTCTATTATAGGCCACATCTTTGCTCAACATTATCGAGATGGCGTTCAAGCGACAACCTATTATTAAAAAAAAAAACACATGTTGCCATCGGCGAGTTTGTTAGTCAAAAACGAACTAATGAGCGTTAAAGAATATTGACATTGTGAATATGAACATATTTCAAAGTTTTGCTGAAATCTTCAACAAGAATCTCAACTACTACTTTGATTAGAAAATTGATGAACAATGTAATTTACGCGACGATACTGAAAGGAAAATTCAAAGGTGAGGAAGTTCTAATTCCGGGGATCCCGACGATCCTCGAATCTTGAATGAGTAATTATAATTACTCGCCATTATCTCCCAAAGATCGCCCAGCAATACGGTGCATGATGAAAGCAGCTTACCTAGACAAAACCAATTCAATCCAGACTTAGAAAAACCTAGATTATACCCATCAGCAGACATACTTCATAGTTAATACCTATATTACGAAAAAACTCACTACTTTCAGAAACATTACAACATGTAACATTTATGAAACATATATTATATACGTGAGTGTCCCGTTCTCCAATTAAATATTTATGAAATAATTAAATTTAAGTAGGTATAATTATTTAATTAGAACTGAATTATAACTTAATCGTATTCATATTGTGTATATTAATGTGTAGGTACTGACGGCGAAGATACGATTATCTTCACACATTTTCCATAGTTGACAAAAGATGTAAACAAACTCTTAAAACTGTCATTAACACTCCATTTTACATGATAAACCAAGTTACAAGCTACATCTCAACCCCAAGCGTCATGCCAAAAAAAAAAGAAAACTGCCGCGAAAAACCGCATCACAAAAATACCTCCTTGCGGTTATACGCAGACAAATGCCACCTCTGTGTGAGTAAACCGCCGTGTCCGAACACAAAAGGTGCAAAAGTGTGCGTGCTAGCCGTTGCCTTCATTGGACTCTGAGCAATTTCTTTATTGATCCATATTTCTTCTTCTTCAGACTGGCCGGGGGGTGGTTTCCCCCGGAGGGTGCAGGGGAGTAACCACCCCGGAGGTGTTTTTCTACAGTTTTAATGAACGAAGGACTCTGAAATGGCGTAGAAGGAGTTTTTGGGGGGGAAGAAAGGTTATTAATGCTTTTTAGGCCGCGTAATTTTCGCCCTTACCGTTAGACGCGGGGTAGTTCTCGTTTTTGTTGGCAAGTTCATTATGCAGTCATTTTGGGATACTTTTAACCAAACGTCAAGTAAGGGGCTTTAAATTTGTTGGAAACTTTATGTTTAATATTTTGTATGTGTACGCTAATTTTGATTTGGAAAATTTTAGTTTGATTTCAAAGAGCAGGCAAATATATTGCAAAATTTCAAATTGATCAAATTTTGATTTGTCTCTTTGAGTTTGTTGACGTCAAAAACATCGAAAACTTTTGTTCATATTTTAGTTATTTTGTTCACATATTCATTTATTTTATTATGTTTTTTACAATAGATATTAATAATAAACAAAGATCATATAAATTTTAACTAACTTCATTTTGTTTATTTTTACGGATTTTTGTTTCTTTGTGTAGATAACACTTGATTGTAACTTAGGTGTCTTTAAATTTAGGGTAAGTATTTCTATAAGGGCGTAATATACTCGTAATAACTTAAAAATGGACAACGGAAACATCTTGAAATAAGATACATATTACTAGTATAAACACGAATCCAAAATTATAAATTTAGTAAAAAGTAGAAATACTAGGTTTTAAAAAATTTGTTTTGTTATAAGTAACTATTGTTCGTTTTTTTTTTAATTAAGTGCAATAAACAGTTAATCTATCTATCTAAATACATTTATGTATTGTGAAATTTATTACACACATTAAGTACACTTAAATAGTAAAATAAATAATAAATAAATAAAATTTCTTTATTTGCGAAAATGGGTAATTACATTAAGAACTCCATAATCAACCTTACGGCGAGCAAATATTAGGTTGTCTATAAAAAATTGACAAAAAACTTTGTAATTCACTTTCTAATTCATCACTCTAAGCTGCCTATTCAAGAACTAATAGTAGTAAGTACTTTTTTTTTAAATGAAGAGTGACGAGACGAGCAGGATGTGTGCCTGATGGTAAGCAACATACCTGCCACATAACAGCACAGTGACACGCAGCTATTGGAACATGAAGAGTCCAAATCATTACCTAGCACTGCAGTGCGGTCGTCACCAAGAGATCTAAGATGTTACATCTCTAAGCCCTGTAAATTCTCTGGAAACATTGCCCTTCAAACCGGAACACAGTAATGTTTGCACATTACTGTGTCAATACTAATAGTAGTATTATACGTCACTAATCGCTATTAAGTCCTATGTATGTAGGTATTGTTTTAATATGAGTTCAAACCGATAAGTTTAAAAATTAAGCTAAACTTTCCCGGTTTAATTACCGAAAAGTATTCGACCAACGGAAGCTAGTGTGAGTGCAAAATATATCATAAATATTATCTCCCTATTTATTTCCCGCCTTTGTTCCACTTTTCCACGAGGATAAGATAAATAACGGCGTCTTACCATCCATCTTCCACACAATAACCACCCCTTTATTCTACCCTTATAATTTCTTAAGGCTTTTTGCATCATTTACGCAAGCGAACAAAACATTTCATCTGACCAACGTAAGCTGGCCTCTCCGGCTGAGGGTTGCGGTACTAGATTTCATACTGTTTTTAAGAATACCTGTAGCATAAGCAGCCCAGTAAATGTTCCCACAGCTGGGACTCGGGGCCTTCTGTCGCAAGGAAAACTCAAAGCCATCCATCCATCCACCACGTTGCTGCCCCAATGCAAATTTATGACCTCGAAAGATTGTAGGTACATGTCGATTTCCTCGCGATGTTTTCCTTCACCGTTTTAAGCCAGCGGCATTGCGCAAATGACTTCGAAAAGAGAGTGATGCGCGTGGGGTTTGCAACCGGAGCCTCGGATCGCCTGTTGCCGGTCTACCACCAGACCAGACGTAACTTTTCATGGAATCATACCTACCTATACATAGATATATAGGTACTCCAGTAAATAGTGATTTAATGGTAAAACGCTGAGCTATATGCAATAAAAAGTTTGTACTAAGTTGAAAGTTATGCTAAAGTATATTTTGCAGTGGTAAGGACTCTTCCTTCTCTTCGCAAAAGAACGAAAGTGGCCGACATAGCTCAAAGAGTAAGCAAGCTGAAGTGGCGATGGGCAGGCAACATCGCTCGCAGAACTGACAACCGATGGGGAAGAAAGGTTCTCGAGTGGCGACCACGAACCGGTAGACGCAGTGTTGGACGGCCTCCCACTAGATGGACAGATGTCCTCACAACGGTCGCTGGAACCCGCTGGTTGCAGGTTGCGCAGGATCGTTCGTTGTGGAAATCTAGAAGGAGGCATATGTTCAGCAGTGGACGTCTTGCGGCTGATGATGACGATGATGAAGGACTCTTTGCAGTGTCAGTTTGCAGAAGTAAGTACCGATTTTTTCCTGACTTTTGGCAGTCTCTAGTGACCATACTACCTGGCTACCGTTCTTTGGGCTTGCTCAAAAAACGCAGCTCTACTAACCTAATCTTAATATAAAGAAGGTACGTTACGGCCCTATCGGAAATCTGTCATATGCCAACTTATAGCCGGTAGCCGAAGCTAATATAGCCGGAGCTAATATTATATACTATATCCATCCATCCATACTCACAAAATTTCGCGTAAATATTTTTTTATATATATAAAGAGTAACGAGACGAGCAGGATATGTGCCTGATGGTAAGCAACATGCCTGCCACATAACAGCACACTGACAGCTATTGGAACATGAAGAGTCCAAATCATTACCTAGCACTGCACTGCGCTCGTCTCCTAGAGTTCTAAGATGTTATATCTCTAAGCCCTGTATTTCTCTGAAAACATTGCCCTTCAATCCGGAACACAGTAATGTTTGCACATTATTGCTTGGCGGTAGAATAACTGGCAAAGGTGTGGTACTGCCCAGGCAGGCAATATTACCTCTAGTAGGATGATTATTGTCTGTTGTCGGAAGGAACATATCTTTGTCAGTTACCAGTCATTGCAGCTAAGCTAATATAAGAACGTCTAAAAATCTAAGTTGTTAAATGCGTTGTCAGAGTGAGTTTTCCCCATGGTTACAACCTTGGTGTCTTCAAATCGAGAGGGAATCGGTTTGTACTAAGTAAACTCGCTCTACGACGCATCACCGCGCAACGCCAGGCAAGATGGCGGTCAAGTGTAAACCAATAAAAGTCAAACAAAAGTTAATCAACATTACTACAGATAGATAGTTATTTGTAGAATGTTCTGGAAATAATTACATCTCATAGCTCAATGCATAGGAAAGACACATCGTGGAATATTCATTTAAATAGACAGAAGAAACCATGAGGCACAGCTAGTTAAGGTATAAGCAGAAAAATCCCTGAAGAAAGTCCCTGTTACACTGGCGGCTATTTGTCTGACGTAGCGGAAAGAAGCGTGACGTCATCGTTTACGGTTATGACGAGGCTTGTATATATTTCTCTGAGATGTTTGTTTATGTCGTTCTACCAGATTTATAAAATAAATAAAATAATTTATTTCCACAAAACAAAAATCTAATTCAATCTTGTACCTTTAAACGGCCAATTCTTATAGGTATCTCGGAGACGGCTCGAACGATTTTCATGAAATTATGTATACAGGGGAACAGGGACAGGGACGATAAATCTATCTAGCTAAGTTTTATTTTTTTTAAACATAATTTTATGCGCGTTTTTAGACAATGAAAAACTCCTACAATGTCGTAAGAATATGATAACTTATTTCGCCATTGTTCTTTAAGTCTAAATAGCTCGGACGGAATATGCTCGCCCTCGGAGTCAACAGGCTCCGGTTCGAATCCTGATGGTAACACTCGGGTCTTTTCTTTTTGTTCTTGTTTTCCTGAGAAAATCTTTTACTTAGAGCCCTTTATAACCGCATTTAAACCGAGCAAACAAAAAAAGCTCGGTAAACCAGGTACTTCTAAATGAAACTCACAACCCCGTAAGATAAAGCTGAGCAAAATTTTGTTTTTTTTTTATCTATACTTATAATAAAACTGTAACGGGTCGAAATCTGTACATTAAAGATATTTTGTTAAAATTTTTTTGGGGCACTCCATAGTCGATACTGATGGCGAAACTGCATTTTTTTTCTTTCATGTCTGTCTGTCTGTCTGTCTGTCTTTCTGTATAGGGATCACGCATCACGCCGAAACTACTGATTCAATTCAGCTGAAACTTGGCACGATTTTAGTTTATACTAAGGACATTGCTGTAGGTTACTTTTGATCCCCAAATTCTGATCGGTTTTCTTGCGGGAGGGGGTGAAAGTCAGAATGTGTATTTGCTTTTAACTCATGTTTGCGTTGTTTAATTTCATTAATTCTTTTTTTGTTAGAAAGAACACATGTTTTATATTGTCCCGTCAAAATTTGAACAACATCGGTTTGTTGGTTCGGAAATTACACAAACATTAAATAATAACGACACGCACGGCGCGTTCGGTACATACTAACTTCTAAGTATTCTGTGTATCACAGACGATCCACAGAATATCTAGATTCTAGAAAGTGCCCACGTGATCGCGTCGCGTCGTCTTGGATGACAAAATAATTGTCAAAAAATATATTTCTGTGTGGAAAAACAAACATCATTCGGTTATAATCGACTTCAAACAAGGAGGATGTTCTCAATCGGGTTGCATGTTTTTTTTATGGTTTTATTTTACGCGATAACTCCGCTAATTGTTAGTTGATTTTGATAATTCCTGTTGAAAATTAATGTTTGGTAGAAAAACTTCAGAGGTGATCTTAGATATCGAAAACAGGGAGGTAGTTTTTCAAATATCAACAAAAAAACTAAAATCAGCTTAGATTTACCTGTACGACATAGTTATACCTTCTTATAAAATTTTGTCAAATGACAGAATTAAATTACCTGTCATTGAAGTAGATTTTTGTATTTTGGAGAAAACATATCAGCATTATAAGTAGCAGCATAAACAACCCATTAAATGTTCCCACTGCTGGGCGTCGGGCCTTCTCTCGCAAGGAGAGAGACAAGGCTATAATCCACCACGCTGGCCCAGTGTCGGTTGGTGGATGACATATGACTTAGAACTTAGATTATAGGTAGATTTCGGTTTCTTTACGGTGTTTTCCTTCACCGTTTTAATTACCGGCATTACGAACATGACTCTGAAAAGATAGTGGTGCGCGTGGTTTTGAACCCTGGGTCTCCGGATCGACAGTCGCCGTTCTCCCGACTAGGTCAGCTGTAACTTACTAGACCAGCCGTAACATATTAGAAAACGTATTATTTCAATCCAAATACTGTTTAAAATTTAAAGGTAGTGTTCAACAAGCTTCGGTGACCGAAGCAGACCGTTGTTAGGGTTCCGTACACAAAGGGTAAAAACGGGACCCTATTACTGAGACTTCGCTATCCGTCCGTCCGTCCGTCCGTCTGTCACCAGGCTGTATCTCAAGAACGGTGATAGCTAGACAGTTGAAATTTTCGCAGATGATGTATTTCTATTGCCGCTTTAATCATGGCGGAACGTATCAAGTGATCGGGTTGAAATTTGAAATAGAATTAGATTACAGTCTGGAAGAACACATAGGCTAAACATTGCCTATGTATAAGTACTCTATGTATTACGTTACAAAGATCCAAACAGTGACATTCATAATATTTACAGGACAACGTTGGAACGGCTGAACATATTTGGATGGAATTCGAAACACACGTAGTTTGAACTCAGAAATAGCAAATCGGTTACTTATAGGTTACTGTGACGTAGGAAAGACTAAGCAAATTTGGTAGAAAATTGAAACAGAAATAACTCATAGTCTGAAATACCACATTTATGTATTTATTACCTATCAACCTGAAAAGAAGCATGGGCCCTAAGGAAACAAATATTAACTATCACGTCAAAACGGCACAACGAATTGGGTTGACATACGAAACACATATAGTTTAGAGGCTAAAATTTCACATGGGCTAATAAGTCTACATTTTCATTTAACTCCATATTAATATGAGCATATATTTTCGTCAGGAACTTGATGTGATGGTAAGGTAATAGCCAAAAATGAAAAAAATATGCACCCGTTTTGGCGTAGATAATATACGTGATTTGCGTTCACAATCAAAATAACAAGCAACATAATATTCTCATTAGACGGCACTAAGCCATTTAAATCGATGTTTTGCTATTGTGGTATGTATTTTTTCTTTCATCACTAGGTGGCGTTACTGGTATTCTAAATTGTACTAATAAGTTTTTTGCTGCTAAAAGGATTATGATGCCAAATTTGGATTCTTTCGTTCTTGACTTTTTTTGTGTGTTACCTACAATTAAATTCACACATTAACATTTCACTAGGAGTTGGCTCAAAATTTTACGAGTAATTATTTTGATTCCACACAGGCTTCGTTCAAAATTTTACGCCGGCGAAGTTGCGGGTAACAGCTAGAAAACAGCTTGCGGATAAAAAGAAATAGGTAAAAAAATAGGTATCAGATCATGCACATTAGCTTCAGACTTTTCATAATGTATCCTATAAAAATCCTACAAACTTAACACTTGCGGCTATGTTCGATACTACGAAACCTTACTATGTTTGTTTGATTTTGTTTAAAAAAAGAAAAATAAAGATGATAAAATTAAATAAATTTTTGTGTGGAAAAACAAATTCACTCAAACTCAAAGGTTTTTCAATGACTACTTATCCAAATATTTGACGTACGATACTTCCAATTAATGTATAAGTCAGTAACATCTGCTTACGCGAACGAAGTAGCGGGTTTAGCTAGTATTTAATAAAACCACTACATCGATTTTGATAAAAAAATTATAGGGCCTGAATCGGACCAAACTAAGATCAACAAAATAAAAAAAAACACTATCAAAATTGATACATTGAATTGAGAAACTACTCTTTTGTGAAGTCGGTTAGTAAAGATTTTGATAGTTTTCTGTACGATAATTATTTTAATACAGTGAAGTGGTCATTTCAAACTTTGGAAATGTAAACAATTTGTATGCTTTCTTTTGTTTTTATTTTTTATTACTTACCCGACTGAAAGAAGAGTTAAGTTTTTCACGCGTATCTTGTATGTTTGTAAATTTCTTTATTTCCCCTAATCATCCAAACGACTGGATGGATTTTGACAATTAAGATATCGTTAGATTTGTCTCAACCATCCAAGTGTCTTTAGATAGTATGTAGTATACATATATAGACTGCAGGCCCGTGAACAAAATGTATGGGTCATCTTATACAGCAGGAGACCTATGTAGGATGATAGAAGGGTGTAAAGTATTAAGATTGAGCACTATGCCGTCACTTGTAAGCTGTCCAACTGAGTGCTGTTGAAGAGGGGGGGTTCTAAATCTCGATCATTTCTCCTTTGTGCATGATTTTTGTACGGCGTTGCGGAATAATAGATTAGAAGAGGTATTGAAACATTAAAAATTTTAAATTTTAAAATTCTAATTGTTAGTTTGTGAAAAAAAATCATGATTTTCCGACGATTTACAGAGTAAGTTTGGTCATTTGATTATGTACGGCATTGGTTCCATACAGTTTCAATACCTCTTCTAATACATTATTTCGCAATGCCGTACAAAAATCATGCGGCAAGGAGAAATGATCGAGGTTTAGAACCCCCCCTCTTCAACTGCACTCAGTTGGACAGCTTACAAGTGACGGCATAGTGCTCAATCTTATTACTTTGTACCCTTCTATCATCCTACATAGGTCTCCTGCTGTATCAGATGACCCATACATTTTGTTCACGGGCCTGCAGTCTATAAATATAAATAAAGTTATTGAAAATGTACAAAATTTAAAAATAAATGTGTAAATTGCACCTTTATAAATAAAGTAGCTTAACTTTGCTCGCTCCAGTAGTCTACGATGGATATTGTTTGTCTAAAAAAAACCGTTTCGCGTTTGAGTTGAAGACATCATGATTTTAATAAGGTCATAATGTCCCACAGCAATTAAGAATGGGCTGATCAGTATAACGTTTCTGAATACCTAATAGAGATGTGTTGGTGCTATTGGCCCATCATCGTCAACAGCCCACTAAATCCTACTGCTGGGACTCGGGCCTTCTCTCGCAAGAAAAGAGTTAAGGCCATAATCCACCAAGCTGGTCCAGTGCGGGTCATGACTTCGAAAGATTCTAGGTACATGTCGGTTTCCTCACGATGTTTTCCTTCGCCGTTTTAAGTTAGCGGCATTACGCACATGACTTCGAAAAGACAGTGGTGCGTGTGGGGTTTGAACCCGGGGTTTCCGGATCGGCAGGCGCCGTTCTCCCGACTAGACCAGCTGACGATGAATCCCTAGAAATCCACTCACCAGACCTACTTTTATTGGACTATGAAGAGTTATAAAATTATTACCTAACACACTGCACTGCACACAGTATTGCACTCGTCACCCAGAGATATAAGATGCTTTATTTCTATGCCCTGTAATTTATCTGGAAACATTGCCTTTCAAACCGGAAGAGCGCGATGTTTGCAATTTACCGTTTGGTCGTAGAATAACTGAAAGATATGCGGTACTTCTGCAGGTGGACTCTCCAAAGAGTGCTACCACTACAACATAAACTTCTTTTAGTACCTACAGCTATCTGCTACTGCAGTATAATCCTGGTATTCCGACCTATATGTCTAGTTTATGGGCGAAGAAAACTTAAGTATAAGTTTTATAAGGAATCGTAAAACTGGGCATTAACCTAGTTGCCGGGGTCCGGCGGTCGGCCGATCGATAGCAATAATAAAGTGATATGTAATACCTACTCATACTCATATTACAAATGGAAAAGTTTGAGTGTTTGTTCCTCAATCACATCGATAAGGTTGGACGGAACAAGTTAAAATTAGGCACATTCATTTTTTTAATAGATCACTTATCATATCATAAATATTGCCGGACAATTCACACACAACACCAAAGAGTTTACAAATACTACGGATAGAGTTGGCACAAACGCTTTACACCGAAAGCACGGGTAGTAGTATCTTTTTTGCCTTGTCGCTCTTGTGGAAGTGTCTTATTTTTATTTTTACACGGAATAATAACGGTAACTACGCAGATAATACCGCGGGGTGCCTGTAGTAAATAAGTAAATATTGGTTGATATAAACTGATATGTGCAGCAAAAACTCAGTAAGTTAGTAAGTACCTACTACTTTTACGAAAATGACGCGAACGGAGAAGACTACTGCCACATTAGTTTACGGCAACAAAACTATAAGCAATCAACATTATTTTCAGATATAATTTAAACTACAATCTGTAATAACGAAACTAGGAACTACCAAATTTCAACAAAAATCAATCTATCCCCAACTCAATTCCAACGAAACACATTAAAATTATCGCGTAACCAAAAGTACTTAAAGCATAAACAAACCCAGCGGTGCTCAACATTTTCTCCATAAATAAACGCCTCAGTCCGTGAGACGCTGCCCGCGGGGTGCGGAGCGGAGCGGGAGGCGTCCGACAGCGCTCCTTTTTACGTGCAAAGTGCCAGGGGTAACAAACATTTCGTTTTTTTATTTTCTTTTTGAATGGAGTTTTACAAAATTTTATTTATTTACTACATAAAATTGTGTAAAAACTTATCAACTAACTAGTCGCTTATCATCAGATTATTATTAATTAGATAATTGAGATTTATTGAATAAAAATCTATAAAATAAATTTATAATCTATAACTCGCTATGCAAATTCAACCTACTTAAACCAATGTGACGATGTGGCCATCAAGGACAGAAATGCGAACGTTGAGCCTATGAGGTGGGAGTAGGCGGCTTAGGCAAATGACGATGTTGAGTCGATTATTAGCAGAATCCCAACCGGTAGTGATCGGCTCAAGAGACGAGCTCTAGAATTACGTTTAAAATATTTCCAACTCCCCCCTATTTTCCTCTTCTTCTCCTAATCCAAGAAATATGTAAAAACAAAGAATTTAAACGACAAAGAGGCCCCGGAGTCTATGGAGTGGCTAATTTTATTAAAAACCGATGTGACTTAACTCCAGAATTTGGCATCTATTTTGGCTTTTCACAGTCTTTGAGTAATATCTGATAGCGGTTTAAATAAAAAACTGTTGACCAGCCCTGCCGCAAGAAGGTGTGAGCGGCGCGTCGCCTCAAGAATGCTACAATTTTCCCGAGTTTTCCATTTCTCGGCGACCCTCCCCTTACCCCACACCCACCACCGCCTTATCCCCCTGGGGGGAAGAAAAAAGAAATGGTCTCACCGTTGCCAAGCAACGCCTTAAGAACAAGGAGTTTTAATACTTCTTTTGGTTTATGTGGGGGGTAATGATGAAAAATGTTTGGGGGAAGTGGAACTGTTGTGTATTCTGTGGGGTGGGGCAACGTAAACGTCAGAGGGCGGCCGTCTTTTGTTTTTGGGGTAGATTGGATTTGGGAGGTAATGATGAAATTTTTTAGTGGATTAGTTTGAATTTCAAATTTTGTGGAATGAAAATGTGATGTGATATACTCGAACAATGTTAGGTTGACGTATAATATTATAAGCAGAAATTATATCACTTTGAAACTAACAGCCCAATTGGATTTCGTGTCGGCTTATGTCATTGGTGTTTTGTTTATAAAACATTAACTCAACTCTATTAACTTTCGAATTGAATGTCTAAATGTGCTTAACTTTCGAATTGAATTGATTTTATATTTCAAATATTGAATGTATAATTATTAAATAAATAAATATTGGTTTGGCATTGACACAACACCATTTGACCCCAAACTAAGCAAAGCTTGTACTATGGCGGCCAGATAGCTGATATAATACTTATAAAGTTGTAAATACATACTAATTATACTTAAAAAAACAATATAATATTAAATATTCATTAAATTTAAACCAGTTTTGAATGTGATTGAGGTATTCTACTTTGATATTAATTTTGGACGCAATTCTCATGCTGGACAAAATGTTTTGTGATTAAGTACCTAGGTACCTAAGTACTAAGTAAGTGTGGTTAAGGCGCTGAATATCGCCAACTAGCACTTTTTAAACACACATTTAACAACATGTATATGGTTTGAGGCTTTTAGTAAAATATATGTTATTCTTGAACATATTTATTAGGTAACCTATTGTATCAAAACACGATTTGGAAAAAAAAACTCGATAAGAAAAAATCCTAAACTTACCTCTAAAATAAGTTTTAGATGTAAATATCTGTGTCATTAATAAACATACATTATTCAAATTTTATAGGTAAACGTATCATTTTTTAACTAAGGGGATGGAAGATTTTGTATTTTGGATTATGAAGTTTAATTCGTATTAATTAATTGTCTTTTGAAAAGCTAACTCGACCGAGCCGGCCCGTGTCTTGCTTCTCGCTTACTACTATGAAGTCCAGCAGAAAGCGCTGATGCGCCTTGCTAAAAGGACCTGTGTCGTTTTGTCGTCCGACGCTCGTAATTCAAAAAAATAAAATAAACAATTCTCACAAATTCATGCAGCAACATCTATAAAGTTCATGTGGTTTGAAAATTCGACACTACAGACATCTGTAGATTTGGCGCAATGTTTAAAGCGGCATATGAAGTCGTTACGATTTACGATCCTGAGTTCGTATCCCAGCACTACGAAATCTTTTGCGTGTTTTTTTGATATTGTTTTTGTTAGATATTTTCTCCGTTGTTTTCAAGGTTTTATTTCTTTAGTTCTGTCTGTTCTGAGACACAGATTAGAAAATAGTTCCTAAGTAACCAGAGGCTTTTCATCAAATCTTAAAATTAAATCTACTTCCCAGTTCCTGATTGAAGTTATAGAAGTTTTACAAACGGTAATAAAGTTCATATGATGTGAAATTTTAGACCCTACTGTAACTTGTCAGTTTGGCTCGGTGGTACAACCGCGTTCAAGTTCTCGAGTTCATATCTCATCACTGTGTAATCTTTTGCATGTTTTTTTGATATCGTTGTTGTTGGATATTTTGTCCGTTGTTTTTCAAGCTTGTATTTAGTTTTCGAGACACAGATTAGAAAATAGTTCCTATAGAACCCGAGGCTTATCATCAAATAATCTACTTCCCAGATAGATTTGTAACTTCGGTCGGTATGGTCGGTAACTTCAGTTACCGACTGAAGTTATAGATACCAGTTGAAATTGTGTTCCGGTTTGAAGGGCAATGTTTCCAGATAAATTACTGCCCTTAGAGATATAACATCTTAGATCTCTGGGTAACGAGCGCAGTGCAGTGCTAGGTAATGATTTGGACTTCTAATATTCTAATAGCTGTGTGTCATTGAGCTGTTATGTGGCAGGCATGTTGCTTACCATCAGGCACATGTCCTGTTCGTCTCGTCACTTTTTATTTTAAAAAAATAATAATTGTATAGTTGAATATTACGATATTTTAACGTGGAGCAGTAATTGAAACAGCCGAGTGACACAACGACATTTATTGGTTTACCCACAAGTATAGTATTAATCTCTAGCCTACCTACATCACACTACCTACATTGCAAGACAATGCTCAGTAACAGAATAAATATTAGTACCTACAAGGCTCAGTAATTAAACAAACTAGCTTTGAATCACCGAGGTGTTCGGACGTAGGTGTACAAAAGAGTCCTTGCATAAAATCTTAGCTATGTTTGGTTAATATCGACTCAAGATGGCCGCCTCCACAAAATGGTGGACAAAATATTTCTTCACACCCTACCTCAATATGGGTATCAAATGAAAGGGCTTTACTAGTAGAATATTATTATACGTTGTAACAAATTTTAAATCCAAGATGGCCGCCACCACAACATGGCGAATCAAATTTTTTTTTCACTACTACCCCAATATGTGTATCAAACGAAAGGGCTTGACTAGTGGAATACTATGCAATATGACAAATTTGAAATCCAAGATGGCCGCTACCGCAAAATATCGAAATACATTTCTTTTTCGAAACTCTCTCAATATGGGTTTCAAATGAAAGGGCTTGACCAGTAGAATGTTTTATAGAAAACAAATCCGAGGTAGTCGAACCAATGTTTTTAATTTTGTTCTTGTTCGATTGAGCGATGAATTAAAATTACCTAAATCGGTGCTTTAAAACTAAAAAGCCACAACTCAAAATCATTTTATCTTTGTTTTCAACTATTTTTCTATTTCTGATGTTTTTCTATCATTCTCTGTGTATGTTAATTAGCTACAACTTGATTATTTTAGGTATATGATTATTTCAACATTGTGTTAAATATAACCAAAATAATTCAGGACATTTTTTTTTACTTTCAAAGGTTTACACTTGACCGCCATCTCGCCTGATGTTAAACAACAATGTGGTACAAATACAAAAATCTTTATTGCTGTTTGCAGGTAAGATAAGGTGATACAAAACATTTTAATAATTGACCCACACAAACTGGCCTCTTCTTCTAGAGGCATGCAATATGTTTGCCTACGATATGGAGCGTGTTTACCTAGAAAAAACCGACTCACTTTGGATTTGAAGACACAAAGATTGTAATTATCGGGGAAAACTCACTCAGGCAACGTATTCCACAGCGTAGACAAAAAACAAAAAAAGAGTCAAATCTCTTTGTTCGTGCCTTTGGAACATCCACCATGAAACGATGTCGCTTTTTCGAGATGCGAGCAGTAGCCCTGAGTAGATAGCCAAGCCGAGACCTTTTCTTGCACTCATAATGTTGACGTATCTATGATGTCCAACTCTTTGTCAATAGGTTGGTAAAGGTATGGTCCAGTAAAGGAAAATGCACCCTGGCCAAAACCGGTTCTTGTTTTAGGTATTGCCCAAGTGTTACGTCTCTTTTGACCTTTCCGCCAACACATTTCAAAGTTGTGATGGGAGACTTCAACGCAAAACTGAGCAAACGTAGATGAGTGAGAGTGGGGATTTCGGATATGGGCAGCGGAACCCAAGAGGGCAACGTCTAGCGGATTTCTTGGAAAGGGAGAGCATCTTTATGATGAACTCCTTTTCAAGAAACAACCACAAAGAAATTGAACCTGGATTAGCCCAGACGATTCCACAAAAATGAGATCGACTTCATTATGACGACTAAACGGCAAATATTCAGCGATGTCTCTGTGATCAGCAAGGTTAAGACCGGCAGTGATCACCGTATTGTAAGAGGCACGCTGAATCTAAACATTAAGGTCGAAAGATCACGTCTAATGAAGTCCATGCTCCGACCAAATTATGCTCAGATCGAAGATCACTTCGAATCCTTAGATGAATGCGTAACGGCGGACGAAATAAACGATAGGCTAGTGGAAACTGTTCATGCGGTTGGCAGAAAATTTTATAAGAACCGACGCCAAAACAGAACCGAAAGCTCTCCGATCAAACTCTAGATCTTATGGCGGTCAGACAAGATATGCGACGTATGCTGCTTCAATACTTCGAGTATTGAAGAAGCAATCAAGCAGAACAAAGGCTCGAAAGTGTTCGCAAGAAATCAGTCTCTTGGGCAAACTCAGCTGACCAAACTGAAGACTGATAGTGGTAGCATCGTCTTATCGAAACTCGAGATTTTGGAGGAGATTGAGAGGTTCTATGGACAGTTATACACCTCTACGCAAGCACAACCTGTCGTTAGCATGGCAAAAGACCCCAGAGCCAAGCTGACCTGACACTTTAAGATGTCATATCTCCGAAACTGTTCACTGCCCCGCTGGAAGATGTTTTCAAGCTACTGGACTGGAACGGATATGGCATCAATATCAACGGCGAATGCATCACTCACCTTCGGTTTGCCGACGACATAGTCATTGTGGCGGAGTCGTTGGAGGACCTCCGTGCTATGCTCAGGGACCTCAGTAGAGTATCCCACCAGGTAGGTTTGAGGATGAATATGGACAAGACGAAAGTCATATCAAATGTTCATGTCTCTCATTGTTGGGAATACCACACTCGAAGTTGTTGACGAATTATACGTCTACCTGGGTCAAAAGATCCAATTAGGTAGATCCAACTTCGACAAAGAGGTCCAGCGAAGGATCCAATTCGGATGGGCAGCGTTCGGGAAACTTCGGCACATCTTTGAGTCCAGAATACCCCAATGCCTAAAGGCGAAAGTCTTTAACTAGTGCGTGTTGCCAGTGATGGCTTATGGAACTGAGACGTGGTCCTTAACTGTGGGCCTCATAACAAAGCTCAAAGTCACACAGCGAGCTATGGAGAGGGCTATGCTCGGAGTCTCTTTGCGCGACAGAATCCGTAATGAGGATAATCGCAAAAGAACGAAAGTATCCGACATAGCTCAAAGAGTAAGCAAGCTGAAGTGGCAATGGGCAGGCCACATCGCTCACAGAACTGACAACCGATGGGAAAAAAGATTCTCGAGTGGCGACCACGAACCGGAAGACGCAGTGTTGGACGGCCTCCCACTAGATGGACAGATGACCTCATAAAGGTCGCTAGAAACCGATGGTTGCAGGTTGCGCAGGACCGTTCGTTGTGGAAATCTAGGGGGAGGCCTATGTTCAGCAGTTGACGTCTTGCGGCTGATGATTATGATGATGTGACATTGTTTAAAATAATAACTAAAATATTTACAAGTTTAATAACTAAAATATTTACAAGTTACGCTCATTTATACTGCTCTACGGGATTATTTATTTTTATTTATTTAGTATTAGTAGATGAATTTGCTTTTCGTGGAGTTGTGAACGAAAGCAGGTGCGATGAAAACCATAACACAAAAGTCTATCTCCATTGTTGCTGAAAATATAACTTAAAACCGATATTAGTTGTTTACTTCACGCATAAATGTAAAATGTGACTTTTGTATCAATTTAAAGCTTAAATTGAAAAAAAATCGATATTATTTAAAGGTTATAAACTGGCAATAATATAATTGGTTGAGGGCGGAAATAATGATTCATCATCATGATCATCTTCCTAAACGAACGAGAAGAAACACAGCGCTGCTCTAGTGTCAAGGAAAACATAGAAATATATTATTGTATGCTGTAGGTACCCCATATGGAACAGTACTGAAAAAATGAATATCTACAAAATCAATGCATTTCATTTGTTACTAGATGTCCGCCTCGGTTTCGCCCGTGGTATATTAAATAGCATTCATCAGGATCCCGTACATATCCAACGGTGAAAGAAAAACTGAAATCGGTTCAGTCATTCTTGAGAATATCGCTTTCAAATAAAATACCTCTTCAGCTGCCTGTTACGCCACCTGTCGGAAATTGGTCGTACCAACTCGGAGATTAGCAAAGGTTTTATATTCAAGAGGTATATAATCTGTGATATTCAATGACGCAATCTTAGACACATGCTGTCATGTGTCATGTCACAGCACGAAACGTGCGAAAACTCTCAAAAAGGAATATTTTTTCCTGATTTTGTTACATTCTTGATCAATGCTCCGCTTCTATTAATAGTAGCGTTATGTTTTATGATCTATAGCCTTCCTCGATAAATGGACTACCCAATAGAAAACAATCTTTCAATTCGGACCAGCACTTCCCGAGATACTAGCGTTCAAACAAACAAACAAACTCTTCAGCTTTGTAATATTAGTATAGATTATTTTCACTTATGTCTAGACACTATATAGAACTACATATATATTTTTACTCGATTTAATAAAATCATGTATTGTATTTTAAGACATATTCACTTACGAAATAAAAAAGAATTAGGAAAATTTGGTTATCCATATCGAGGTAGAAGTGAAAAAATATAATTCGGGATTTTATGGTGGCACCCATCTTAAATTTTATATTGGTCATAGTGTGTAATGTTTTACTAGTCAAGTTGCCAGCTATTCCACCGCCAAGCAGTAGTGTGACAAGAACAAAATTAAAAATTTTAAGTAACCCCGACTACCTCGGATTTGCTATCTGTAAAACATTCTACTAGTCAAGCCCTTTCATTTGAAACCCATATTGAGGAGTTGCGAAAAAAGCAATGTAAGTCGCCATTTTGCGGTAGCGGCCATCTTGGATTTTAAATTTGTCATATTGCATAGTATTCTACTAGTCAAGCCCTTTCGTTTAATACCCATATTGGGGTAGTAGTGAAAAAATGTAATTCGCCATTTTGTGGTGGCGGCCATCTTGGATTTGTTATAATGTATAATATTTTACTAGGCAAACCCATATTGTTCTTATTATTCATTTGATACCCATATTGAGGCAGGTTGTGAACAAATATTTTGTCCGCCAGTTTGTGGAGGCGGCCATCTAGAATCGATATCAACCAACCATAGCTAAGAACAGCACAGATATTTACCTTCAACTAAAAAACCGCATCGAAATCGGCCCATCCGTTTGAGCTCTACCGTGCCACAGATGGACACACACATAGACTGACAGACAGATAGACAGACAGACATCAATGTCAAACTTATAACACCCTTTTTTTGGTCGGGGTTAAAAAACATCACAGTTTTCCGGTTTAAAGGAAAAAATACAGTATGATTACAGGGCTTTGATATGAAATCCTACTAATATTTTAAATGTTCAATATATGGATAGAAATATATTGAAAAATATGGATGTTTGGATACTTGGATGTTTATTGCTTAATCACGTCGTAACGTTGGGTCGGGCAGAAATTTAGAACACATGTAGATAATAGTCGTGGCGAGCGCAGTATAATGCAACGTAATGATTAGGATTCTTTATTTTCCAATACCTGCGTGTCACTGCGCTATTATAGGCATGTGACTTACCATCAGGCACATATACTTACTGCTCATCCCGTCACAACAAAAATACTTTTATCACTTGTTAATAAAAAAAGAATGCCCTAACTAAAATGATATAAAAGTGATTTTGGTTTTGTTTTGTTTGTGGACCTTTCGTTACAAAGCAGCGAAATGGCGTCGCTGTATTATTATTAAAACTTGTTTTCCGAGTTGTAGTATGCAATAATGGTGGATTATTTACTCGTAGCCTCGTCTAATGATAATGATGATTATATTATGTACTATTAGTATCCAATCCTACTAATATTGTAAATGTCAATGTTTGGATGTTTTTGCTCAGTCACGACAAACATCAAGTCACGTATAAACGGATCGGGCTGATATTTGGAAAACACGTAAGATTATAGTCTGGAATAACACACAGGCTACTTTTATCCTGAAAAATAACGGGAACGGGAACAGTGAAGGTAAACTCGCAGGGTGCTGCTAGTCAGCCCCGGACCTTCAATATTTTTAGGCGGGGCAAAATCTGAAAAATGCCGCCGGGCCGCCACTAATATCTAAATATATTCAGTGTTTAAACCGAGCAAAGCTCGGTCACCCAGGTACTTACACATGTACTTCACTAACAGTGAATGTTTTTCTTCAAAATTCGTACAATAATTTTAAAGAAATGGATTACTTAATATGTAGTGATTCATCTTCCTGGCTTAGCTAATTTATGCAATTTGTTTTTTTATTTAATATACAAAAGGACTTTACTTAGTCCGTTAGAAAAATAAGAGAATCAGACGAAAAAATTTGTAAACAGCAAAAGACGTGCATTTCTAATTAATAAAAATTTTGAAAAGCGCCATCTATGAGCATGAGCATGGAAGCCTTTTGTTTCCATCAATGCAAATAATTTTACTGAGTGCACGCAACTTCGTGTGGCGCTGTCTTATCGGAGTTGTAAAGGGGCGGAGCTTAATTTTGCATTCGTGAATTTCACTCAGGTCTTCCCAGCGCCTTAAGTTGTTTATTCTATGCTTTCTATGCGGTTTTATGTATGGTTGTTTCCATTTAGACCAAAAATATGTTAACCTTTATAAATCTCCTCAATTTCTAATTAACTTCAAAAAGTAACTATGTTGTACCTACTACTCGTTTTGGGGCTAAAAAGTGTTGTATGAAAAATTGTCAACCATCATATTATAATATCTAAATATATATTAAAAATTCGTGTCACGTTGTTTTGTTTGTCAACGATAAATTCCTAACCGATTTAAATAAAATATAATTCACTTTTTTCTGTTTTATCCCACTTCAGATAAATAATAATGTGTTCACAATCGCAATATAGAAATACAAAAATCTGTGTTTAAGCCAGAAGGAAGTTGAGGCGGGCTGTTTTATTTATAACTGACTTTACAGACAACTACGTATTTGTTTAGTTCTAGTTTGAAATATGTTTGTTGATATTAATATAAGTAGCTAATACTTACCTATTTATTTATAACAACAAAAATGCTAATAGGTAACGTTTATGCTGTCCTCAAATCAACAAGCAAAAGATTTGAACAACTCATGAAGACAAACGAATATACTTTTTCTACTATTCCTACTAATATTGCAAATGTTGGTATTGATGTTTGTTGCTCAATCACGTCGTAACTTCTGAACGGATCGGGGTGAAATGTTGAACTAATTTATGTCGGGGAAACATTACTTTTGTTAGTTTCCCATCGACATCAGGAGGGCCTTATCAGGGCATATAGGATTCTTATTGTGAGCGTCTGTGGGTTAGTGCTACCATAAATGAAAATCATTAATGAAACATGATTAATTTTGAAGAAAATTATGTTCTTGTTTAGTATAGCTATTTTGATTAACTTTTTGTTTTTTCTGTTTAACCATATGTTTTTACTCGTGACTATATGTGTAAGTTGACGCTAATAGATATTTCAGTTCAGTGATATTTTTCTGACATGTCTGTTGTCTGCAGTATTAAGGTACAAGTTCGCGATGACACCGCGACACGAGACCGAGACGCGAGACCGCGACCGGAGACCGCTACAGGCACTTGACACTATGGAATTGTATGGGCGCCAGTTCGAGCCGAAACCGCGACAGGAGACCGAGACACGTGTCGCGAGACATGTGTCGCGGTCTCGGCGCGAACTCCATACAATTCCATAGAGTCAAGTGCCTGTCGCGGTCTCCGGTCGCGGCCTCGTGTCGCGGTCTCCGGGCGAACCGCTACCTTTACGTGTATTGTTTATTTATAAGTATGTTCTTGAATAGGTACTACTCAACAACTGTAACTACTGAATTCAAAAGTGGACTTGTAAAATGAGATGCATGATATATTATTTGATGTTTAATTGGTCTGTACGCCCGCTTTAGATAATAAATAAATAAATTAATTAAAGTCTTCACAATTTTGTATTGTAACAGTTCAATATTACAGTAAGTAGTAAGTATAGTTAGTATACGAGCAGCGTATTCGATGGATTAACATTATTCATTATATTTATCGCATCAACTGTACTAGCATACTCTTATCTACACAACTCTCATATACATCGAGGTTCCTCCAAAAAAAACATCATATCTTAACCTTGAAATTTGAGTCGGACTGGACTGACTATATCAAACGTGAGTTACCCGTGTATTTATGTAAAATGTGTAATAACCACGTTAGTTTTCATACTAAGCCATCATGTTGCTGCTCTGTGCACAATACGAATCAATAATGGTGTCACCACGACTACGCTCAGACATTGACATTGCCCTGCTCGATGTTTAAATAAATTGATTTGAATGAAAGCTTAATGCTAAAGAAGATTGTGACACTATAAGTAGGTTATATGATAATAAATAAATATTGGTTGTCAATTTACACACAACACCATCTGACCACAAACTAAGCAAAGCTTGTATATGTAGCGTAGATTTCCTCCGTAGACTCTCTCATTTATGTATATAGATTATGGTCTAGAAAAAACATACATAAAACAAACACTTTTATCCCGGCAAAATAACGGGAACGGGAACTACGCAGGCAACACCGCGGGCGCTGCACAGAAATTCGAGATTTTTTTTTAAGATACGCAAGATAAAATAAATAAAATATACTTTTAAAATATTTTTTAAAATTTTTATGGGTTTACACTTGACCACCATCTCGCCTGATGTTAAGCGACGATGCGGTCTACGATGGAACGTGTTCACGTAGAAGAAACCGATTCACTCTCGATTTGAAGACACCAAGATTATATCTATCGGGAAAACCCCACTCAGGCAACTTATTCCACGGCCTAGACGTTCTTATCACAAACGTGAAGTCAAATCTTTCGGTGTTTTTGGAACATCAGCCATGAAACGATGTCGCTTTTTTTGAGATAGAGAAGTCAGACTAAAGGCGCCATATCTCTTGTTCCAGTGTATTGTGAATTATGAATAGGTAAGCACGCCCCATCGTAGGTCACATCGTCGCTTAACATCAGGCAAAATGGTGGTCAAGTGCGAACCTATAACAGTTAAAAAAAAGTTAGGTATGTACAAGTTTCCATTATCGATGCGTATCGTTAATGCCGAAGTAGGTATAAATATCTTGATAAAACTAAAATATTTTAGATAAAGGTTACTTCTCCTAATTCTCATGGCTTTTATACACTTTTTTGAGAGATACTACTCCCGAATCCCAGCAGTGGGAACAGAAATTAGACTGCTTATTCAGTATCTCAACATCCGCTTATTTAATTTTATATTGCAATGAAAAATTCAAAAACATTTTTAACATCAAACTTTTTAACTACCCCATTAACCGCAAGGGGACAAAAACCTGGAGCTGAGGCGATTAAAAATAAACTAAAATTAAACAGTAATAACTACCCCTACCTAGCTCCCCTTAAATTTTCCCTCTACAAATCTCTGCTGGTATGGAAATATAAAAATTTCAGCAGAAAAGCCTACGTCCAGATTCAAAATGTTAATGTAAACTCGACTTTATCGTTCTAAAAATAGCGTCAACAATTCTTCAACCCTAAAAGTTTTTATGACTTCCTAGAACCACAACATAGCATGATAAGTCTCAATTTTGTTGTAAACCAAAAACGTCTGTACCACAATTGTGTTAGGATTAAAATTTAAATGGAGGGTGTAAGCAGTTAGGCTGTTTTTTCGCAAACGGTTCTTATACAGGCTGCTTCTAAGACAGTGTTGGAAATCCCCAAGTGTTCGCCGTATCTCCTTCCCCCCAACTTCTTTGCTATGTTAATTTACATTTTAAATTGCACTTACATAGCCGAACGGCGAGTTGGTCTGTTTTGTAGCGTCCTGTATATACTACGGGCGTTGGAAGTTGAGTCTGAGAGACTTGAAGATCGATTGAGGACAAATTTGCAGTTTTATAAATTTATAGCACAATTTTGGGGATAAAATAGTTATAAAAACTGATTTGAGAGCCAGTTAATAAGTCAGAGGCAAGCTTATTTATGTAAAGATATTTATAATTTATATGAAGTTACGGCTGGTCTACTCGGGAGAACGGCGACTGTCGATTCGAAGACCCCGGGTTCAAAACCACGCGCACCGCTGTCTTTTCAAAATCCCAAGAGTCCAAATCAGTACCTATCATCATTGCACAGCGCTCGTCGTCCAAAAATATTAGCTGAAATCTGATTAGTCTGTATGCTCGGTTTTAATCTTAAAATATTGCCCTTCAAAGCGCAATACAGTGATTTATACGTAAACCATAATGATTTCTGTTTCGGAGTTTTATATTCTTTCCAAGAATACAACAAGGAAACATGAGATATCTGATCTTTGGTTTGTTTATGGTTATGGTTAAGCCATGGCCGGATCGTTTTCTCCCGTTGTTGAACAACTTGTCTTTACAAAAGCGTCGGATGAGGTTTCAGTTTTCGAATGTTTAGGAAATTTTCTCTTTCGAGAGTTTTCATCCGGTTCAAGTTTTAATTCGATATTATTGTTATTTTCCAGCTATAGTATAATTATCCCGTTAAACGTTCCCTCGGCTGGGAGTTTCTATCGCAAGGAGCGAGTCAAGGCCATAAACCACCACGATGGCCCAGTGCGGGGTGCATGCCGGTTTTCTTACGATGTTTTTCCTTCGCTGTTTTTAAGTTAGCGGCTTTAGCATTTGCGTTCGAAAAGACGCTGATTCGCTTGAGATTCGAACCAGGGCCTCCGGAACGATACCAAAGAGTTTACATATACTACGTACAGAGCAATACATAAAAAAAACTCAGAATCAAAGCAGCCATTGCGAAATAATGGATTAGAAGATGTATTGATACTGTATGATACCAATGCCGTACATAATCAAATTACAAAATTTACTCTGTAAATCGTGGGAACATCATGAAATACACCCCCCCCCCCCTCTTCAACTGCACTCAGTTGGACAGGCTACAAGTGACGGCATAGTGCTGAATCTTATTATTTTATACCCGTCGATCATCCTTCATAGGTTTTACGGGCTTGCACATATTAGACATAGTTAGGCTGAACAAGCTGAACGTTTAGCAAGTGTGTTGTGCTAAGCGAGTTGCGATCACGCGCGCGCACTCTCTTTGAAAAAGATCGCCGGACGCGATCGAAACTTGAGTCGGACTGGACTGACTATATCAAAAGTGAGCTACCCGTGTGTTTATTTAGAATGTGTAATAGCCACGTTAGTTTTTTTACTCTATTATATAAAATAACTACTATATCATCCTACCATAATATACTAAACTCATCATAATTTAATGTCGTTCCACGAGTCGTCTAAAAACAAATTTTACAATAACAATGATACCAGATTTTAGTAAAAAAAAAAACGTTTCGTTTCTCCAAAAATTATACCCCGTTTACTTGAACGAATGTATTCATCCGGTATTTAATCAAAAAACCAATAAAATCGAAATCGTCGTGTCCTGACCACTACTTTCAATTTCTGTCCTGACATGTGTCCTCACCTCTATCCTTACAAACTTACAAATTACCTATTTTGAAAGTTGTGCGTCTTATGTCTTTGAACTAAAGTTTGGATTTGAATGTAACCTTATTTTCAATGTAAAGGTTTTAGTGGGTTTATGGGAAGTTTCGAAGGAAGTATCCCATTTTAAAATTCAATATAATTTGGTTTTCGATTTGAATACATAAATAAATGTTCGACACCTTGTTAGTGAAGAGTGCTGTGGTCATAGAATATAAAACAGAGATGACGAATTAATTGGTCAAAAGTTAATTCGATTTTTACTTTTTATTGGACCGAATGTTCTAATGTAGCTAATAAGAAAATTATGATTAACTTTGATTTGTCCTCCAGGCAGATTTTAAGAGTTGATTAGATGTTTAGGCAATGTTTGTGCTTTATAATAAATATTTACCTACTGTTATTTTATGTATTTAAAAAAATGCTAATAAAATTCAACAGAGGAATAGTATATCTGTTTTTTTTTGCAATTTTAAAGTCTATACCTTGGTAAAACTTTGCCGATAACATGACGGGAAGTAGCGAAATTTCCGTCCTGTGAAAGACTAAGTTCAGATAATCTGCGTAATTTTGGATAAATATAATAAAGATAAGTAACATAAACCAAAAAAGTATTATTAAATTAAAGAAGAGAATTTCACTTCTTTGGTTCCTATTTTTGTGTGATTAACTACAATCTTTGTTCTTACAATCAAACTTTATTACTACTCGCTCTCAGCTATTGTTTACACAACTTTGATTAGGCATTAAACCAAGGTATCTAAAATTGTCGCATCTGCATTGTAACATCTTTGTTTAAAAGGCGTGTTCACACGTCATCACACGCATGACATGTGTCGACTGTCCAACTGGTCGTCACCTGTTGTGGACACGGTTTTACCATTCAAATTGTCTAATTTACAACCTTAACTCGTAGATATAAGGTGTATGCTATAGAGAAAGTTATTTTTGTAACTTTTTTTCTTATAGTTTGTTTATGATATTTCACTTTCTATAGTTTTAGTTTTTTGGGTGACAGATTGTCCACCTGTTAGGTAAAGGAATGCTTGATTTATTGTACAATAATATACGCGCAAGGCGCAACATTTGATTTTAGGTTTTGTTACTACGTTGTAGCAGCGCTTTTTTGCTTCATAATGTTTATTTTTAAACCATTTTTTTATTATAACGTTACTGTTGGCGATACATTTATGAAAGACAAATGTCATGGTAAATAAAACAAGCATATTTAACGAAACAACGGTTAGTTGCTTTTTATTACAACAAACCTGTGATTAATCAACAATTTGTAAACAAAACAACAAAACTCGTTTTTTATTTAAATAAACAATTAAATGTCATTTAAAATATAAATGCCATGATGGCCCATCGGCGATAACTTACCACCACCACCATCACCAGTGAGAGTTCGTTGGATGGAATCCATTTTCCATTTTTCCATCTAGATATAAGAGTTTGTCAATTCCTTTGGCCTTAAAAGTGAGAAAAGCCACGTGAGAAAACCGATATGTCCTAAAAAAATATACACAATATATCACGGACATAAAATATGACCTCCGCCAAACCGTGTCCTTGCGTAGCGTAGCAAACTTTGGCGGATCCAAATTTACGCTATGGTAACATAAAGTAGATTGTAAAATCTATCAAAAAATTGAATTTTATTTCGAATATGTTTCAAACTATATATAGTATCTGTGAGCAGCTACCTATTAAAATATTTTGAAAACCATTTGAATATAGAACGTAGTGACATAGACATAAAATATGTACCACTAAATATTATATTATAGTAGGTACTTATCTGTACGCACCTTTATTAAGTATTTTTAAAGTTCATTTGAAAATAGAACGTAGTGTCATAGACTACAAAGTAGCACAGATTAAACAAAGGCAGCGCGGCACGCGGCCGGAAGCGCCCTCGCGAGCGCGGGAAGAATTCGCGAAAACAACCGCGAATTATGGCCGCCTTCCGCCGTGATATGTGGCACCGCCGCTGCTTAAATTGGATTAACTGATGTTACACATCACATACACATGTATTTGAAATAGTAGAAATAGGTAATTACAAAGAGGTTATCTAAGGGTAATAATAATGACGAAAATAATCGTATCACTGAAAATCGACCACTCCAGTCCATCAATATTTATTTATTTGGCCTTGGTTTTCCATTTAGATTTTTTTAACAGGACTTGATAAAAATATTTAATTTTAAAATTTCCAAAGGTGTGCTTTATGTAAATATCAAAATATATCATAAAATTATTGTATTTATTAGTAGTGTTCAATATAATTGAAAGGAAATGTTGAGAGATTGGACAGCCAGGACGTGAATCATCTCATTTTTTTTTTCATTTTTTCCGATCGCTTGGTCTACTTGACGCTTAGCTAGAATGATAGCGTTTATTTGTCTTAACGTAAAAGTATTTCTACTTATCGTTGTTCCGCCCCTATCATCTAGGGCATGCTCCGGGTAGTGAGATAAAAAAACTATTCACTACAATAATGTTTGAGATCCCAAACTAAGTGAAACAAACGCAATCGACAATTTTGACATGATATCGCGGAAAAGCAATAAGAGAGGTACAATTGGCCAAAGCGTTAGACCTAAGACGTCTTGAAATATCACCGTAAGATTGAAAGAAATGTAGTTATACCAATATAGCCCTAATAAATGAATTAATAAACCTAGGGTAAGTTAAGTTAGGTAAGTGTATATTCTAACGACTTTAGATTATATTCTGACGGATTGTATTGACAATTTTATCGTGACACATTATATAATAACGTTATTACGTGTTTCGTCAGTAAATCGACGTCATAGACATCTTTACTTTTAATAGTACCTGAGAGAGTAAAAATATTTCAACGCCTAAAGATTAAAGTGGGCACGAGCTAGCGAGTTAGATACATAATTTTGGTATATCTTAGAAATTTGGCATGAACATTTAAAAAACAAAATTTTTTCTTGCTCTTAACCCTGAATTTACCGTGCCGCTGTCCCGGGTACAAATGTAAGATTTACACCGGTTATCCGGCCCCGGCGGATGTCCGGGTGCCACTCACACTAAAAATTTGCCACAGTGCGCGACTCACCTGAATATTTACCGGTACCAGGTAGACCCCACGCCACAACCCAATTCCTTTGACAAAAAACTTCAACTACATCTCGTCTGGAATAGTTGAATTCTATTATATGATACAGAAATAGTGGCGACACCTGTTGTTAGACATTATAGTTGGCGCGGAATCTATGTCGCTACATTGTTCAGAGTTTGCAAAGGAAGTAGGTAGAAAATTACGAGATTTTGGTCGTGACTTCCATTTTATTCAAATTTTATTAGATTTACCAGTTTTAATAGTTTATTACTTACCTAATAATACCTAATAATAATATTATAGTTCATATATGTGAAATTGACAAACCAGACAAAAATGGTAGAACTGTAAAAGTACACGGCGAAGAGATAAAGCATCGTACACCTTTCTCTGAGTGACGAACGAACACGGTGCAGTGCTAGGTAATGATTTTTACAATACTTTTGACACTATGTACCTATAAATAAAATATATTTATGATAATTAAGAATAACATTACATTCTTTGTTAAATCTTAATACTATCTTCACGTCCAACATAATCATTTCAACTCAGCTTCATTTTATTGATTAAAATAAATGTGTCCAAAAATATGTTATTTTGGAACGCGAGTTAACAATATGCATCGGAACATCTGCCTGACCTTTCAACCCTTAACTTAACAATGGCCAAAAAATCCCAAACAATAGTCGAAGAAAGGGTCATTCTCTAGCCTGACCGGATCTAACCGGCTCGCGCCGCTCGCTACCGGTTTCGAGTGGACAATATTGGGATGGGGACCATGATTTTTAAGGAACTTCAGGGCTGCTAACAATTTGTTGGATTTTTTATGGATGTTATTCAGTGATGAAATAATCTTCGATAATGTGAGCGTTTTTTTTTAATCTGTCCACTAGTTTATCAGTATGTTAAAAAAATACAAATATAGAAATATTAACCATTAATATTAGTGTAGATGGGTTGAGACTAAATGCAAGCACTCTTATGCTGACACGATAAGAATAAGAAGAAGAGCTCATAGGAGAAAGCGAGTTTTCGGAGTAAAATAAAAAAATATACTGTTACTACAATCGTCGTATTTTTTGTGAATGGGATTGATTAATCGAAAACACCTGAACCGTTTCGTTTTATTTACATTACAACTTTTAACCGTAGCTGTTTTGTTATACGTATTGTTTATAGTTGTAACAAATCTACATTATTCGTCACTTTAGAATTTGGTCGCAATACATTTACTAAAATTTAAATCTAGTTTATTATTAAATAAATAAAAACTATATGCGCCAAAAGTTGTTATTTCAAAAATGTAAATTCATTTCTGCAATCAGTTGGTCACCCTACGTAACTGACCAACCCTTTCTCTAACTGATGGACAATACAAACATTCAAAGCTTACCTGTGAATAAACTATTAGTTGTAGAGTACAGTTGCTTAAATAGTTACAAGTCACGTTTGTCTATGACCAATATCTTTTTTTTAAGTCACGTAAAAGGTACGGTCATCCGCCATATGGCAAAAAGGGTTGATAATGTCATGGTTTATAAAACGGCTTGTTTGTTTATGATTAAAGGGTTGATGTTCGTGTTTTTATTGATATGATATTTTTACGATATCTAATTGTAAAAAATAAAAGGTGCGTTGATATTTTTACGACCTATAATTGTCAAATACTACTACTACTTGCACAGAACAAACCTGAAGTGTTAATACAAATAAGAACAGAAAAAACAGTAAATAAGAATGAATAAATTCACGAATTTATGCTTTTAGCAAAAATTTTTGGACGGATAAATGTGTGTGTTTTTGTGAAATTTGTAATAAATAAATTAAATAAATAAATAATAAACTATGTCGTCAAATTCAAAATATACTAATATTGCTTTAAGATCGAATTTCCACCACATAGTGACAAATGTATTACATAAAGTACATAAGGTAAGTGTTTTCAACTTATACTTGGCCCTGTATCGCGATTATGAACAAAAGTCAAACATTAAGATTAAGATTGATGAGCTATAAGTAATTGTAGACCAATAAAAAATAAACAATTCCTGAAACAATTTGGCTATAAAAACCGCGGAGATTGAAATGGCACCGCACGTACCAGCCGCAAGTCGCCTCGGATGAAACAATCGATGAAAAACCTCCGCAGTTCGTTTGATTGAAATTTTATAGGGCGTTCGCGTGATGGCGGCCGCTTGTGTACTGGGGTTGCCCAGGGAGGCACTGTAGGACCGTAAGTTTATGTAATATATCAAATTTAGAAAAAAGTTGGTAAAATGGCGAGCTAATACTAGCGTATCATATTTCCTACTAATATTATGAATGTCATGTTTCAAAGAGTTTACATTTACTACGTATATGTAAAAAGTTTACATATACTACGTATATGTAAACTCTTATCTATATCATGTTTCAAAGAGTTTACATATACTACGTATAGAGTTGGCACAAACGCTCTACACCGAAAGCACGGGTAGCATCTTTCTTGCCTTGCCGCTCTTGTGGAAGTGTCATACTTTTGTCGCGGCTCATCACTCTGTTGCCATAGAAAGTATGCACGTCATCTGCTTACAATTGACACAAAGGAACCGTGCGGAAAAACCAACTCTTTACGTGCTATATGTAAACTCTTTGGAATGTTTGTTGCTTTGTCACGTCGAACGTATGAACGAAAAATGTTGGAACACCGTTAGATTAAAGTTTGGAAGAACACACAGTCTTCTTTTTATTCCGAGAAAACAATGAAAACGGGAACTATGCCGGTAAAACCACGGGGCATTGCTGGGAAATTTGTATTTGCTTCTCTCCGGGATCGTCCGCTATTTTAATTATTAGTGTTTTTCAATACTCTCTACTCTTCTAATGATCTACTAATATTTATTCTTCTAATTTTATGCAATAATGATTTTACATTTTAAGATTATGATAGTTTTGAAATGATCATTTCTTTAGCAGCGATCTTCACTTTAGTGCGGCGTAACGTCGAAGCGTCGCGTCGGCGGCGTAGCGACGCAGGACGTACACATTAGACGAATTTTGGATGAGTGAAATATTGTGAATTGTGATTCAATAACGTAATAGTAGTTACTTCTTCAGTAACTTTAGCTATACAAGTCACGTATTATGCAATATTAATGCTGTTTAATTCTAAAGTTCTAAGTTTTAATTTTTCACTTTTATTGACAGTCCCTATGACAGCCAATTCTTTTGTTTTATCAATATTCTTAAATACTTCTTACTCCGTCACTGCACCGCTTCAGAAATACGCAATGCCATATAGGTAATAGCCGTCTACCGTCGGATAGGCGGTTCTTATAAACTGTACATTTTATTATAAGCAGTTTTAACTACTCTTTCAATAAACAACTGGAGTTGTCGTAAACCACGCATTTTGTGGCATTCCGTGCTCTATCGTGCTTTAAATTTGGGACGGAGTTTTAATAAATGAAGCTAAAAGCCGTACTGTTGAGAAAAGTTTGCGTGATGACAAGTTTGAACGTATAAATATTGGAGAAACTGTTCAATTTTATTTGTGTCAAGGATGTTTTGCTGAAGCAATTTTGATTAACTTACGTTATGAAATTGTAAACAATGATGAACTTTATACCTACGAACGTAATATTAGGCTGTGAATAGGACTCTTAAATCAAATAATATGTCTTAATGTTTTATAGTGGTAGAACTCTTTACAGAGTCTGCTTGAGGAAGTATTAAACTTTTAGCAGTTATTCTATTACCAAGCAGTAATGTGAAAAAAAAACCGTAGTCCGGTTTGAAGAGCAATGTTTCTAGAAATATACAGGAACTAGAGATAAATTATCTTATGGGTGATAAACACACTGCTATGTTAGGTAAATATTTGGATTCTTCATTACTACGTGCCACTTGACAGCCGTATTACTTACCATCGGGCGCATGTCCTGTTCGTTCAGAGTTTCTGAATTATATAAAAAACTTGGTATTAGTGACTTAGTAAGAACAAGTTTTCAAAGTAATCATAAGTTTACTTTAGTGTGTTATTACTGATGCATCCGATTCAGACCATTTGAAAAGCTATCAATTTAAAAAAAAATTCACAACACAGTATCGTTTTACAAATTTCGCTAACGGAAACTCCAACAGCTAACAAAAATTCTTTGTCGCCAAACCAGTTCCGGTAACAGCTGCCTCTAATCCTGACAAAATGTTAAAAAGGATAAGAAAGGGTCAGCAAACCAGATTGACCAGTCCTATTCATAAATAGACAATAGAACAATGGAGCTAGTAGTGACCCTTGCGGGACACCGGTCAGCATCGCGCTTTTTAACCAAACCGGTTTTATTTTTGAATGGGTGAAGTTTTAGATTTAGTTATTATTTTTAAAATTGTTTAGGATAGTTGCGTATGGTATGGTCAGTTTGATTTTAAGTGAGGTGCAGTAGTGAGGTCACAGTGTTAGACGCTTTATCGAAATTGCGTGTAAAAGAATCAGTGATAAAAGTTTTAGTACTAAAATCGTCGCTGGTTTATTGTTTATATTTTCACGGATAATTGATTTATATTTTAACTAAATAAAATTTAGTTTCTAAGCAATGTAGATTACGTAAGTTTTAAATTTAAATATGTAGATTTTTTCCACAAGCGTAACTGGCATATGACTACAGTATTGTGGTTTGAAACTGCATCAAGCGCGTGTTTTGCTCGTCGCGTTATTATATTTTATAAAAAAAGTAGTGAAGTTTTCTAGTGGTTTTTAGGTATTTAATAAAAATAATAGACGTACTTAATTAGTTATTTACAAAAAAAGCTAGATGGCAGTCAAGACTAAACTTACCAATGAGTAAAAAGAAATTTATAGCCAAAAAATGTATAAAATTATAAATATATTCAGCACTCCACATATATGTTTTTTCAAAAACTCTAAACACACAAAACATAGAAATCACATAATTTTATAATTTGCAAAAACGCCCTCTGGTTTTTTCACTGGACCGCCAATATGACTCTTTGTGCAGTTATTTCTTTGGAAAGATAATTACAGATAGTACAATTATTATGATGGCACATTATTGTTAGCCTAATAGCTTATTAATTAGCCTAGTTAACTGTAAAATCATGACACTTTCTCAGGCAAACTCTTCAAAGGTTTTGCGGTTAAAAATTGCCCATGTTTTAGCGTTTATTGCCCGTTAGAGCTGTGTCCCCACAACACAACTTGTCTTATAAAATGCAACGCCAACATACAGTGTCCGTTTAATTGAAATTTCTTCACGTCATGGCATCAGATGCGTTCATTTCCCACGCCTTAAAAAAGAATTCACAAAAAACGTTTTTTCCCTTCGCTGCTGTCACAAAAATGGCGTCCCACAATTATCACCTCCCCGTTTTGCTCAGCAAATAGAATTAGGCGTGAATTAAATTAGACCGGGAATTAACAAGGATAATACCCGGTTCTTTCTTTTTTTCCTTATTTTTCCCGCCTTTTAACCATTTTTTGCTGAAGCGTCCCTCTTCGGTGACGAGGGATATTTAGCCGCCAATTTTGAAAGACAAACGAGTTTTTTTTTTCGTTTTGTGCGCATGAAGGTTATCTATTCTATTTGATTTCCTTTTTGCTGTTTTTGAAGTTATATATTTCTACTTATTTTCATGCGATAGAGCAAAAATACGAGAGTAATTTTATTTTGTAGTTTGTAGGATGTTCTGTAGTAGATTTTGTCGTACCGCGCCCTAACTACTTTAAAAAACTTTACTCATTATTATTAATTAAGTTAAATTCACAAACAAATAAAATGTATTGAACTTATATTATAGTCATCACATTGCGTATCATATTATTGTATGTTACTTTCGTACTCTTTTTATGTGATACCTACGAGTATTATAGTTAAAAAATTAAAAACAATTTTGGTATCCTACGAAAGTAAGAAACCTAAAAAACATTAAATAAATATATAAAATAGTAACGGCAGACATATTCGTCAGCCACCCACATTTCATTACTAATTTTATTCCGATCCCCAAAACCACCCTCTTTCTTCCCCTCTTATGTACCAAGAGGGTTAAAAATGCACTCAGACATCGCTTTAAAAGATATAATTAAGGGGGCCGAACTCCCTTAGGGAAATTCGCCTTCTTTTGACATTTTAAAGACCCCTTTCTTCAACCCTCTTATTTTTCTTACAATGAAATAACTCTGTTTTGGCCTGGAAGTGAAATAATTTAGTGTCACTTTTTACCCGACCCGAAAGAAGGGTAATGTTTTCTATATCTTAGATTTTGACAATTAAGATAATGTTAAATTCGTCTTAATCACCTCAGTGTCCTTAGATAGGACATTGCATTATGTAATGTTTTCTTTCCTTGATTTTTAGCAGTCGGGGATTTGAAATTAAAGTTATTTATTACACGCTGTTGTTTGCTGTGGGTACCACACGACCTCACTTGATCATCTATATGTATACTAATGTGAAAAAAAAACTTATAATTGTCTCATAGCAAAGCAAATACCTCTGTCCCTCCTACTGTTTCGGACCATAGTCATAGTTCTCCAACCTTGTTTAAAATTTCTAAGTTCAGTCCACTACCTCTCATTTTTGTGAGTCCCAATTAGTTGTTTGTTTGGCCAAAAATTATTCGCAGCTCTTGCACTAGAGCAGGGGTCGGCAAGTAGTTTTAGACGGGGTCCGGATGAAGTGCAGAAATTTTAACGAGGTCCAGAAAAAAACTAGTGGTAATAATTGCGTAAACAGCCCACTAAATGTTCCTACTGCTAAACCTCGAGGTCAGGCCTTCCCTCGCAAGGAGAGAGTCAAGAACATAATACACCACGCTGGCCCAATGCTGATTGGTAGATGACACATGACTTCGAAAGATTCTAGGTACATGTCGGTTTCCGCACGATGTTAACATGACTTCGAAAAGACAGTGGTGCGCGTGGTTTTAAACCCAGGGTCTCCGGATCTGCAGTCGCCGTTCTCCCGATTAGACCAGCCGTAACTTGGTTATAATCAAGTGCTACTTATTTATGTACGGTATCAAACTCAACTTTTAATTATAAAAAACACAAGACCTAAAATCAATGCGTCAAATTACACCGATCCTCTTGAGCCAGCTCTTTATAGTTTGGTCCTCGAGAAGAATAGCAAATTCGACGTGTGTCTTCTACAAGTAATTGGGAGGCGGTTAATCTCGAAAATTATTTGTTTAAAAAAATTTGGGAAAGATGACCCGTAAGTCGAACCAAACATAGTAGCCAAATTGATAGCTAGTTTTTTTGCGTTTTTTATATTTTTCTGAGATGTTTGGCCCAAAACTCTTCAGTTTTATACATTTGCAAAGAGACATCTTCTTGAATATCAATTATTTCCATTTGAAGTGAAGCCTTTGACAAATTGAACAATTTGGTAATGTGTCAGCCACAATGGCTCCAAAATGGTTCATGAGAGCTTCGTCCACCATAAAGCAACTGAAACTGAAGGCGTTCCGAAACCATTTACCAGAGCAGAAGCCATAGTTCGCATTCTGGTTTTGATCAGGTTTCCGACACGGTGCGATAGCTTTTCTCTTAGATCTTTTGGTGCCTCAGTTGTTTGATGGTGTCCTTATCCATGTCGAAGTTTCTAATCAACCATGTTGTCTTTCCACATCCTGGAACTCCGTTGACCGACTGTATTCTCGGTATCTCCCAGTTTTCCTAATCAGATTTGACGTTTGCGTTCTCTTCGATGGTCTTGGCCATCTCTAGGATTTTATCGTCCAGCATAATCTTGGTGCATCGGGCAGTAACTACAATTGGGTCGTTTGGAGGTATCGCATAAACAGGTCTTCCCATGCGCTACATCTCTTTTTTGCTCAGTGTCACAAAGCCATTTTCTGCACTCTTCCCTTTCTCTTGACTCGACCCCGTGACGGCCTTGACATGACCCGGAAGTGACATTGTAAATGACTGCTTCAGTCTCCTCGAGTTTCGCCTTTAAGAGGTTTTCACTTCCTAACTTATATGGCTGCATGATGTTTTCGCAGATCTTGAGATTGACTTGTCTTGTCGCTGTCAGTGGGGTTATAAATTCGAAGAAGGCATAAACTGCTTGACTTCGTGGCTCCGTCGTTGGTTGGCCGCGGCTGTCCTCAGCTGGGCTCTTTCGAAGCCGGTTTGGATGGTCGAACTAGGAACAGGTGTCCCCATATGTCAGTTACATTTGTTTGATAGTGCAAAGGGGTCTGAGGAAGTTCAGATTTTTCCCCTATATTCGTAATGACCTCATGATGTTTACCAGCACTTGTGCTCAGATGTGCGAGCAGCGCTCTTGCGTAAGTGCAAGGCGTTCGACGTTTCAATTTTGTTTTTTCGATCGCACCGTCGCACCGAAATCGGTGGCCGTCTACCTCGCACACATTACGTCGTAGGTTTCCCTCTTCATTGTGACTTTTGCGGTACTGCTATTGAGCAGGCAAGACAATCCAGGTGACAAACGGGCTCGTTTCCGTTCCCAGGTGAGGCAAAAGCTTATTCCCAATGATTCGTTGTTGCTGTCCATGAAGAGAGCCACTCCGCAGATACGCATTTCTGCCTCTCTTCTCGGTCTGCGTTCTCTAGTAGTTACTGTACGGAGATGCTCTTCGAGGAGTTATCTTGGGCGGGGACCGCATTCCACGTTCGTGTCCACGGACAGCGAGCCAGCGTGTAGTGGGGAAGACGAGCGTGTATTTAAAAGTGTAGAATTTCTCTTAGCCGCTTTGTGGAAAATAATTTATAGAAAAATAATTTATTTACTAAGGTAGATTCTATGTGGCAAAAAAAAATATTATTTAAATTCATAAAGGTACAGTGTACCTTATCTATTTACTGGGCTTACAATACAATTACAATATTTTTTTTTGGCGGTCCGAGGTTCGACCCTTCGCGGTCCGGATACGGACCGCGGTCCGCCTGTTGCTGACCCTTGCACTAGAGCATGCCCGCTTTCTGATTAGATGATTTAGATGTAAATCTCGATTTTAGTTTTATCAACATTTTATTGCCTAAATTATTCTTTAATTCTTTCTGGTACATTACTATGTACCAGACTTGGTACTATTTATTATGTACTATTTTTTTGTTTTTAAATATAGCATAGATATAAACTATAGGCGAAGTAACTATTTTCTGATGTGTGCTATAGGGACGCGCAATAAATGCGTCTGGTGATAAACAATACACAGCAAATTTCTGCCTAGCATTGCACTGCCCCAGTTACCCTGAGATATTAGAAGATTTACCTCTTAGTCTTGTAATGTATCTGGATTTTGACGTGACAACGTCTTATAAATTGGTTTGCCGGGTGACACTTCAAGAAACTGCGTTACGCTCCGCTCACGTTATGCGCTCACAACGAGAGCGAGTGAGAGGCACGCGTCCCTTCCACTCGGGCATGGTTAGCCCGCCTAAGAGCGAGAGAGACAGACATAAAAAGTGAAAGGCACGCGTCCCTTCCGTAAAATTATTTTACCACTCAAAGTCGTTGTCACGTAAAACTTTCGCCCGTACACCGACATTACAGGCAACCAATTTTTTTTTTCTATTAGCTGTGCTAAAACCGTTTCACTTATAAATATTATGCAGCCCATATTCTTTCTCGCACATTTGGTTATCAAATAGTCAAATATAAATAGAGTTATTCAAATTCGTCTGTAATTTAAATTAAGAACAGCACTTCCAAACGAGAAAGGAAACTAACAAAAAAATGGCAGTCATAGTCACCTAGTGTATACCAAATAAATACTCCGCGATAATTTTTGAACAAATCCACGCAAATTTTGGAATAACAAAATTGGGTATATTGTAGTTTAACATGTACTTTAAATAAGAATTACTTATAACAACTATACGAGTAGTTTTCATTGCAAACCTTTGCCTAGTTTGGGTGTTCTGTAAAAATATCCGACTTACTAACAATAATTATTATATCATGTTGTTTTGGAAATAAAAAGTAGTTTTCGCTAATGATACTCGTACGTTTTTAACAACTACAATAGCCTTTTCTATCTTATGTATGATTCCACTTTTGAATTTATTCCTAAGTATCTTTACATTAAAAAATATAATACTTTTATCTATTGTTTGACATTGATTGTTCTTGCCAACACTTCCACATTTCAATATCTACGTTAGTTTTACCGAAGAAAGTAATTGGTGCCCGTACTTACTATACGAATATCGTTTATAATTGCCACCGGAGCGTTTAGAACTTTTTACTGCGTTTTAAGACCCCAATTTAGTTTTATGTTTTCGTCTGTGCATCCCCTGCGTTGTAGAAGTTAGTTCTTATATTACTTCAACATTTTTATGTTGTTAGTTATACGGTAAAGGTGATGACACCCGGTCTGGTTCGTTTCTGGTGCAAAGGATTTCTATCGCAATTCAGCGTGGTAAAGCTTCCAGCATTTTGGTCTCCTTTGCGTCAAGAACGGTGCAGGGCGGGTTATGTGATAGCTTGTAATATAGAATTTAAATGTCATCGTTACTTTATTCTTGTTTGTTTACGATTAATTTTGATGTATATGTATATTTATGTATATGCTGTATATTATGTTGTCTTTTTATATTTGTTTAATTAAACAAATAGTACCTGGTTGACCGAGCTTTGCCCGGTTTTTTTAAATGATATTTAGGCAGGTACGAATTACGAAGTGACTTACTTAGACCTACTAAAAGGCGCTAAGTATAAGATTTTCTCAGAAAAAAAAGAAAAGGACCACCAGGATTCGAACCGGAGCTTGTTGACTCCGAGGGCGAGCAAAAAAAAGAACAAAAAGAAAAGTAACCACCAGGATTCGAACCGGGGCATGTTGTCTCCGAGGGCGAGCATTTTCCGTCTGAGCCATTTAGACTTCAAGAACAGTGGCGAAATAAGTTATCGTTTTCTAATGACATTGTAGGAGTTTTTCATTGTCTAAAAACACGCATAAAATGATGTTTTAAAAAAATAAAACCTAGCTAGATCGATTTATCGTCCCTGAAACCCCCTGTATACATAATTTCATGAAAATCGTTCGAGCCGTTTCCGAGATTCAGATTCTATATATATATACAAGAATTGCTCGTTTAAAGGTATAAGATAAAAATACTGTTTTTTATTATTTATAATCATAATAAACTGATAGATTTCATTCAAAGTATATAGTATGTACGGAGATGAAAACTCTGCGAAACATAAGTATTATAGTTAAATATTTATGATCAAGCGCCCCAAGTAATAAATCTATTTTTTAAATAATATTTTTTTGTAGTGGTAGTACTCTTAGCAGAGTCCGCCTGGGAAAGTACCACATCTTTGCCAGTTGTTCTGCAGCTAATCAGTAATGTGCAAACATTGCACATTACTGTGTTCCGGTTTGAATAGCAATGTTTTCAGAGAAATTACAGGACTTAGAAACATAACATCTTAGATCTCTGTGTGACGAGCGCAGTGCTAGGTAATGATTTGGACTTTTCAACTTTTCATGTTCCATTCCGCGTGTCAATCTAGTGTTACGTGGTAGGCATATTGCTCACCATCAGGCACATGTTCTGCTTGTCTCGTCACTCAAATTAAAAAAAAACAGCTAAGACCAGCTGCAATTTCCCAAAAATAAAACTGCATTTATCGCTTTACATTTTAAGTGGACTCCTATTTCTGGCTCACTCACTCAGGCACTATTCTCCACAATTAATATGTTCTTATAGTAAATCAAAATCGATTACTTCTTGGGACAAATATTTAAGTGCCTATTTAAGTCAGGCACCCACCCTGAAGAAATCTCGATCTTGATTTTCAAATCGAGTCGTGATTGTTCTTTGAATGTAACGCGATGCTGGTCAAGTACAAGTCTGTTAAAGAGAGAATAAGCTACTCCGGGAGTCAAAATACAATTTATGGACACCCTATTAACATTATATATGTCAATGTTTGCTGCTCAATCACGTCATAACGTATGAGCAGATTAGGCTGAAATTTGTAAAACAATTAGTCTATGGTCTGGATCATTGGCTTTTTTTGTTTCGGGAAAATAACGGATATATAACTAACGCGAGATAAATCGTGGGGCGACGCTAGTACTTATATGTATATTAAACATAAAGTCAAACTTTTTTATGTCACAAAACAAATCTATTTAATATTTTAATATTGTAGATAAAACTCAATGTGCGAACCTACCAGAAACAAAAAAGAAAACACAATCAAGGCGCAGCGAAAATCGATTACAAATTCAAAATCCCCAAAGTTTGAAAATGGACCCGCTTTCAAAATCGCCCGCGGCATACCAATAACGGATCTACGCTAGCTTTTTCTTGTTTCAATTTTTAGTCTATGATCGGGATCATTGGCTTCTTTTTATACCGGGAAAATAACGGAACAGGAACTACGCGCTATAAATCATGGGCCGATGCTAGTACTTATATATCTTTACCTCTATATATAAAAATGTTATGTTGGTATGTGTACGCTTCAAAAATTCAAAAAAGTTCTGCACCGATCAAGCTGAAATTTTACTATGATATAGAATCCGCATCAACGATTGTTTTTATCTAATTTTTTGCATCACAATGTGCTACAGTGAAGCGTGGCAGGGTACATCTAGTTAAACATAAAAGTGTCTGTAAAAGTAGCGAGTTCAATTGCTTTAAGGAACATGATAGTTGTGTAAAATTTTCCCATCTAAAAATTTCCAACGCGTCTAAAAAGATTTCACTTCAAAAAACAGTCAGGACCTGATTTTTCTGCGCATTTTATGCGAATATTCTGATTCTAATATTTATACTAAGCCTATTGTTTAAACTTCTAAAGTAAATACCTACTTATAAAGTACATGAATAAAATACACAAAAACATCCCCGCGTCTTAGCGATTCGAAACAGGGGTACATTTATTTCTTCTTTTCCCCCCATGACCCTCCGGTTATTCTTATTTCGGGGTTGGGGGAGAAAAATTAGTTTCAACGTTGCACGGAGAAATAAGGGTGAAGAATGGGGATAAGGAAAGGTTTTGATGAAATAATTTTAACTTGTGATTTAATCATGTTTTTTTTTGTATTATAACTTCAGCTAAATTGTGTTTAAATCCAGTATTCACTAAATACAAAAATGTCTGATCTGCATGATGACATAATTATCGCCTTACCTTACCCTATTTTCGAACGGCCTGCTCGTAGTTACAAAAAAAACATATACACGGTCGAATTGAGAAACCTCCTTTTTTGAAGTCGGTTAAAAAGCGACCTCGTTTCCTGGTTAACGGTTCAAAAACTCGATCGCGGAGGTGTGATTCTACTTTTGTGATAAAAACGTGTAAGCTGCGAAATGCGCTACCTGATTGGGGTTTTCCCGATAGTTACAGTCGTGGTGTCTTCAAATAGTCTTCAAGCGGCACTTCAATGTTTCCAGAGAAATTACAGGGCTTAGAGATATAACATCTTAGATCTCTGGGTGACGAGCGCAGTGCAGTGCTAGATGATTCGGACTCTTCATGTTCCAATAGCTACATGCCACTATTCTGTTTTGTGGCAGGCATGTTGCTTACCATCAGGCACATGTCCTGCTCGTCCCGCCACTCCTTAATTTCATCAGTGAATCGTGAATGAGTGAATCGGTTTCTTCTAAGTAAACACGCTCCATCGTAGACCGCATCGTCGCTTAACATCAGGCGAGATGGCGGTCAAGTGTAAACCTACAAAAGTAAAACAAAAAAAAAAAAAAAAATTGAAAATATACAGAAAAGTTAAACATGATACAAATTACTATTTATTTATCTACGTTTCGGGAGCATAACTGTGTAGGTACTTAATATTTCATAATGAAATAAAATTGCCAAAGTTTTAAACCTATAAAATTATTTTACTAAGTGTCTATTGCACGGTTACCACTGTCTTAAACGGGATAGAAGTGCTTATGTATTACACATAATATTATTTAATTTCTTTACAAATCTGTTTAGCTTTCACAGAGATAAGTGGGAACAGACTTATGCATTTACAAATACACAAACGTTCGCCTATAATTATATATTAGTGTGATTTATTTCGTTTTGTTCGGAACAAACCCTTTAGCAAAATACATTTAACTTCTCCATAACTTTTTTTTGCGTTAGAACATTGAAAAAAAACATCGGTCAAATTGTTTATGACACAAAAAAAACTATATAAAATTGTAGATAAAACTCAATGTGCGTACCTGGCCAGAAACAAAAAAGGAAACACAATCAAGGCGCAGCGAAAATCGATTCCAAATTCAAAACCCCCAAAGTTTGAAAATGGAGCCGCTTTCAAACTCGCCCGCGGAATTCCAATGACGGATCTACGTAGGCTTTTTCTTGTTTCAAAACACCAGGTTTATCTTTCATTCGGAAAACCCAATCATGTGAATTACAACTTCTATGTCAATGCCAATAAGGACTATTTTAAGCGTTGATGTTATATGAGTTGGTCTGTTACGTTGGTAAGAGATCTCCCTACTGTCTCTAGCAAGGATTTATCGTCTTGCAAGGGGGAAAGAGTGGAAAAATAAGAAAGGGTTGTTTTTCCTAGGGGACGTCAGGGGTTGGGGGCGAGATTCAATTAAGGAACGCGCCCGGCGGCTCGATTAATTATGCTTTCAAAATTATTGTGCAAGAAAAAAGTGGAGGCATTTTGCGCAGATGACGTCGGTTCGAATTTGGAACGTAAATTAAAAAGTTTAGGTTTTAATGAAGGCGGACCGCTTTAGTGAGTTGAAATTTAATAATTTCATTTGGAAAATGTTTTCGCAAGTCTGAATTTTTCGTTGTGAATTTTTCTTACGTCGTATTATTTGCTTTACTTATTAGATTTTAAGAAAGGATTGGGGACAATTTGTATCGTTTCAAATTAACTAACCGGTTAGTACTTTTCGTTTTCGCTATTCTGTCCATTTTTGTACGTATCATTTCTTAATATGAATAATAATCAAAATTATTATTATATATAGTATTTTAAGTATTAGGATGTATATTTCTTAATATGTATGTGTACTTTATACCTTACGGCACATTGTCCCTTACCCCGTCTTTTGCTGTTTAATATTTTCTCTCCATTCTCCGGTTGCCTGGAAGAGATCGCTCTTAGCGATAAGGCCGCCATTTGTTTCACTAGATTTAAGAATTTGTCTTTTTGTTTATTCTATTTTTGTTTTTGTGTTGTGAACAATAAAGTGTTTCTATCTATCTATCTATTATTTAAATCATGATTCAGAAAAAACGGAGGTGATTATAATTTGTGTTAATAGATAATCTAAAACGTTGACAATTTAATTGACTTTAATGACTTGAAGACACCAAGTTTCCATCAATCAGTAAAAACTTATTCAGGCAACGTATATTAGTCTAGCATCTAAATAGCAGCATCAAACCTCTTCGATCGAACCTCAAAAATAATTATTTACAATTGCGATTTGAGCTACAATTCAAATTCGGAATGACCACTGAAAAATACTGTTAGTATTTAAAAAAAGAAACCCTCAAAGATTAAACAACTAAACCCAGAAGCGCAACTTCTTTGCTCGTCTCGACCTAAATACCTCCTATAACCTTCAATCAAAACATACGTTCTCATACGTTGACCCACTAACGAATATGTAAAGGTTAAAGACCCAGCCATTTGATGTAGAAAACCAACCCTTGCTTCTATTTAATTAAAGCACGTTTTCGTTTGTTTGCCAATATATTGGCATATTAACAAAACTTGTCTTAGAAAGTTTTGGAAGTTGAACTTATAACGGCTCATTTGAGGTTACGTAAATAATAGACTAATAAAGCAATAAAAAACTAATATATCATCAAAAACATCACAAAAATGTATAACAAAACATTAAATGTGTTTTATGTATGTGTGTAAGTTTAGCTGGCAAAATGGTGTCTCAAATAAAATTCGTATAAAGAGGTTTGACTTCGTTATAGAGTCCGCGTGGGGAAGTACCACACCTTTGCCAGTTATTCTACCGCCAAGCAGTAATGTGCATACATTTCTGTGTTCCGATTTGAAGGGCAATGTTTTCAGGGAAATTACAGAGCTTAGAGATATAAGATCTTAGATCTCTGGGTGATGAGCGCAGTGCAGTGCTAGGTAATGATTTGGACTCTTCATGTTCCAATAGCTGCGTACCACTGTGCTGTTATGTGTCAGGCATGTTGCTTAACATCAGGAACATGTCCTGATCGTCTCGTTTCGAAAAAAAAAAATAGTGATGAAATTACGTTGTAGTTTCATCACTATTTTTTTTATTGGAAATTATATTGGAATATGTTGCTGGAGTGGGCATTATCTAAATATCATCGCTTCCTCTCTCATCAGGCTTCCTCAAGAGTATTCAATACGCACTAAAACTATTCCACCCTTATTCCTTCCAGCCTTGTGCCTTTTGGATTTAACAAAAGTTTATTATGCATTGGAGGCAATTTGGAACAAACTATCAGTGCCAAACGGGCACCCACCGCGCGTGTGCACTCGCCTTGAAAAAGGCCGCCGGACGCGGCCGAAACTCGAGTCGGATTGACCGACCGTATATACGTGAGTGTCCCGTTATCCAATTAAATAAACTATCACACGTGTTTTATATTAAAAAAAACATCGAAAGCTTGTAGTACAAAAGCTTTTCGACTCACGTTTCGAATTTAATTTGAGTTGATTTGTTTTCCTTGCTCTATGAACCTATATTTTGCTGTAAGTTAGTTGTTTATTAGAAATATATTAACGAATACATAAATTATGTTTAATTTAATCTTCATTTAAGGTACACTTTTTCCAGTTTAGAGCTATGACTAAAACTCTTTGCCATATTACCCAAAAAAAAAGGATCGTGTCCTCTTGTCACCATTCATTTGTTTAATCTCCATAGCGGTAGAATAAATCTTCGACTGCAATAACAATTCCAGAAGCCATCTCAACATAAAATTAAAAATTCAAATTCGAACAAAGAACGAGGACGATTCGAATTTCAAAAAGCAATTTGGAGGCGCGTAATCGAAGCACGCTCCCTCGGTCCCCACCTTAGCGCGGAAGGTACGGCATACTTTTATTCTTGAGGGGCACAGTCCACCCCATTTAAAAGAAGCCATCTTGGGATTGGGCACACCCCCCCTCCCGGTGGGGTAGGGTGGGCGGACGGGGAGAACCACTTTTCTCTCGGCGAAGTGTTGTTTTAATTCTACCAAATATCTTTTCGAGAATACCTCAGTTGAACTTCAGATATAATTTTCTTTGGTAATATTTATACGTTTTAGGTGTAAACTCGGTTTCGCGAATTCGGCGTATTATTTTGGGAGTGTTAAGTTTTATATTGGTTTTTAAACAAGTATTTAATACTTGCCTTGTTAAATACTCGTTCATAAACCTACCCAGTCATTTTAAGTACAGCCAGATCGGCAGTAGGTATAATATATAAATAGTATGTGTACTGAAACAAACTCAAAGAGAAACGATTGAGTTTCAGTTAAGTTTTATACTGTATAGTTATTTTTTTTACTTAATAGTACTGCAATTATTTAAAATTGTACTACAAACTACCATAAATATTACAAGAGCAATTTAGTTAGCATTATTCATGTTGCTTATTGTTTAATAGTGGATAAATTAACACTATTTGTTTTTACAAATTAGATACAAGTAAGTAATTTTAAACAATAATACTTATCATGATTTATTTGTCAAATCAAACTACATGATACTGAAAACTACTAAAAAATAACAAACTTTTAATACTGGTAAAAAACTACATATTTTTTCACAGAAGAGCTCTAAATGCTGACAACGCAACCCAATAACTTTTATGTGTTACGGCATGTTTGAATTGTTAGTAAAAAGTAAACAATATAATGTATCACTCTTACTTTTCTCCAATATTATTCGAAATTAAAAATACCTATAAAAATATCGATCTACGATACGTTACAGTGATTTTTCTTTATTGTCCAAAGAGTTTACATATACTACATTATTTATCTAAGATCTAGTCACATTATACTTGTATCCACATAGATAACACAAGGAAGTTCTCTTTGGAGCAACAAAATTAAAAAGTCAATTGCCGCTCAAAATTCAAACAGCTTCTTCGTTCTAAATTCGAATTTCCCGCCCATAGTTGTGCAAAGGAATTCCACTTGGGTCCACTACTCCGTCCAGGTAAATTTTAATTTCTATGCAAATGAAAGCTTTCATTCAGGGCTTAATCTACGAGCTTTGCCAAAGTGACGGTATCAAATCGCGATAGCAAAACTTAATGAAAATAAGATGATGAGACTCTCGGCGTTTTATTTTTAAAATTAAGTGGTTTAGTCCTTATGATGAGTAAAATGAAATAACTATTTAAAACAACATATTAACATAATAACAAAACCAATTGACTATCGACTATAGTGATCATTTAATAATCCATAATAGACTTTCATTGGTCTTTCATCTTTTGGTCATTCAGTTATACTTAGTTTAAATAGTTGGTAAGAATGTAGTTTATGTAATTTTTTTTTATTGTAATCTCTATTTATAAAAATGTTATGTTGGTTTGTGTACGTTTCAAAAAATCAATAAGTTTTGCACCGATCGCTGAAATTTTACAATGATATATAATCCGCATCAAGGATTGTTTTTATCAAATTTTTGCATCACAATGTGCCACAGCGAAGCGTGGCAGTGTACAGCTAGTTTATATATAAAAGATTCAATTGTAAAAGGCTTCTTCTACCAGTATATTCCAACCATATCTTAAACTAGCGGCCCGCCCCGGCTTCGCACGGGTACATACACACACACATACACCCTTTTTTTTGTATCGGGTTTCAAAAAAAAAAGTAAAATTATAAAGGAAGTTTGAATTTTTTTTGTGATTTTATTTATTCATATTTTTTATTAATGTTTTTTTGTATTTTTTTATTTTATAATTTTATACATATATAATATTATTTACAAAACAAAAGCCATTAGTTTTAGTGAGTCAGAGCTTCCCTGTAAACGATATTTGAAGTAGTTTTATTTTGTGGCAGCAAAATAAATTGATTTTCAGGAGCTCCGACACGTGATAGGCCAACATACAGTTGGCCATGAGTGAAACATTCTTTTCGTAGGTCGATCCCTAATAATTCGAAGGTTTGGCCCTGGGACTTGTTAATAGTTAACGCGAAAGATGATTTCACCGGAAACTGAAGTCGTTTAAAAGGGATTGGCAGATCAGTTGGAATCATTGGTATCCTCGGTATATGAGCTAGTTGACCAGCTGCTGGGCCAGTGATAAAATTTTGTTCAGCAAGCCGCTGCGAACGCTCGATACTTGACTCTCTAGCACGCGATTGCGACGCGTATTCTCTCCGACTTGCAAGGCGATTTTCAGTTTCTGATGAAGATTCCTCATTACGCCGTATTTTTATTGCCCTCGCCTGGGAACTATGTTTAGAAAGTTGAGATCTTGATCTTTTTGGCATTTTTGGGCATTATAAAATGAAAAATAGAAGGAAATAAATAATTAAACAGGCTTTTACTAAATTTTTGCTTATTGAACTATATGAAGTACTAAGCTGTTTGAATAATTAAAATATAATATTTATTATCAGGTAAGTAGTAGGTACTTATTGAAAGAAAATTAAAAATATGGGCGTAGAAAACTACCTTTTACTAAATTTTTGCTGAAATTTTGAACAGGAATACCCATAAAATACTACTATAAGCAGTTTTAATAGTTACATTAAAATATAATATTTATTATCATATACTTATTTACCTACGAAACGAATTCAAAATTTTTTCAAGCTAAAATCATACGATCACGCACACGACCGCTGCGTAGGGAGCCGATCGCGCGAGTGAGCCGCGCGGCACTTTATTTTATTACATTGACTCCCCCCCCCGTAACCCAGTGACGCTTACATGGAGCCTACATCGCATGCTGGCTAGCTGAGCGCGGTGAGCAACAACCACGCGACTTTTTTCTAATACTTGCATTTTTAAACTCTGCTATCTTCCGAATGAAATGTAAAAAATTATAAAAAGGTATTAAAGCCGTCTTGAATATAAAGTAATTTATTTTGATAAGGATTAATACCAAGGTACAAATGAAGAGCCTTTTCAAGAGGGGGCATATATAAATTAATATTTTAGAATAAAAAACTGCTTACTGTGACATAATAACTATAATATTTAGACATATGCTGTCGCGACACTTTTTGTAGATAATGATGAGTTCTGCAAAGTCGTAGTAAATGATTTTGTTCTATCATCAATAGTTTTCGCAGCGCACGCGACGTAAGGAATTTTTCAGGTCTTTTTTTTACACCTTATGTTACATTATTGGAGTTTTAGTAAGGATTCCTAATTTTTTTTTTAATATAATATAGCCTATGTTACTCGGGGATAATGTAGCTTTCCAAAGGTGAAAGAATTTTTGAAATCGGTCCAGTAGTTTCGGAGCCTATTCATTACAAATAAACAAACAAACCTTTCCTCTTTATAATATTATTATTAGTATAGACAAGGCTTACCTACGCGAAAGAAAGATCTGTCCAGAATTGTTGTGCTATTTGACATTTATGTATAATTTTATAGGTATTAGACTCATGCAAACATAGTGTAAATGGTCTCACTGGTCAGAAACTGTTCAGTACTTAAAAATTACACGAAGAAAAAAAGAAAAAGAAAAAAAACATAAAATTAAAAACAATTGATAAAATTTTAAAATGTGTACAAAATAATAAAAAATATATATATATGTAGTCCAAACTGAATTGCTGACACGACAAGAAGAAGAAGTGTAAATGTGCGAAATAGTGCATGATGAATTACATTTATTTTGTGTTCCGCTTTGAAGAACAATGATATATAAGAAATTTTACAGCATATAGATAATTGCGTGACGAGATCAGTGCTGCGTAATGATTTGAACTATTCGCATTCCAATAGTTATGTGACACTGCTGTTATGGGCAATCATGGTGCTTACCATCAGGCACATGTCCTGCTTGTACCGTTACTTTTTATATTTTTTTTAAATAAAGAGTGACGAGACGAGCAGGACTTGTGCCTGATGATAAGCGACATGCCTGCCACATAACAGCACAGTGACACGCAGTTATTGGAACAAGTAGAGTCCAAATCATTATCTAGCATTACACTGCCGTCGTCACCCAGAGATCTAAGATGTTATATCTGTAATTTTTCAAAGGAAATATTGCCCTTCAAACTGATACACAGTAACGTTTGTTCGTTACTGCTTGGCAGTAGAATAACTGGCAAAGGTGTGGTACTTCCCCAGGTGGACTATTAAAATAATAAAGACTCAACCTACACAATACTGTTTGAAACCTCTATCATAAAAAGAGAAAATCTATCTGTACATAAAATTTAAGCAACTTTGTAAGACGTGGTAGCTCTTAAAAAATAAGGCTATTTTGATTTGGTTTTTGTTTAGAAGCTGGTGTCCTATTTCCTTTTCTTCTCCTCCTAATCCAAGAAATTTGTAAAAAAAGATAATTGTGATGACAAAGGTCAGGGACCCCAGAGTCTGTGGAGCGGCAAAAAAAAAAAAGATGCTGGTGTCGTCGAGATAATTTTAATTTATAATTTGTGTTTAAAAAATATTTTTATGTTTCCCTTTGATAAAAAAACTTTATATCATATTATTAAATATATATTCAAAAAGATCTGGTTTTGTGTTTTATTGCCCAATTGGCCAGCAAAACCGTACCACCCTGGGTTCAATCCCCACCCAGTGCAAATATTTGAGTGATTAGTACAAATATTTGTTCTGTGGCTAACCTACAAGTATTATAAATGTGAATTTTTATGTTTGAAAGTTTGGATGTTCGTTGCTCAATCACGTCGAAACGGATCGAGTTGAAGTTAGAAACAGAGATATAATATGGTTTATGCACTTTTCATCTTTATCGATATATGCCCGAGTGACACGAAGCTGGTTTTCAAGCTAGGATAACATGCTAACCTAATCTAACCTAACACTAGCTTGCTAACGCTAACTTGAAAAACTAGTCTCGTGTCGCTCGGGCATTAAACAAGCGGGAAGATCATTCTCGTAGTTGTAATACTGATGTAATCTATACTAATATTATAAAGCTGAAGAGTTTGTTTGTTTGTTTGTTTGAACGCTAGGATCTCGGGAAGTACTGGTCCGAATTGAAAGATTATTTTTCTATTGAATAGTCCATTTATCGAGGAAGGCTATTATAGGCTATACAACATAACGCTATTAAAAGAAGCGGAGCATAAATGAAGAATGTAACAAAATCGGTTTTTGAGAGTTTTCGTACGTTTCGTGTTTTGACATGACACATGACAGCATGTGTCCAAGATTACGTCATTCAATATCACAGATTGGAGAATCTGAGTTGGTACGACCAATTTCCGACAGGTGGCGTAGCAGGTAGTTGAAGAGGTGTTTTGTTTGAAAGCGATATTCTCAGGTATGGTAATGACTGAACCGGTTTCAGTCATTCTTTCACCGTTGTATAATGTATATGTACGGGATCCTGGTGAGTGATATATAATGTACCACGGGCGAAGCCGGGGCGGGCATCTAGTTAAATAATAATTAGGATCGTAATTTAGTCCTGTGTTCTGTTTACAAAATATATAATGATCTCGCACATACGTTATTTCTTATCGTGGAGAAATAACAGAGACGGGAATTACATAGGCAAAATCGCAGGGCGCAGTTAATAAATAAATATTGAGATACAGTCTTTGTGTGTTCGCCTTTAAAGCCTTTTAAAATAACCAGCGGTCACCGCGAAACCGCACAATATAAACAAAGTAAAAGTTTTCAATTTTACCACTTCAGAAACATTGATAAGAATGTTTTAAACATTCATGCGAATTTATTTTCCTTACTAGCAACGTCCCTCGGTTTTACTCACTTAGTTCCTTTTCCCATTATTTTCCTGATATGTTTTGACGTGACAACGTCTTATAAATTGGTTTGCCGGGTGACACTTCAAGAAACTGCGTTACGCTCCGCTCACGTTATGCGCTCACAATGAGAGCGAGTGAGAGGCACGCGTCCCTTCCACTCGGGCATGGTTAGCCCGCCTAAGAGCGAGAGAGACAGACATAAAAAGTGAAAGGCACGCGTCCCTTCCGTAAAATTATTTTACCACTCAAAGTCGTTGTCACGTAAAACTTTCCCCCGTATACCGACTTTACAGGCAACCAATTTTTTTTTTATAGCTTAGAGTGACAAGACGAGTATGACATGTGCCTGATGGTAAGCAAAAGTCACATAACAGCACAGTGACCCATAGCTATTGAAACATGAAAACCTCAAATCATTACATAGCACTGCACTGCGCTCGTCACCCAGAGATCTAAGATGTTATATCTCTAAGCCCTGTAATTTTGCTGGTAGCATTGCCCTTTAAACCGGAACACAGTAATGTTGTACGTTACTGCTTGGCGGTAGACTAACTGGCAAAGGTGTAGCACGACTGTGCCAAGAGTCCTACCACTACAAAAACTTCCTATAAATACTATAAAAACTTCGGGTATGAGGCCAGCGTGGTGGGTTATGGCTATCTTCCTCAGAGAAGGCACCGAATCCTAACAGTTGGAATATACAAGAAAGCCGTTTTTTTTTTTTTTTTTTTTTTTTTAACTATAATAGGTTCGCACTTGACCACCATCTCGCCTGATGTTAAGCGATGATGAGATCTACGATGGAGCGTGCTTACCTAGAAAAAACCGATTCACTCTCGATTTGAAGACACCAAGATTGTAACCATCAGGGAAAACCCACTCAGGCAACGCATTCCACAACCTAGACGTTCTTATCACAAACGTGGAGTCAAATCTCTTCGTTCGCGTTTTTGGAACATCAACCATGAAACGATGCCGCCCTTTTGTGGAACGAGAATTCCGATAGAAGAAAGGGCAAGGTGGTATTAGATCATGCAGATCAGTTGCACACTCTCCGAAGTGTATCCGATAAAAAACCGATAAGCTAGCGATTTTGCGGCGATGATCAAGACTTTGAAGTCTTTTACGCACAAGAGCGTCATTGCCTATGAGTCTTTTGGCACGTCTCTCAATCGATTCCAGAGTCCCCAGCTGATACTTAGCCGATCCATCCCAAAGGTGCGAACAGTACTCCATACAGGAGCGAATCTGTGCTTTGTATAACTTGAGCAGCTGTTCAGAGTTGAAGTATCTTCGCACCTTTGAGAGGACACCAAGTTTTTTGGCGGCTAATTTAGCCTTAGACTCAATATATGTGCCAAAGTTGAGCGTCGATGACAGAGAAACGCCCAAAAGCTCGAGATGGTCAGTAACCGGCACGGACACGCCTCGAAAAGTAGAAGCCAGTTGGAACGGGCTCCTTTTAGCGGAGAACAAACACGCCTGTGTCTTTCCTTCGTTAAACCTGGCCAAATTGGCATCGCCCCATTTAGAGACTGCCTCAAGGGCCAAGTTCAATCGCTCGATCATATTCTCTCTCAATAGCTGAGTTTGTTGCCCACTGGCTCTTGCGCTAGATATATAACTCTCTACGACTGTGCTATCATCTGCGTACCCAAAAATACCGGGCTTCAACAGATCGTTGATATGTAGCAGGAAGAGCGTCGCAGAGAGTACCGACCCTTGAGGGACTCCGGCATTGATAGCCATTTGATCCGACGAGCAGCCATCAATGACGACTCGTATGGATCGATCCCCTCAAAAAGTCCGATATCCACGCAATAAACCCAGGAGACAAACCATAGCCAGAAAGCTTGCTTATAAGGCCATCATGCCAAAACAATGCCGTTTAAACTATGTAGGTAGTATACAAGAAAAAAATTAAAAATTTTGATTAACTCCCGACTACCTCGGATTTGTTATCTGTACAACATTCTACTAGTCAAGCCCTTTCATTTGATACCCATTTTAAGAGAGTTGTGAAAAAAATGTATTTCGCCATTTTGCGGAAACGGCCATCTTGGATTTGAAATTTGTCATAGTGCAATGTATTCTACTAGTCAAGCCCTTTTTGATACCCATATTGAGGTAGTAGTGATAAAAATAATATAATTCGCCATTTTGTGGTGGCGGCCATCTTGGATTTGATTTTTTTATAGTGTATAGTATTATACTAGTCAAGCCCTTTCATTTGATATCCATATTGAGATAGGTTATGAAGAAATATTTTGTCCGCCATTTTGTGGAGGCGGCCATCTTAAATCGATATTAAACAAACATAGCTAAGAACACCCGCACGGATATTAACTTTCAAATAAAAAAACTACATCGAAATCGGTCCATCCGTTTGAGCTCTACTGTGCCACAGACAGACACACACGTAGACAGACAGACAGACAGACAGACATCGACGTCAAACTTATAACACCCCTTTTTGTTAAAAAGTAGTCGTATACGTAAAGTATAATATATATAAATATATTTATGCCAATGTATGGATGTTTGGATATTTGGATGTTTATGGCTTAATCACGTTGGAACGTACATATGAACGAATCGGGTTAAAATTTGGAATACAGTTAAATTACAGTGTAGAAGAACATATAGGCTACTTTTTATATTAGTAGGAATATATTAGTATAGGAAGTCGGATTACTTCTCGACGTTTCGGTAGCATTAAGGTCTGCGACCATACGACTCCGCTCCCACCCGACAAATAAAATATACTCTAATATGGGCTTTATGTCATGCTGCTTAAGATATAGATTACATTGGCAACATAAAGAAGCAGACGGCTGCCAGCGCGCGGTCTGCTAATTTGTGTTGCCATTGTAATTTGTATCTTAGCTTGCAAGGCATAAAGCCCATAATTGAGTGTACTTTATTTGTGGGGTGGTAGCCGAGTCCGGACTTTTAGTCTTCTCGTAAACGGCTATGGTTGTCACGCGACCAAAATGTCGGACGGTGATTAAATAATAATTAAGAACCCGATTGATTCCTGTGTAATGTTTTCTATATAAGTTCAGATCATGAAAAATTAATGCTATCCTATTAATACTATAAATACGAAAGTTTGGAGATTTGTATGTCTGTTGCTCAATGACGTCATTAATTGAATAAATCGGGTTAAAATTTAAAAAAGTCGCTACCTACATCTCCATCTCAATCTAAATATAAAAATATTATGTTGGTTTGTTTCCGCTTAAAAAACTTAAAAAGTTCTGCACCGATCGAGCTGAAATTTTAAAATGATATATAATCGGCATCAAAGATTGTTTTTATCTATTTTTTGTATTACAATGTGCCACAGCGATGCGTGGCAGGGTACAGCTAGTAATTACATAAAATAAATAAATATCGGTGGACGATTCACACACAACACCACCTGACCTCAAACTAAGCAAAGCTTGTAATCATCATCATCAGCCGCAAGATGTCCACTGCTGAACATAGGCCTCCCACCTAGATTTCCACAACAAACGGTCCTGCGTAACCTGCAGCGATCTTTGTGAGGTCATCTGACCATCTAGTGGGAGGCCGTCCAACACTGCTTCTTCCGGTTCGTGGTCGCCACTCGAGAAACTTGTAATATGGCTTGTATATTCAAGCCGATTCGTGTTGAGACATTGGACCTGTGGAGACTAGGAGCTCATTTTATTTTCAAAAACCTTTCCGAGAGCTTAAGTAAAACCAAGGTGTAACACCAAACACCCAGTGTTGGATCAAATACAATTTAATCAGGAACAAATATAACAGAGTAACAATGCACACTTATGCTCAGGAACAAATGACACCTTCAGTTATGCTTGTTTGTTGCAATTAGCCAATTTGATAGTTGCATTTTTGTAGTGAATACTACTTTTTTTTTTTTTTACTAAAATAGGTTTGCACTTGACCACCATCTCGCCTGATGTTAAGCGATGATGAGATCTACGATGGAGCGTGCTTACCTAGAAGAAACCGATTCACTCTCGATTTGACGACACCAAGATTGTAACCATCAGGGAAAACCCACTCAGGCAACGCATTCCACAACCTAGACGTTCTTATCACAAACGTGGAGTCAAACCTCTTCGTTCGCGTTTTTGGAACATCAACCATGAAACGATGTCGCCCTTTTGTGGAACGAGAAGTCCGATAGAAGAAAGGGCAAGGTGGTATTAGATCATGCAGATCAGTGCACACTCTCCGAAGTGTATCCGATAAAAAACCGATAAGCTAGCGATTTTGCGGCGATGATCAAGGCTTTGAAGTCTTTTACGCACAAGAGTGTCGTTGCCTATGAGTCTTTTGGCACGTCTCTCAATAGATTCCAGAGTCCCCAGCTGATACTTAGCCGATCCATCCCAAAGGTGCGAACAGTACTCCATACAGGAGCGAATCTGTGCTTTGTATAACGTGAGCAACTGTTCAGAATTGAAGTATCTTCGCACCTTTGAGAGGACACCCAGTTTTTTGGCGGCTAATTCAGCCTTAGACTCAATATATGTGCCAAAGTTGAGCGTCGATGACAAAGAAACGCCCAAAACCTCGAGATGGTCAGTAACCGGCACGGACACGCCTCGAAAAGTAGGAGCCAGTTGGAACGGACTCCTTTTAGCGGAGAACAAACACGCCTGTGTCTTTCCTTCGTTAAACCTGGCTAAATTGGCATCGCCCCATTTCGAGACTGCCTCAAGAGCCAAGTTCAAACGCTCGATCATATTCTCTTATGCTTTTGGCATATCACACACGGGTTTTTTCGTGGGCTGTGAATAAAGGCCATCCTCGCGCTCGGAAGTTATAGAAATGTTCGGGTGACCTCGGGACTGCCGAGTATGCCAGAGCGAGAAAGAAACAGGTGCTGCTAAAGAGTTTACATGTAGTACGTATAGAGTTAGAACATACGATTTACACCGAAAACACGGGTCTGATCGCTCCTGTGGAAGTGTCATACTTTTGTCGCGGCTCATCATTCTATTGCTATAACTAACACCTCATCTGCTTACGATTGGTATATAGGAACCGTGCGGAAAAACCTGATCTATTTACTTATTCTTTATCTAAGGCCACTCCTCTTTTTATTGCTGTGTCACTGTTTTTACTTTATTCAATTAAAGAACTATCTTATATATTCAATTGTTTGTTTATTAATAACTGTTTCTTGTTTATTGATATTTTTCTGTTGTTAATACATTGATATTTTTTATCTGGAAATTATTTGTTTAAAGTTTTGTATGTCCTGGTAATTATATTATGTTCACAATGAAAAATTAAATTTACACCAGTTACCTACACTTATTATTAAAAAACAATGAAAGTACATATACATATTTATGCATTAATACTCTATATCATATATTTTATTAAGTATATATATCACACACGCATACACACCTTAACACACCCACGCACAAACACATACACACACACATCCACACATCCACACACACGCACACACATACATATATTTACTGATTGACCATGGGAGGAGCCATTGTCTTCCGAAATATAGTTACGACTAGTTCGGAGACAATCAAATATGAACCCATATCGAAATTTTGTTAACTTTTTATAGTGTAAAAAATAAACATTTTGTATTTTTTTGTATTTTGTTTTGTATATTTATTCTCTTTTCTCTCACACCTATTCACAGTTTCTTATCCTATCCTTTTAATACATTATTTAATTCAGCTTACTCTTTTATAAACTCACTTGTATCTCTTCTAAGCTTCTCTTTCACAATAACACGTTGCATTCACAAGCTAATTTTCTTTTTAATTTAATGGCTGACGCCATTAGTATATTAAAATAATTAGTATATTAATTTAAAATTCACATTTTTTTCCTTAAATATATACCCTGATGTAAATAATGCCGCCACCCTAATTTGGACGTTTGAACAGACACTTTTACATGCACGCAGATGACACTCCTTATCTCAACCCTCCATAATAATGATTAACTTGATAATAACAGATCTAGCGCAGCGCGTTAATTCCAGATGGAGACGCCAAGAAGTGTCACTCGATCACGTGACCACAAGAAAGTGGTATATTGTATATACTTTATAGACATATTGATAATGTTTTGTATAATGCAATGCTTCGAATATGACTTCAAAGTCCATTTTTTATTTTGTCTATTACTAGCCTATCAGTTTTTTATCGGATACACTTCGGAATGTGTGCCACTGATCTGCATGATCTAATACCTCCTTGCCCTTCATTCTATCGTACTTCTCGTAACTCGGACAAGCGGCACCGTTTCATGGTGGATATTCCAAAGACACGGACGAAGAAGTTTGACTTTATGTTTGCGATAAGAACGTCTAGGCCTCTAGGCTGAGGAATGAGTTGCCTGAGTGGGGTTTTCCCGATAGTTATAATCTTGGCGTCTTCAAATCGAGAGTGAATTGGTTTCTTCTAGGCAAACACGCTTCATCGTAGACCGCATCGTCGCTTAACATCAGGCGAGATGGCGGTCAAGTGTAAACCTATAAAATTTAAACAAAAAAAAGCAGCAGCGTAGTGACGATGGCTCCGTTACAATCTATCCCATCAGTAACATAATATATTAAACCATTGATGAAATTACATTGTAATAAAAAGTAAAGAAAGGATTACATACTTACTAACTGTGCAGTAATAATATAGAAGGCCGTAAAGTCGATTAAAACTCGACTGTAACGACTGAAAGAAACCTACGCGGTTGCTTTATGGGGCGCTACCAAGGAAACAAGACTGCGAAAGTTTTACGAACGTAATTTTTGCTGAAAATAAATTTTGATAAGTACGTATTGTGGTCAATTACTGTGGGCATTTGTATAATAGACTAACAGAATTACCTGAAGACTTTTATAACCAAAAAACTGTGATTGTATCAACAATACTAATTACGAGTATATCAGGAATCGTTTTTATTCAGCTTATAAATAAATATATTTTTTGCGATATTACCAGCGCCGGATCAATCATATGGCTTTTTGGGCTTCAACCCAAGGCCCGTGAATTCAAGGGCTCCAGCTAAGTCAAGTCAAAGTCGAAAATAGACGATAATGCGAAAAAGATGAGCTCCTAAGTAGTATTAGCCTAGGGTTCGCTAAACTCACGTTCCGGCCCTGGATATTACTATGCATAAACCGTCTACTTAAAGCTAGCCATTGCCATCCCGTACTTTTTGTAATATTCCAATTTCCTCACGCTGTTTTCCGTCACCGCTTCAGCCAATGGTAGTAAAGAGCTCTATGTGAAAAATTGTGGAAAAATAGTCAGAGTTTGAGAAAATAATAATAATTACACACATAAGTGTAGTTTTCTGACATTTATTTCAGATAAAATTATGTGTTCTTCAAATTATGTTGTAATATCGTCAATATTTTTGATCACGCACACGATATAGGAATTTTATAGGTACTTATTTCATTTACAATCGGAGTGACATTATTGGAGTCTTATACCTACTTTTTTATAAATATATTACAAAAGTAGGGTGGCTAGACGAATAGAACATGTCTCAGATGGAAAACAACACGCCTGTTCATAACCGCATAGCGGCACGCAGTAATTGAACACGAAGAGTAAATCATAATAAAGCACTACGCTAAGCTCCCAGAAAGATGAGGTGATCTTTGCCCGGTACCTTTTCTGGAAATATTGCCTTTCAAACTGGAACGTAGTAAGAATTTGTACTCTACAGCTTGGCGGTGCAATAACTGGCAATTATCTTTTTTTTACATATTTTTAGAATTAGGAGAATAAGAGAAAAAAAGCGGTGTGTTGTGAAAATTTTAAGCCTAAATCTAGTACTAGTCCAAATTCGTCTGTTCATTCGTTATGTTGAGCCGATCGCTATCATTTGGGATTCCGCTTGTAATCCACTCGACATCGTCATTTGCCTAAACTTCCTTCTCCTGGCCCATAGCATCTTGAGCACTCACTACGGCCTCATTTATGTCCCTGATGGCCATCAGTACGTTGAAGTCTCGGTCTGGTCTTCGGTGATGCAGCCAACGCTCGCCGCACGAACCGACCGATGACGTCGTCGGTGTCGTCAGCGCAGTATGTGGAGGTTCCCGTGTGCCGTGAGATTGCAACAACCGCATGGGGCACGCTCTCGTGCAGCTTCATATTTGCCTTAGTTATAATTACGATGACTGCCAAATATCGGTGATTATCCCCCAGGCGGAATCTCCAAACACTGCAAGATGGTCTATTTTGAGATATACGGAACTTCCCAGCTGTTAATAGTAACATATTATTTTCTCTACTTCATTCTTTTAAAAGTAGGTAATATTGTTAACACACGACTCACAAAATTTTTAGATCAACAAAACATTATTTCTGATAGGCAATTTGGTTTCAGACAAGGTAAATCAACGGAGGATGCAGCTTCTCTTTTGGTGAACTTGGTATCCTGTTACGTGGATGGAGGAGCGAGGTGTATTGCAGTGTTTTTAGACGTGGCTAAGGCTTTCGACTCTTTATCGCCTGGTTTGCTTCTGAAAAAGCTGGAGGCATCCGGTGTCAGAGGCGTCGCTCAGGATTGGTTCCACAGTTATTTAACTGGTCGTTCGCAATTCGTCAAAGTCGGTAACCACTCCAGTGATCAACTTCCAGTTAACTATGGAATTCCACAAGGAAGCCTGCTCGGTCCGACCTTGTTCTTGCTCTACATAAATGATATAGTAAACAGTGAGCTTCCCAATGCCGATATCATTACCTACGCCGACGATACTGCTATTGTCTTCCATAGCAAGTCATGGAGTCAGGTTTTTCGTCTTGCCGAGAGTGGTCTGGCTGTCCTTGCTGATACTCTAGATAATAATTTACTCACTCTAAATGCGAGTAAGTCTAAATACATCGCTTTTAGCAAAACCTCGGTTTCTCGTCCACCCTCTCAAATACGTTTGAAAATCCATTGTTGCTCTACAGTTTCCCAATCTCAATCTTTGCCTTGCTCTTGTAGCATCATTGAAGGAGTCCAGAGTATGAGATACCTAGGAGTAATAATTGACGAGAATCTTTCGTTTAAACACCACATAAACGACATATCATCACGGGTGCGTAAATTAATTCATATAATGAAAACCTGAGAGATTGTGCACCTATATCTCTCCTTAAGGACATTTACATCGCGCTATGTCAGTCTGTAATTCAATACTGCATTTCGATTTGGGGATGCGCTGGAAAGACGTATTTTATAACGGTCGAGAGAGCACAACGAGCTCTAATTAAAGTATTGCTAAGGAAGCCTTTTCGTTTTCCACCGACTTAATCTACTCCGAATTCAACGTGCTAAGAGTTCGACAGTTGTTTGTTTTCAACGCTGTCATGAGGACTCACTCTTGCTTGAGATCTCGCGAAGACTACTTAACGTTATTGGCTAAGCGCTCTACCAGGGCTTACTTGTTGCCACTGCCTCACGCCAAGTCATCCCTTGCTAGGCGTGCGCCGTCGTACTCGCTTGTCTGCACCTACAACAACGTGTCAAGGCGGTTGCGAGACTGCGAACACTTGCAGAAATTCGAACTTAAAAAGAAACTAAAAGCCTGGTTACAGGGTCTTACGTATGATGACACTGAGGAACTCATAGGTTGTTTATATAGTGAATAGTTCATATATAGTGGATAGCTTAATAGTTTGTCAGACACGGTTAGATAATCATTCATGTCTCAGTACTTGTAGTTTTGTTTTATTTAAGAAAGTAAAAAAAAAAAATGTTTTCTATTTAGACGTTTGTTTCACATTATAATAACTGCCTAAAAGGGTTCTTTTTAATCATAAATAATTTATAGTCTAACTGTAACGAATTTATTGTTCGAAATTTCGCACTCGAGCTCCAAGATACAAGTCTTGCACTTAGTTTGGAGCTCACTGCTAATCAACAAATGTATATTGTTTAGTAAATTCTGATTTTTATTCTGTTAAAGTGTGTAACCATGTTTCTGGAAATAAATTATTCTATTCTATTCTATTCCATTCTATTTAGTTTATCACTTTCGTAAATCCCTAGTAGTCGTTATCACATTACGTTAGTTCGGTAGCGTAATTACAGTTTTTGCTAATTCCAAATTTAAATCGAAAAACGTTAGTTGGCACGCGTTCCCGCCAAGCCGAAAAGCCGGAGAGATCACGTATACCGATAACATTACCAAGTTTCTACATTAGGCAAACTTTTATTACACTTATCTTGCAGCGAAGCAGGTATGTTCAAAAATGTACTCTCTGTTATGTCTACTCTTTGTGTAATTGTGATTTGAATTTGATTATAGATTATTTTTTTAAGAATTGTCTGTGGTTTTTTTTCTTTAGAAAAGAGTTTGGTTTTTAAACACAACATTGTTTTCGGTAGGCAGATTCCACCTGGGGAAGTACCACACCTTTGTCAGCTATTCCACCACAAAGAGGTACGTTATTACGGTTTTTCGATGGACGGAGTTTTGTTAGTTTGCAAAACGACAAACGCAATATATTTAAAACTATACAGGTGATGTAATATGGGAAAATAAAAAAACATTCTAAAAAAACATATATACGGTCGAATTAAGAAACCTTCTTTTTTGAAGTGAAAATAGTCTTCATTTCTGCAACAAAAATTACAAATAGAAGAAACCATCCACAGACTAAGTAGAGAGATAAACCATCGAATCACTCTCTTCTTGTAGCCACAAAGGTTAAGGAAAACCCCACTCAAGCAAAATCTTCCAAATTCGTCTTCAACGTATTCGTATTAAGAAGAACATAAGAAGTTTGAAGAAATAATGCTGTCCTTTCTTTTATTCTTCTTTGTTATTACAAATTTGGCAGTAGTTGTTTACTACAATAAAATGTCGGAAAAGTAAGTACTTCAAAATTATTAGATTACTTATTATGTCATTGTTACTTTATACCTACAGAGTATCCCAAATATTCGTACGAAGACCGTGCCTCTTTCAACAAAGAAAAAGTTCATTTCAGACAATACCTATTCCTCTCACCAACCCCCAAATTCACCCCTAAGCGCCTATTCTTTCAAAAAGCCTTTAAACATAACCTAAACAATAACGGGGGTGGAAAGGGGGTTGGCGAAGTAAATAAGCTTCCAAGGGGATGAATACATAATGAAATTTCGTCCGTTAATCAAAAACTGCTGCATATAGAACGAAAGACGTAAGAAAATGGAAATTTTGCTACCCTCCTTTTTCCTGTACTCTGCCACCCCCTTTTTCGCCCCGCAAAGAGGTTGGACAACCCCCCTTGAGGGCTAGATTAGAGTGGAAAGGCCAATTCCCGCTGTGGTTTTGATCGTAATTGACAATTAAAATCTTTGTAAAATAGACTATTACTGCTTTTTGACAATATTTCTTGCAATAAAGTATAATTGACATATTACCTAATTATTATTTTTTAGTTTATGCAATCTAACTTTTCAAAACAAAGAGAAGTTTTAAATTTCGTCAATCTTTAATTTTGTCAAATTTCTTTGGCATAACGGCACCAACTATGGCAAATTTGAGAACTATATGTCTTCAACAAATCTATTTGCATCTTGAAGCTTCGATAAAATTGGACAAATAAAAAATATTAATAAGGCATGAGCCCACCGGCAGGCTCGCGTCTTCCTGTTGATTTAAATCTAATTTCTAATAACATTAAGTCTATATTTGTTTAATGTTTTTCTTACCTATTTGATTGACAAGCTAATATTGTGGATAAATACATATTAGCACTTATAATATGTTTTTGAGTGTAAACCGCCATATGTAAACATAGTGTAAGACACTAAGACTCGATGGAGTGACAATGAAGCTGAGTGTTTAGCTATATGGGAGAAGCTTATATACGACAGCAGAATAGAATAAGATAATATAATAGAATAGAATAATTTATTTGTCAGATAAAAATCAAAATAAAAATAACAGAGTATTAAAATAACAGAGTTGAGAAAACAACACCATATTAGATAAACTAAAATCAAATTAAATAAGAATCAACGAAATTACATCAAATTAATTCAAACGAAAACAAATTACATTAAGTTAAACCAAATAAAATCAAATTACATCATACAGAATCAAATCAAATAAATCATATCACATAAATGAAATCAAATTAAGTCAAAATAAATCATTTGGAATACCTACATCGAATTAAAACTAGATCAAAATAAATAAATTAAAACAAACCACAAATAATATATTTTTTTCGGTGTACAGAATCGAACATTTCCAACTAATTTAGATTATTTCGTTTCCCTCAAAAAGGTTGTCTGTTTGTCTATTTGTGTACAGTTGAGAGTGTACACACACACACACAACTCTTTAAATATTATGTGCCTTTATTTATAATAAGTATGTATTTAAAAACTATATTTGTATTATATCAGCTATCTGGCTGCCATAGTACAAGCTTTGCTTAGTTTGGGGTCAGATGGTGTTGTGTGTGAATGGTCCACCAATATTTATTTATTCGTAATATTCATAAATTTCAGAGCAATCGGCGTAATACACTTTTCGCAATTTTATTTATCTGCCCAAGAAGTTTAAAAAAAATAATGTAAAAGACGTCGTCTCCACCCTAGCCCAGCAGAACCGTGCCTGCATCGCCGGCAGCCGAATGCAAATTTTATAACACGCCGCCCGCTTTCTTACAGGCATTGTCGTTACCCCCGACCGACGCGCTTAGCGACGGTCATTTGTTCAGATTCTATACGTGGAAATGCTCACTAAATTTCACCGAAGCGTAGGTAGCGAGAGTTCCAAATCTTTGATTATTTGATCAGCGAAAACATTCGAAATTTTCGGTTATTTCGGCCAAAACTAAAACTTAGTTTTAGTTGCGGCAGTTTGATTGCATTAAATATTATAAATATTAACCAACTAGGAGCACCCCGAAGTATTACCAGCGTAATTTTATTGCAGGTGTAGGAGCACGTATGTGTACGTGACAGATATAGCATATAAGCGGATGGCAGCGGAGAGCGAGCAGTCTCTCGCCTCACGTCACTGGTACAGTTTACATCAATATAATCAGCAGTTTATACAGTGACGTGGTTTCATTTCCATCTCAGTGCTAGTAACACCTACAGTGGTGACCCCGACGTGATCTACAGTGGGTCTACAGGTATCAATCAGTTAAATGCTAATCTTTGCGCGACAGAATCCGTAATGAGGATATTCGCAAAAGAACGTGACCGACATAGCTCAAAGAGTAAGCAAGCTGAAGTGGCAATGGGCAGGCCACATCGCTCACAGAACTGACAACCGAGCGTGAGTGAGCGTGCTTAGCACTCGACACGAATACAAAAACACTCATGTGATTGACACCACAAAAAATACAACAAATAGTTCGATATGTTATGAGTCACATGTTTCTATCCTAGCTAGATTAGCTCAATTTTGACGTGACAACGTCTTATAAATTGGTTTGCCGGGTGACACTTCAAGAAACTGCGTTACGCTCCGCTCACGTTATGCGCTCACAACGAGAGCGAGTGAGAGGCACGCGTCCCTTCCACTCGGGCATGGTTAGCCCGCCTAAGAGTGAGAGAGACAGACATAAAAAGTGAAAGGCACGCGTCCCTTCCGTAAAATTATTTTACCACTCAAAGTCGTTGTCACGTAAAACTTTCGCCCGTATACCGACTTTACAGGCAACCAATTTTTTACTTATGGTATCAATTGTATGCTAAATATAGGTAAGTAAGTATAATAGTTCGTAAGGCAGGATTAGGTTTCTCGGGTCCTGCACATCTACGCCAACCTAAAGTAGTTAGGTACCTGGTAGGCATTCGAAATCAGTTCAAAAGTATCTTTTAAGAGTATATAAGGAAATAAGCGAGACGACTAAATAATCTAATAAGTCAGTAAGTAGGTATTAAAAAATATTTTCCACATATTTTTTCCTTTGGTTTCATAAACAACAAAAAAAATATACAATGCTTTGTAATTTCGAGTGACGTCACTTTATGGTAGGTACGATTTTTATGAAAAAGTAAAGTCAAAACCATTACTTTGGAAGTTTGATCATTTTTATCTATGAAGTTTTTTGATAATTTGATGAAACAAATACGTTTCCTGTGTGCTTCCTTGATAGGGATGTTAATTTTTTTTCGGAACTGCTTTTATTTTGAAGATTGACGCATGTTTACCGTAATAAATAACATTTTATTTCAAAATATATGTATTTTCGATGAGTAAATATGCAATATTAGACTAATTTTGAATTTTGCCGCTAAAACACTAACGACTGACATGACGTCACTAGTCGCAAAACATTGGTCACGATTCATGACTGTTTGTCCAGTTTATGTGTTTTCTTATCATTACTTGAATACAATCAATCAAAATTGTAGTCGCTAAGATCGTAAACTATAATAAAAATGCAGAAAAGTAAACAGTTTAGTCAGTTTTCGACAGCTTGTTTTGCGAGTAGTGACGTAATAATTCATTTTAGTGTTTCCAGTCACGTGACAAAAGATTAAAAATAAAGATAGCGTTTAAAATCATTTATAACAAATTTATTACGTAATATTAAAAAATTATTAAAATTAAATTATAATAATGTGTTTTTCGATATTCTATTAGTACAAACTATCATAAAATCAACATTAAACATATATTTTTGTGATTAGTGTTAACATCCCTATTAATCTACCAGACAAACTAAATCGAATGGTAACCTGGATAGCCTTTCCTGTAATACTTCAATAAGCCCGATGTTCGATCTTGCACTTCCAATCACCAAACTGCTTTTCGTATTTCATCACTCCAGTCTCATATAGCCTCAGGGTGTCATACACTATGCGTAACATCGATATAAACCATTGGATGTGCCCTCACAAAATATAATCGTTGCATAGGAAGCGGCGAACGTCAGACGTTTTTACCTATCACTATACGTTGTCAACAACCAAAATAAGTAGAGCCACAGCATATCTCACCGCTAGCGATTCTAGGGGTCATCCATTGATTTATATCGATGTAAATTACATGATTTCCTCAAAGTAACTTTTTTTTTACCTTTTATAGGCTCACACTTGACCGCCATCTCGCCTGATGTTACGACGATGCGGTCTACGATGGAGCGTGTTTACCGAGAAGAAACCGATTCACTCTCGATTTGAAGACACAAAGATTGTAGGTAACCATCGGGGAAAACCCACTCAGGCAACGTGTTTCACAGCCTAGACGTTCTTATCACTAAAGTAGAGTCAAATCTCTTCGTTCGTGTCTTCGGAACATCAACCATGAAACGTTGTCGTTTTTTCGAATTACGAGCATTCAGATAGAAAAAACCTTTCTCATCGCGGGTTTCTCTGAGGGATTACAATTCAAATGTTACTTAGGTACCTAAATTATTTCTTAGAATAATAATCATAGCCTTCCACACTAATATGATCAGGTCCAAAATAATTAACCTTAGATTTGAAACAAAATTTTTATTTGGATAACTGGACTAATATTTCAATATTTTTTTCGAAACTTTTCCAATCGTCCCCGTGAGTCGCTCTAGATGGCCACGCCAAAAAGCGTCATTTGGTTAAATGGCTACAGTATTTGCAGTCTTATATGATTGGGCGACGTTTCAGACAGTCACCTACGCAATAAACAATTCAAGATGATAAGACAAATAAAATTAAAAAAGAAACCCGAACGCAATTGTTTCAAATTGTAGGTGACACAAATGTTTCCAAGGAAAGCAAGTGGGTATTTGCTTTATTCTTTTTGCAGCCAACAAAAGGAATAATAACTTTGAAACGGTTGAACTGATTGTGGTGACACATAGCCGAAAAGAATTCCGACTAGTTGCGTTGGGGGTTACATTTATACATGTCCTATACTTGTAGTTTCATTACCTCTTCTATTCCATTATTTCGCAATGTCGTACAAAAATCATGTGACAATGAGAAATGATCGAGATATATATACAATACATAGGTCTCCTGATGGTTCATTTGACTCATACATTTTGTTCACGGGCTTGTTTGTTGTCTAGAAAAACAAATTAAGAAAATAATATTGAAGAAAAATTAATTGCGTTTATTTTAAATTAACAAAAGAAAGAAAGTTTTACAATTAATTCTGACAAAGTTAACTGCTCCAATAGATTGCAGTTTAGTACTGCTACTCGCCGCTAGGTGGAGAGTAATGCATTAACAAACTGTTGGGTTTTCTTACAATTAATTGATCGAAAGAATTTCACTGAAAACTTTTAATAGCAATAGTAGTTTAATGAAATTAAAACAATTCTGATAATTACAGTCATTTATGAGATAAAATATACGTAAAAATAAATCTAGTTCTTTGTGTTTGATTCTGCTGACGCTAGATGTCACTTAACAACAAAAATAATGGGTCCTAGCAAAACGAAATAGATGGCGGCACTTGATGGTGTAATAATATATCCTGTATGTTTTTTAATTTATAACAGGAATTACATCGGTCAATAATACAATATAAATAAAGTCAACAATATCCAATAGACCAATCATTCACACAATCACATAGTAACCCGGCAGCTAACAGTACCCGGCACAAAAGTCTCCTTAGCCCTGGCAGCATTACCCCGCTGATTAGCGATGGCCAATCTTTGTGCCAAGTACAAGCCGGAGCGCGATTCATTGCCAATTTCCTTCATTTAATGTCTTAACCCTTAACTAGCTGCTGGCGTGCAAAATGACAAACCGCAAGAGTACAAACGCAAGTAGCGTCTGACACCAGCCCCTCTAGCGCCTAAATAAATGGCTTTGCTATTGCTGGCTCTATCACTTCAAAAGAGACAGCAGTATTAAAGATAAGACTGTTATAGTTCGGCGGTAGACCCTTAGACTTGGAAGAGAGGAAAGTACCTGAGTACTCTCTTCCAAGGGACCAAGGTCAGGCCTCTTACCATCCGACCTGCAAAGGCCCGGAGGCTCCAATAAACAGGGGATATTCGCCAAATCTAATGCTTTACGTATTATAGCGTTGACATCGATATAAACCGATCGATGTGCCCCCCCCAAATTTCAGGTGCACGGAATCATGTCATCGTTGGGAAAAGTGAGCTCACTCTTTTCGTTCTAGTCGGTTGCAGGAAGCGGTGAACGCTGGACTTTCTTACTTAACACTGTTCGTTGTCAACAACCATAATAAGTAGAACCACAGCAGATCTCGCTGCTAGCGATTCTATGGGTCAAGTAGATTGGTTGAGTGTAAACTATTTACAATACGCAGTTAATTACTAATTTCAAGGTGCTCAGGGCACATCTGTTGATTTATATCGATGATCGTTGAGAGCGTGATGGCGAGGAAACCTTCCCAAGCAGCGACGACAACTCAATGCGTGATACTCAATTGGCACAATTGGCCTCTAACATGGAACCGCATGTGCATTTATGCGCACCTTGCAGCCCAAGCGAAGAGCCACCGCAACACGCAAAGAGTCATCATATAGCAATGTACCAACGTGAGGCAGACGCGGTCCCAGTCTCGAACTTTGGAGGGGGTCTCTGAGTATGCAGCCTCATATTTTTTCACCAGTATGCAGCCTCATATTTGGGTCACCAGTATCACATAAACAGCCCACTAAATGTTCCCACTGCTGGGACTCGGGGCCTTCTCTCGCAAGAAGAGAGTTAAGGCCAAAATCCACCATGCTGGCCAAGTGCGGGTTGGTGGATGACACATGACCTCGAAAGATTCTAGGTACATGTCGGTTTTCTCACAATGTTTTTCTTCACCGTTTTTGAGTTAGCGGCATTACGCACATGACTTCGAAAAGACAGTGGTGCGCGTGGTGGGATTCGAACCCGGGGGCTCCGGATCGGCAGTCGCCGTTCTCCCGACTAGACCAGCCGTAACTCAGACCAGCCGTAACTCTCCACCAACCTTTCGGTGACCGAAAGGTCACCAGTATGCAGCCTCATATTTTGCGGGGTCACCAGTACGCAGCCTCATATTTTGGAGGGGGGGTCACCAGTATGCAGCCTCATATTTTGCGGGTTCACCAGTATGCAGCCTCATATTTTGGGGGAGTCACCATTATGCAGCCTCATATTTTGCGGGGTCACCAGTACGCAGCCTCATATTTTGGGGGGGTCACTAGTATGCAGCCTCATATTTTGGGGGAGTCACCAGTATGCAGCCTCATATTTTGGGGGGGTCACCAGTATGCAGCCTCATATTTTGGGGGAGTCACCAGTAAGCAGCCTCATATTTTGGGGGTCACCAGTATGCAGCCTCATATTTTGGATTTTGGGGGAGTCACCAGTATGCAGCCTCATATTTTGGGGGAGTCACCAGTATGCAGCCTCATTATTTTGGGGGAGTCACCAGTATGCAGCCTCATTATTTTGCGGGGTCACCAGTATGCAGCCTCATATTTTGGGGGAGTCACCAGTATGCAGCCTCTTATTTTGCGGGGTCACCAGTATGCAGCCTCATATTTTGGGGGAGTCACCAGTACGCAGCCTCATATTTTCGAGGGGGTTACCAGTAGCAATATAATAAATCGAGTAAAAAAGACTGTACCCCCGTAGTAGCCCCGCACGATTTTACCAGTAGCCGTTCCAGTTGTTTTCCCGCGTTAAAAATAGTTTACGTACTATTTTATATTTTGATTTTTATTGTATTTTTAATTTACTATATACGCTTTTGGGAGGGGGGCGTCATGTCCCCTGTGACAACTCCCCTTCTTAGGATCGCGCATGAGGTGAAGAATGGAAGAGCTTGCAACCACGGACCGAGGGTCTACCGCCTAAGTAAAACAGTCTTAGCTATAACATTCCTCACTCTCTTTTCTTTTTGCTTGAAATGATAGAGACACAGCAACAGCAAAAGGTATAGGGGCCGGATTTGACCGCAACACAGCGTTTAGCCTGGTCAACTCTACCCCTGTCGCACCGCATCATCTCATCTTGAATGCAGTGACGTCATCCCAATTACATTTCTACAATTGAAATCTACTGGCTAGTAGTGCAGAAGGGAAAAAAATCCCCACGGCACTACCAGTAGTGCAGCTTGGTAGTGCGGTGGGGAATAAGCCGAAATAGTTGACTTATTTCAGCTGACATGAAGCAATTTATTTATTGATTAACTGGATCCGGCGGTAGAACCCGCGGCTTACCAAAACTATAACAAAAGATTTTACCTAAGAGTTTACAAGCTTTTACTGACATATTTATTTTTATACAATCAAATGATTACAAATTAATTTCAATCTTCCGGCTAACGCTACTTATAAACTTTAATCTCTGTATATAAAAACGTTATGTTGGTTTGTGTTCGCAACAAAAACTCAAAAAGTTCTGTACCGTTCGAGCTGAAATTTTAGAATGATATATAATCCGCATCAAGGATTGTTTTTATCTAATTTTTGCGCATCACAATGTGCCACAGCGAAGCGTGGCAGGATACAGCTAGTTTATTATAATTAATTTATATACCTTTTATTACCTTTTTTCGCATTTCAAAAGACAGACAAACAGCAACACTTTATTATGCACACCAGTAAAGTTAAAAAATGTACAAAACAGAAAGTACTTATAACTAGTGAAAGGTAACCTATGTTTATTTTTCTTTTGTGTAGTTAAGGCGTGAAGTTATTACAGACAGAATCACTTTCGCATTTATGATATTAGTAAGGAGTTGCCAGCAGTGGTATTGACGACCTAAGCAGTGACTAACAGTTAAAAAACTAGCCATACATATATCCCACGTTTATGATCCCACTGCTGGGACTCGGGCCCTTCTCTCACAATAAGAGAGTGAAGAGATTGAGAAGAATGAGAAGTTTGACGGATGACACATATACTCGAAATAAGTTTTTTTAAAGTGAAAATTTCGTTTGTGCGCACCACAGACAGATTATTCGTGGGTTGTGAATTGAATTCTAGCGTCATGCTCTAGAATGATAAGAAATGTTCGGGGTAAACTCGGGTCCTAGGCCATTGTCCACGCCCTACGTTTTCACCCGCGTAGTTCCTAAAGTGAGCTATCAAATTCTGAGTTATAAGTTTTCACTTCTATCGACAGTTCCTGTGACTGCCAATTTTTTTACAAGTCGGTTTTCGGTTTTAAAGCCAGTGTTGATTCCAACCTTGTCTATATTTCCATTTATAACAAGAACAAAATTAAAAATTTGATTAACCCCCGACTTCCTGGGATTTGTTATGTGTACAATATTCTACTAGTCAAGCCCTTTCATTTGATCCCTATATTAAGGGAGTTGTGAAAAAAGAAAAGTATTTCGTCATTTTGTGGTAGCGGCCATCTTGGATTTGAAATTTGTCAAGCCCTTTCGTTTGATACCCATATTGAGGTAGTAGTGAAAAATATAATATAATCCGCCATTTTGTGGTGGTAGCCATCGTAAATTTGATTTTTTTATAGTGTATAGTGTTCTACAAGTCAAGCCCTTTCGTTTGATACCCATATTGAGGTAGGTTGTGAAGAAATATTGTCCGCCATTTTGTGGAGGCGGCCATTTTGAATCGAAATTAACCAAACATAGCTAAGAACATCCGCACGGATATTAAACTTCAAATAAAAAAACGCATCGAAATCGGCCCATCCGTTTGAGCTCTACGGTGCCACAGACAGACACACACACAGACAGACAGACAGACAGACAGACATCGACGTCAAACTTATAACACCTCTTTTTTTGGTCGGGGGTTAAAAATGCTCAAAAGTGCAGACAGGATTCAAACCTACTCTCTCGCGATTTCTAATCGACCGTTCAATGAATCAGAGTTCTAGACAACACGAAATTTCTCGTGCAAAAATTGTGCAAACATTACTGTGTTCCGGTTTGTAGGGCATTGTTTTCAGAAAAATTACAGTACCTAAGTACTTAACAACTTAGCTGTTATAACAGCTTAGATCTCTAGGTGACGAGCACAGTGCAGTGCTAGGTAATGATTTGGACTCTTCATGGTCCAATACTCGTAGCTGCGTGCCACTGTGCTGTTATGAGGCAGGCATGTTGCTTACCATCAGGCACATGTCCTGCACGTCTCGTCACTCTTTATTAAAAAAAATATAATGTAGTATCACAATTAAAATCACTGATTTACCAACGAAAAATAAAATCAATTAACACATAATTTTATCATGAAACAGCGAGGCAACTATCGCGTCAACTCCGCTATTTTCTAGATTTTTTCCTTGTTCAATCTGATTGAAATTTTCAATCAATTTCCACATTTTGTACACGAGCGGAAATTACATAAGACAGGGCATGTAGTTAGTATTTCAATTTCATGGTGTGTTAACTGTGACAATCGAAAATGGCATTGCATTTTTAAATTCGCGATAGTGTTATTTTTATGGTGTTGACGTGTCTACGCAATGAGAATAAACTGTTTTGTTACATAAGAATATTTAAATATGTTTTACAATTGCGTTATCACACTGTTATTGATCGGTAATATTTTGCCAGAGCCACATGAAAGTATGTACCTACTTTCTTTAAAAAAAATAAAAAAATACACATCACAGTATGATATTAATACAATTTAGTCTTTTGACTTTCACATCAAAATCTTTAAAAAACCTATTACGCCTACCTACGTCTACGCCTATTTGATTTTAAAACGAAATTTTACTGTGTTTTTTTTAGAAATCGTGGAAATCTTAAGCAATTTGTTCATAATAACTTCCGTTCGTAATTATACATACGCATTCCTTATTGTCATTTATTTAGATTAAAAAGTGAAATGTTAATTGTAATTCAAACTACATACCTATATGTGTTCGTACCCTATGCTTATCTATGCTGTGCTTATCATTATAGAAGAAAAATAACCACCAGTATTCTTGTTCTTTTTTATCGTGTCTATAATTAAAATATTTTTTTTATTTACAAATAAGCCACACATCAAAGTTTAATAAAACTTCGATGTCAATTTGACATTAATTTGCCTCTTCATTAGAACCATACAAATAAAATTCCTTTATGGTTTCAATAAATTGTAGGTGTTTACCAGACTGAACTATTTATATAATAATTTCTATTCACATATGATTAATTTCGTAGGTTTACAGCTGATGTTCTACTTTGATGATTGTACAGATGATTCTCTTCTTCTATTTCTCTAAAAATAATTTTGTGTGACAGTTGATTGAACTTAAGTAAAGTAATATCACAATTAAATACATCGTAATTAGTTATATCGTCAAATTTTAATGCATTGTTCCGTTTCAGGGTATAATATTATAATCATACCAGTCCGAAAGCAACCAAGAACAAATCACCAAGATTCACATCTGACGAACACTCGAAGTCATAGAAATTATTTTAATGATAATGAAAGAATCGATGTTGAAATTTATGACGAACCAACCGAATCGCCAAATCTTGATAACTTTGACGATTACAAGGATAGAACACGAGATGTCTTACGGGTTAGTGAAAACTTACCAGGAATGAAAACAAAAGATCTCATCAGATATATTGTCGGAAGAAGTGATACATCAAAAAATAGATTTAAACATGAAACTGAAAGTGATGACGGCAAGAATCATGACGATACCAGCCATAGAACGGATCAATATGACGGGCCCTCAGGATACGATTATGAATCTAATTATGGTGAGAATAAAATTGTTGGTGGACAAGAAGTCGATATAAATCTGTATCCGTATCACGTGGCGTATGGAACGAATTGCGGTGGAGCCATAATTGATAAGAAGTGGGTGCTAACTGCTGGGCATTGTGGGTAAGTTAAAAGTTATCACAAAGAAAACACAGCCATAGACAAACAATAAACTGTTGAATTGCCTGATGGTAGGTAATCACTGTTGTGTGAGCTAAAATACGTGGTGCTAAAATATTGCTTTTGTTTTAAACTTTATTAGCTCAAATAAATAGGAATATTACCACACTGATTACATCTAAATCAATGAACAAATTGATTATTTATTTTGTAGCTATATAAAACATCACAATACACGTAATATTAATCAATGTTTTTTATCTTCCAAAGCAAGAAACCCTACATCAGAGTGGGATCAAAATACGTAAACCAAGGTCAAAAGATAATGGTTAAACACAGTTACGTCCATCCCAACTGGTCAGCGAAGAATAAAGAACATCCTTTTGACTACGACTTCCAACTTCTAGAGTTAGGAGAGCCATTGAAATACGGAGACAACATTCAACCAATCAAGATAGCGCATATAGAAGACATGGTTATTGGAAAGATAATTACTGTAACTGGATGGGGGAATACTAAGGAAAATGTAAGTTGATTTTTAGCAACAACTTACAGGTTTGTAATTGTTTAGCGATGATGCAGTCTACGATGGATTGCGCTTACTTGGCCCTTTCACACGGCGTATTTTTAACGCGCAGATGACGCCTTTCAAACGAGAAACGAACGAAACCTTGTAACCTAAGCTTATGGAGCGATCGTTAAGTAGTGTTAAGTAATGTAGTTGCTCGTTACTTCAGCGTTTTGATCAAAAACTACTCGTCAGTTGTACAATAACGTCAGTTGAGACTACACTGCTTACTCTTCAAACGAGTTTTGAACGCTGTTCAAAACGTTTATATAACTTTTCACGCGTTTTTTAATCTATACAAACGCAAAAATTTGCATAAACGGCGCAGAAAACGCGCGTTTACGATACGTGTGTCGTCTGCGCGTTTAAAATACGCCGTGTACTAGAGGGCTTAGCAGAAACAAATTCGCTTTCGATTCGAGGGAACTATTACAAAAATAAATTTTACCATCGGGACCTATTAGAGAGCACAGCAGTACATAACCACAGTAGTTATTCTACCGCCAAGCAGCAATGTGCAAACATTACTGTGTTTTGGTTTGAAGGGCAATGTTTCCAGAGAAATTACAGGGCTTAGAGATTTAACATCTTAGATCTCTGGGTGACGAGCGCAGTGCAGTGCTAGGTAATGATTTGGACTCTTCTTGTTCCAATAGCTGCGTGTCACTGTGCTGTTATGTGGCAGGCATGTTGCTTACTATCAGGCACATGTCTTGCTCGTCTCGTCACTTTTTATTAAAAAAAAAACCAAAACTTCAGAGCCTAGACGTAGATACTTATGATGAAAATAGATTCAAACCACTTAGTTTAAGTCTTTGGAAAGTGAATAATGAAACGATGTCACTTTTTCGAGCTTTTAGCAGTCCGATTAAGAAGATTCTCTAAAGAAAACTTATCACAACATATGTAGTTACAACAATATGCTATATGGCATTTTTTCCTAAAATTTGATTCCTTTGATAAACATTTGGATAAGTGCATTGGCAAGTTCCTTACTACTGTTGTCGGTATAATATATGTATTGTTAATTACATATTGAAAATTGAAACTTAAATTATTAATTATTTCGATTCCTAGCTGTCAGTACCCCCTTACTCGTAGTAACAAAACTAGTCGCCTAGAAGAGATAGCTCTCAGCAATAAGGCTGCTACTCGTTGCTCTAATAAGTGTTTTACTATAGTATCAAACTTTTTTTATAACAATAAGTTTACATGTTTAGTGCCTGTTCACACTAGCTGTCTGGCGATTATTCAACGATTTCACGGCGAGGCGAAACCGCGGCGTCCACGCGGCAAGCACGCTGCATGTCACCAGCTCAGGCATTCTTCATTCACAAAATGGACATTCTAATGAGGAAATACTTCTAGCTGCATTACTTAGAAGACGATTAAACTGAATACTAAAATAAAAACATCGTATATATAGGGAGGATCCCGCATGGAGTAACCGGTCACTTGAAAGTGACTATTTTGTGCTTTGTCGCAATTTATTCATAACATGTTTTCGAAATCAATGAATAAACACACGCAGCAGACTACTGAACGATAATAAAAATTGAATAGTTTGCTGCTAAAAAATAATCGCGGCAAAATTGCGGCGCGAGTATACGGGGATGGATAAATTGTGGCGAAGACGCAGCGATCAGCCCGCCGTGAAATCGCTGAAAAATTGCCGGACCAATCACTAGTGTGATCGGCCACTTATGTATAACTAATTCAACCTATTTTGCGCGAATAACAACTAACAAATTTTAGTCAACAACTCAATCTGAGTGTTGCTGACAGCAAAAGTCGTTGACTTATTCGTATCTTCTTTGTCTTGAGTCTTTTTCTGTTAAAGGCTTGTAATTGACACATGTTTATTATTTTACAGGGTCCATATTCAAGCATACTACGAGCTGTTAGAGTACCTATAATATCAAAAGAGAACTGTCAACATGTACCCTTCCCATACTTCCGAGGAGGTCTTACTCCAAGAATGTTTTGCGCTGGCTTCTCTGAAGGGAAGAAAGATGCATGTCAGGTACTGAAATTTAAAAATGAATACTTTCAAACCAACTTACTGTTTGACTGATTGATAAGCACTTGTTGCTATGAACTTAGCAACTGTTTTGGCTTGCTAAGCATCTGTGTCGGTTTACTAAGTAATAGTGACATGGGAGCGAAATAGACCAATTTTCCTATAGTGAAGTTATACCTTGTCTCATCTCTTTACTTTGTCACCTCTGAGTGTTTTCTAAAGTACAGATGGAAAAACTTTTCATCATTACTGTCCTTATTAGTAACAACATGATGAGGAAACCAACATGTTCCAATACATCTTTCTAAGAAATGCGTTCGCTACCTCGATCAAAGACGAGAATAAGGTCTTTCGAATACATTTGTATCATCTGTCAACTCGTATAAGACATGGATGTAAAACAATTGATGTGCCGTCCCAAACTTCAGGGACAAGGAATCATTTCATGGGAAGAGTGAGCTCACTCTTTCTGTTGTAGTCGGTTGGGGGAAGCGGTGAACGCCGGACGTTTTCACCTATCACTATATTTGTCAACAACCAAAATAAGTAGCAATAAGTAACCACAACATATCTCACTGCTAGTCATTCTAGGGTTCAAGTAGATTGGTTGGGTGTAAACCACTTACGATACACACAGAGACGTAGTTTATTATCAATTTAAAAGTGCTCAGGGCACATATATTGGTTCATATCGATTGTATAAGTACGATGACAACATCCTTGGCCCCAGTATAATAAAAACGATTTTTATTTTTAAGAGTATTCGTGTGTTTTTCCTAGGTTGAATATTTCTCTCTCTTTTCTCAAACAAATAAAACTAGCGTGCTACCAGCAGCGGGGCACGGTCCAAGCTTCTGGTGGTTAGGGCTGTACCAAAGAATCTCCTAAAGATGCGTCATATAAATTGCTATTCATAAATTTATATAAATTAATGATTTTGTTGTTTTTTTTCTAGGGTGACTCCGGGGGACCAGCTGTATCATACGACCGTCTCTTGGGCATGGTGTCCTTCGGATATGGCTGTGCGACTCCTGGTTCATTCGGTGTCTATAGTAAGGTGGCGAAAGTTAGATCGTGGATAGAAGAAATCACAGGAGTAAAACTTGATTAAAGACTACTTGACTAGACTAAGACTATCTTCCGTGAATATAGAATTAAAGGGAGGGAATGTGGGATTAAACTTTTATATTTACATTCTTGTCATACTTTGAACTATCATGCTATATACAAACCCGTAATAAAAAGCCTAGTTTAAGCTCCTCTGTTGGGACTAGGGACCTACTCTTGTAAGGACAGAATTATCATGATGTGCGGGTAGACGAATGACCCACATCCTATAGAGATGTTGTTCTTGGAACATGAATGTTTCCTCACGAAGTTTTCCTTCTCCATTCTAAGCACGTAGCGATAACGACTTGAAAAAATACTAGAGGTAGTGAAAGTTTGCACGGAATTTTGATCTACGTCCTCAAGTTTGCGAAATTTGACGTCGTCGCGACTTGGCCACCATGCCTTCCCAGTGGATGTGTGTTCACAGCAGTGTGTTCTTAAATACACACGTGTTAAAGCTGACAATACTAAAGCATTTATGGGTGTTTATTTATTTATCTACCTTAGCTATTTCCCGCATAATAATCCCTACTTTTATTGTTAATCCGAAAGTTACACTGCCTGTTTCCAAATAGAAACAGTCTAGCGCAAACGTGACATCACATCTGATTTTAAAATGCATCTACGACCAGGATGTCGTGGGAGAGTTTTCCTGGTATCATCCAACCTCCATGAAGAAGAGTCTTAAGCGTCGGACTTGGGGAGTCTCGCCGCTCAATGAAAGCGGCCCTGAAGTGGCATACGCAGTGTTTCTGCGTGCCGGTTTAGGTGCGTCCCCCAGCAAAACGAGGTTTTTGTCCAGTTATCAGAGCTATATCTATACTTGGCTAATGAGTTAGCCAAAACAAATATCAACTGGTAAATGTATTACATTTCTACAATTTCTTGGCTTCAAAATGGTACCTAGTATCTTTTTTTTGTTAATGAATTTATTATTTAAATAATCTCCTCACAACGAAAAAACAAAAATAGAAATAATTGTGATTATCATGCATCTACACGAAAAACTGCCATTGTACTAAACTTACACCAACCGATAAAGGCAATTACATTACGAACATTTTGGTAGATTTTTTTTTCAAAACCTCTGTGGGATTACATTGCCATACAGCTACGAGTATGAAAGATTTTTTGCAATCGGACTAGCAGTTTCTGAGATTACCACGTTCAAACAAATAAACTCTTTAGCTTTATAATATTAGAATTAGCTCAGTTATTTTATTAGCTAAATTAATAGGTTAAAAAAGAGATCGACCTTGGAATAAAAGATAATAAGCTTGGTATATAAACCTTTGTCTTGTCGTCCTTAATGTTGTCGTAACAGTCACAAATGCCATCGTGCCTACACATAAGATATCGAAGGTCAAAAGTTTTAAAAAACATTTAAAAAAAATTTTTTTTTGACAATATCTGGTTTCCCATTCCTTAAACATATAAGTTACGGCTGGTCTAGTCGGGAGAACGGCGACTGCCGATCTGGAGCCTCCGGGTTCGAATCCCACCACACGCACCACTGTATTTTCGAAGTCATGTGCGTAATGCCGCTAACTTAAAAACGGTGAAGGAAAACATCGTGAGGAAACCGACATGTACCTAGAATCTTTCGAGGTCATGTGTCATCCACCAACCCGCACTTGGCCAGCATGGTGGATTATGGCCTCAAACTCTCTCCTTGCGAGAGAAGGCCCCGAGTCCCAGCAGTGAGAACATTGAGTGGGCTGCTTAAGCTTTATGCTTATGCTTATTGCTTAAACAAGATTGCACTCATATTAAAAGTTGTAGAGTTTACAATCCTCTACAAGTTTTGTAAGATTTTTTTTTATACGATCAACCGTTTTTGGGAAGAGTGTGCGAAGAGTGTTATAATAAAATTGTGAATGGAAGTTAGTCATCTTCTTTTCTTTTGTCGTCTTCTTGTTTTCTCTCAAAATTGTTGATTTCATTGTCATTATCCCCTTTATCGGTCATATTCATCTCCAAACCTGTACCTGAATGTACGGTGCGCACTCTTTGCGCTCAACACTAAAAACGGTGGATTTTATAAAAAAATAGTTCAAGCAAAAGTTGTAGAGAATTTTATACTCTACAACTTTCCTTACACGTAATCTCATTTAAGCAATAGGAAGCTAGATATTCACAATAAACCGAGCTTTATAAATTTTGACCTTCAATATCTTAAGACGCGCACACGATAGCAATAATTGTGACTTTTGAGACATTTAAGACGACAAAAACATTATTTATGTCAATTTATAGCTTTTCTTTCTATCTTTCTTTCCGCGGTAAAACCCCAATATGACTAGGGAAAATAGAAGTAGGAAGAAGTGGACAAGATCATATTCGATATGAACTCAGTTGAGCTGAGACTTTATTCATAATATTTATGTAACTAAACTAATTTAAAGTGAAGTATTATAGAGTACTAGAAAAAAAAACAGTTTACAAAATATTATACCTACATATTTTTAGTAGAAGGCTCTGAAACATAAAATACGAAAAGGTTAATGCGTACAATTTAAATCTTATCAAAAAACTTGCGAAAATGTATTTTTTCATTTTTATTGTCAAGATTAAATTGATTGTGGTGGCCGGGTGAGTGGATTTATTTTTTGTTATTCAAATTTGAATTTTATTACATCGAGATACTGTAGCTCGATAACATTCTTTACTATTATTCATAATATAGATAGATGGATACTCTTTATTGACACACCAAATAAGAAAACATAGCAAAAATAAACAAAACATAGTAAAGTAGTGCGACAGTATCGGCAGTATCAGTATCAGTATCGACAGTACAGGCGACTTTATCGCTAAAATCGATTTCTCCCAGGTATATAGAGTGACGGGAGGAACACAACATGCGCCTGAGTGTAAGCAACACGCCTGCTCACAAAAGTACAACATGAATATGAAGAGTCGTAGTAACTCCACAGTACTGCACAGCACTCTTCACCCAAATATAACGCTAAATGTCTATGCTGTGAAATTTCCATGAAATATTGCCCATAAAACCAGAACGTATTCAGGTATGCTAAAGAAATTCCCCTAATTAAAATATATGTACAAAATCAGACATGAGCACCATCTGTTGTACAACGGAGAATTATTTTGACAGGTTTTTGCAGTCAATTGAGAACTAAACTTTGATTAATTATTTATTATTGGCGATATCTTTTTACAGTATTAACTGAAATCTGAAAAACAGTGTATATGTCATGCGACACGGCCACGATGGCATGCAAAAGCATCTGTATTTTTTCCTAATGCTGTGAAGTCTGTTTTTAACCACAGAATAGACAATATCTTCAAAACAAGAAGTATTGACTTAAAGTTACAATGTTTACTAAAATATTGAGTAAGTAACTTAAGTCGGTTTTCCGTAACGCTATGCACGCGTGTACGGTTTAACTTAAAAAAAAAGGGAAAACTCTTTTTTTAAGTTAAACAGACACGCGTTTATTACAAAATTTCTAGCCTTCTTGGAGGAAATGACGTATCAATATCTGAGGCTCTATATCAGCTCAATTATGCAGATAAATGTGGGGCTGTTCTGGTGCACAAGAAATGGGCTTTGACTACTGCGCACTGTGGGTAAGTAAACAAAAAAAACTTAAGGCATAACTATGCAATCCACTAAATATTTCCACTACTGGAACTCGGGGTCTTCTCTCGCAAGGAGTCAAGGCCAAAAACTAGCTGACGACGTACGTGTTCGTGGTTGCGGCTGATGACATGTGAATGGTGGTGAGATTCGCTTCATTGCCGATCAAAAGTGTATTTAATCTGTGTCAGCAAGTAATCCTAAACTTTTTTTAAATATATTTTTTTTATAGAATTTAGTGCAAAGTTGACCAAAACACCGTCTATTTTTACTGGTCTATATGTCGCCGCAAGTTTTATGAACAATAATTATGGAATGGAACTTGTGCCATCATCACCGTACGTCGTCCAAAAACGTGTTTTTCTTTATTATAGCACCATCTGCAGTTTTAGTAAAGAACTATCTAATTTTGTCAGATAGAGTCAAGACGAGCGCAGTGTGTTGCTAGGTAATTATTTGGACTATTCATGTTCCAATAGCTATGTATCACTGTGATGTTATGTGGCAGGCATGTTGCTTACCATCAAGCAAATGTTCTGCTCGTCTCGTAATTCTTTACTATAAAAAAACTTTTATCTCGTCCTGTAATTTCACAGGAAACATTGCCCTGCAAACTGAACACAGTAATGTTTGTACATTACTGCTTGAGGGCAGAATAACCGGCAAAGAATACTTCCCCAGACGGACTCTGCAAAGGGCCCTACCACTACGAAAGTTACAAGTGCTTAACTTCTTACTAACAGTCCACGTAAAACTATCATTTTTTTCAGAGATGGAACATTCCTCAGAGTCGGCAGCAGGCATCGTCTGAAAGGACGAAAGATACAGATTAATTCTCGCTTCATTCATCCAAGCTACCAACTACATCATGAGTTTGATTATGACATCCAGCTACTGAGGCTGTTCAGAGCTCTGCAATTTGAAGAACGAATCGCGGCTATAAAGATTTGTAGCGACAACTGTGGAGGACACCTAAGAGTGTTTGGATGGGGATATGCTGAAGAGAAAGTAGGTTTTTCATTGTATTTCCATGTTACAGATTCCATGAACAGTTGTTTTGTTTGGAACAAAGTTTCGTACAGCAGGAAATAAAAAATTTTGCTGAATGACCGACCTGAAAAAAATGTGCGCCGTTACAAAAATATTAAATACTAGCTTTACCCTGCCACGCTTCGCTGTGCCACATTGTAATGCAAATATTGGATAAAAACAATCCTTGATTTCAGCTCGATCGGTGCAGAACTTTTTGAAGCATACACAAACCAATGTAACATTTTTATATATAGAGATAGCTGTACCCTGCCACGCTTCGCTGTGCCACATTGTAATGCAAATATTAGATAAAAGCAACCCTTGATGTGGATTATACATCATTCAAAAATTTCAGCTCGATCGGTGCAGAACTTTTTGAGTTTTTGAAGCGAACACAAACCAACGTAACATTTTTGTATATAGAGATAGCTGTACCCTGCCACGCTTCGCTGTGCCACATTGTAATGCAAATATTAGATAAAAACAACCCTTGATGCGGATTATACATCATTCTAAAATTTCAGCTCGATCGGTGCAGAACTTTTTGAGTTTTTGAAGCATACACAAACCAACGTAACATTTTATATATAGAGACTAGCAGCCCGTTCTGGTTTCGCTCGATACTAACTGCAGCACCATCTACCGAGCTGATTTGTGAATCTAAACCCCCAGAGCCCTACCCAAAAGTATACAAAAAAATCATTGAAATTGGTCCAGCTGTTTAGCCGTAAGATCCTAAGATGTTTCGAGTGACGTCACGTCAAAATATATTTTTATGTAGACATGACGTCACTTCCCCTTACTCTGGAAGTTTAATGATCTGTAATTGTCTATTTTTAATACTTACATAATTTGATAAAAAAATTACTTACATAAAAATAATTTGGAAAAATACGTGTATTGTATTTTTCCGAAGTCTACAGAACGGTCTAATTAGAATGGTATATTTTTGGTCCAGTCATCACATACCAAATGCCATAAGTCCTTTAAAAACTAGGCTTCAGTTTTGATAATTTTGAAAATGTTTCATCAAACAAATTAATTTAAAAAAAATACACGTAACAAGAATATTTCAAAAATTCAAATCTGCGGTAAAGTCAAATTAATCAATAAATCCCCGCGAACCAATCCTTGACCGAATTAGATACAAATTAAATAATTACCAATTTCAGGGAAATAAATTAATTAATTATAATATAGACAGTTAATAAGTTTTTAATAAGCCCATACTTATAAGCTTGTAAAATATCCAAAAAAAAATATTGTTTTGTCATTTCTAGGATTTAATGTACACTAGAAATGTTCAATTTATGTATTTATCTATACTAATATTATAAAGAGGAAAGATTTGTTTGTTTGTTTGTTTATTTGTAATGAATAGGCTCCGAAACTACTGGACCGATTTCAAAATTCTTTCACCTTTGAAAGCTACATTATCCCCGAGTAACATAGGCTATATTATATTTAAAAAAAATTAGGAATCCTTACTAAAACTCAAATAATGTAACATAAGGTGTAAAAAAAAGACCTGAAAAATTCCTTACGTCGCGTGCGCTGCGAAAACTATTGATGATAGAACAAAATCATTTACTACAACTTTGCAGAACTCATCATTATCTACAAAAAAGTGTCGCGAGTCAATGTATTGACTCGCGACACTTTTTGTGTATATAATCATATAATAATATCATAAAATAAAGTGCCGCGCGGCTCACTCGCGCGATCGGCTCCTACGCAGCGGTCGTGTGCGTGATCGTATGATTTTAGCTTGAAAAATTTTTGAATTTGCTTTAAATTCGTTTCGTAGGTAAATAAGTATATGATAATAAATATTATATTTTAATGTAACTTTTCAAACTGCTTATAGTAGTATTTTATGGGTATTCATTCCTGTTCAAAATTTAAGCAAAAGTTTAGTAAAGGTAGTTTTCTACGCCCATATTTTTAATTTTCTTTCAATAAGTACCTACTACTTACCTGATAATAAATATTATATTTTAATTATTCAAACAGCTTAGTACTTCAAATAGTTCAATAAGCAAAAATTTAGTAAAAGCCTGTTTAATTATTTATTTCCTTCTATTTTTCATTTTATAATGCCCTAAAATGCCAAAAAGATCAAGATATCAACTTTCTAAACATAGCCAGGCGAGGGCAATAAAAATACGGCGTAATGAGGAATCTTCATCAGAAACTGAAAATCGCCTTGCAAGTCGGAGAGAATACGCGTCGCAATCGCGTGCTAGAGAGTCAAGTATCGAGCGTTCGCAGCGGCTTGCTGAACAAAATTTTATCACTGGCCCAGCAGCTGGTCAACTAGGTCATATACCGAGGATACCGATGATTCCAACTGATCTGCCAATCCATTTTAAACGACTTCAGTTTCTCCGGTGAAATCATCTTTCGCGTTAACTATTAACAAGTCCCAGGGCCAAACCTTCGAATTATTAGGGATCGACCTACGAAAAGAATGTTTCACTCATGGCCAACTGTATGTTGGCCCACGTGTCGGAGCTCCTGAAAATCAATTTATTTTGCTGCCACAAAATAAAACTACTTCAAATATCGTTTACAGGGAAGCTCTGACTCACTAAAACTAATTGCTTTTTTTTTTGTAAATAATATTATATATGTACAAAATTTTAAAATAAAAAATACAAAAAAACATTTAAAAAATTCAAACCCCCTTTATAATTGTACTTTTTTTTAAACCCGATACAAAAAATGGGTGTGTGTGTGTATGTACCCGTGCAAAGCCGGGGCGGGCCGCTAGTGTCTAATAAAGATATTTTAAAATGAATGAATTCCAGGGAGAATATAATGATTTACTTCAAGAAATAGAGGTCCAGGTGATACCCATACAAAAATGTCAGGAAGTGCCACAACCGTGGTATAATTACACACTCACTTCAAATATGTTCTGTGCTATAGCAGCCGGGAGAGACGCTTGCCAGGTGAATAACAGCTTTGTCTCAATACCGGCAAGGTATGTTTTTGAAGTCATACTTATTTTGTCGCACTTGGAAAAGATTTGAGAGTTGGTTTTTAGGAATCTTTGCAGAGTCTGCCTGGGGAAGAACCACACCTTTGCCAGTTATTCTACCGCTAATGTGAAAACAACACTGTGTTTTGGTTTGAAGGGCAGTTTCCAGTGAAATTACGGAGCATAGAGATGAAACAGCTTATCTTGGAGTGATGCCGAGCGCAGTGTAGTAGTCTTCATGATCCAATAGCTGCATATATTATCATTATGCTGCAATAGGCAGGCATGTTGCTTACCATCAGACACACGTCCTGCACGTCTCGTCACTATATTAGTACACGGACCCACTTTCTTCTTTTCTAGTAGTCGTTTTGAGGGTTCCGTAGCCAAATGGCAAAATTCGGGACTCTTATAGATTGTCTTATCTGTCTGTCTGTCCGTCCGTATGTCACAGCCACTTTTCTCCGAAACCATATGAACTACACTATTGAAACTTGGTAAGTAGATGTATTCTGTAAGCCGCATTAAGATTTTGTATAAAAAATAGGAAAAAACAGTACATTTTAGGGTCCCATCTTAGAACTGAAACTCAAGAATTTTTTCCATCAAAACCATACGTGTGGGTTATCTATGGATAGGTTTTTAAAAATTATATTGAGGTTTCTAACATATTTTTTCTAAACTGAATGGTTTGCGCGAGATACTCTTCCAAAGTGGTAAATGTGTCATGCATAAGCATACACACATACAAGCATGCTTACCTAAATAACAGCGACTCACTCTCGATATAAAGACACCAAGATTGTTACCATCGGGAAAAACCTAATCAGGCAAAGCATTCCACAGCCCAGACGTTCTTATCACAAAAATAGAGTCATACATCTACGTTCGTGTCTTTGGAACATCAATCATGAAACGATGTCACTTTTTCGAGCTGCGAGCGTTCCGATAGAAAAATTAACAAAATAAATACTTGAGGCATTAGTTCAGGTAATCTGCATGAAAGTGATTTTATGTAGATTTTTCCAATATTTTCAGGGTGATAGTGGCGGAGCAGCTATTTCATCAGGTCAGCTGGTCGGTCTGTGCTCGTTTGGGTACGGGTGCGGTCGCGGCGTACCGGGAGTGTACGCCAATCTGTCCCACGAGGCGGTGCGGTCTTGGGTATACTCGCATACTGGGGCTTAAAGATAGCTGACAATATACAAGCCAACCCTTTGACGACTGTACCACGCTCAAAGCAATCACACCCATTATTACAAATAAATAATACTAAATAAGAGCTGGACTTTTTAGTATGAAAACGAACGTGGTTATTACACATTTAAAATAAATACACAGAGTTAAACGAGCTGCGAACACGCGCGCTCTGAGAGTGCTCTCCTTAAAAAAGATCGCCGGATGCGATCGAAACTTGAGTCGGACTGGACTGACTATATCAAACGTGAGTTACCCGTGTATTAATTTAAAACAGAACAGCTGGACTTTAATGGACATAGATATATATGTAGTTGTAAATACATACATTAGTATCATACATACAGATGTACCGACTCAAGTTTCGATCGCGTCCGGCGATCTTTTTCAAGGACAGAGCCCGCGCGTTGTAAATACATACATTATACATACAATATTTACAACTACATATATATGTATGTATGTCCATTAAAGTCCAGGTGTTCTGTTTTAAATAAATTATATATGCATATATATATATATATAGTTGTATGATACGTTGTATCATACATCTTATCATACATCTTATCATGTATGATACGTATGTATGTATTTACAACTACATATATATGCATGTAGGTAGGTGTTATATCAGCTATCTGGTTCCCATACTAATGTGTGAGAAAAGGCACTGCAATTGGCTGGCCTGTTAGCTTAGTTGGTAGTAAGTCTGTCTGCGAAGCCGTGAGTTGTGGGTTCGATCCCCACCCAGTGCAAATATTTGTGTGATGAATACAAACATTTGTACTGTGCCTGGGTGTTTTCTATGTGTAATAAGAATAAGTATATTTTTAAATAGATGTACGTATTATATCTGCTATCTGGCTTCCATAGTACAGTCTTTGCTTAGTTTAGGGTCAGATGGAGTTGTGTGTGAAATGTCCACTAATAATATATACACTAATAATATAATTAAATTTAGAATTTAAAATGAATACCCCGAGTAGTGACGATCCCTTGGATTTGAATTTTGTTATAGTGAATTTTGATATAGTAGTAGTTTTGCTAAGTGGCTCTTTATTTTCATATATGTACATATTGAGAGACTTGCGCATGAAAAAAAAAATGCGATTTTGTAGTAGCGGTGTTCTTGGATTTGTAATATTTTATGGTGTATAGAATTCTACTACTGTTCAAGTCTATTTGAAATATACATTGAGGGTTTTGGGTTAAATTATTATGTAATCCGCCATTTTGTGGCGGCGGCCATCTTGAGCCGATGTGCATCGATCATACTCGCGGCTAACACTTACCTACAACTAATATACCTTTTAATAAAAAAGGTATAACATCAAAATCGATTCATTCATCCACGATACCACAGACAGATACGCACATACACAGTCACGTCAAACTTATAACACCCCCTCGCTTTTCGTCGGGAGTTAATAACTTTATAGCATAGAATTGTAGTAATATAATTCAATAGTCATATTGTCCTACAAATTGCGTGGTACATTACACTCAGAAATATTATACCCTAGCTATCTCTGTTAGCTACCAGAATTGAGAGTCTTACAGGAAATTGTTGGGCGTCTTATCAAATTAACGCAAAATTAGCTTGATAGTAATGAATTCCAAAAATTGTACCATACCTGGGCTGTATCCTGGGCTATATCCCTATCTCCAAAAATCGGGACTGAATTCAGTCAGTGTCGTCTATCATACGATTTAAATCGTATTTTACCCGATAAGGTTGCAGGCTATCTCGCTGCAACCATGAGTTAGGTAGATAGAAGGTATCCTAAGTACCTATGTTAGGCATTTCGCCGGTTTGAAAGCGAGCGGGCTGGCTGTGGAATGTAATACGCCGTTGGTTAGGACGGATGGAATGATGAACCAAATTCTTATTCGTTCGATTATGTATGCTACAATACAGTGCTGTAAACATGTGCTGCGGATTTTGAGATGGTAGAGGTATGGAATTTACATATGTGTGTGTAGGTAGTATATATCTAGGGGTAGAACTTTAGATAAAGAATAAGTAAATAGATCCGGGTTTTCCGCATGGTTCCTTTGTACCAATCGTAAGCAGTTGAGGTGTATGTTAGCTATGGCGACATAGTGATGTACCGCGACAAAAGTATGACATTTCCACAAGAGCGACAAGACGAGAGCGATTAGACCCGTGCTGTCATTGTAAAGTGTTTGTTCTAACTCTACTATATGTAAACTCTTTGGGTAAAACTCTTTGGAAAGTCTGCCTCGGGAAGTTTTATTTGAAGTTGAAGGTACTTGTACTTCTTTTGCAAAATGAGAGTAAATTTATACTACAACGCCATATTGAAGTTAACTAGACAATATATTAACTATCTTCAGGTCTTCAGATTAATAGATAGAAGGATTACTCTTTATTGTGACACAAAACAGAAAAATTACAGTAACACATATTATGAACTAACGCCACAAATGGCGGCCTTATTGCTGAGAGCAATCTCTTCCAGGGAACCAACTTAAAGGAAAATCGCCTAGAACAAGGTTAGGCGAGGCGAGGTGACATTTTTCCTTAATATACTATTAACTATACAATATTTAGTTTTACTAAGTACTAGAATATTTTACAAAACAAATCAATATATAAGTATATAGGTATGTACTACAAATACAAACAAAATGCTAGAAATTATAAACCTACTTACACAAATATACAATTTTAAACAATTTTTACATGATGAATATAATATCCACGATAAAGTAGTGCAGCCGTACAAACAGCAGTGGACATCCATACAACCACTTACGATTTAATGAATACTTCTTGCGTTGAAGATAATAGGAGTGACGACAGGTCCGGCAATTTTATTAAATTATTTGATATAATGACAGTGTTTAAATAGAATAAAATACCTATGTATCAATTTCAATTTTGATATTTTTAGTTTAACTTACTTTATGATCCATTAAAGCTGGATGGCAAAGTCTATTTTAAAAGTACGAAATTATTAGAAAATACATCAGAAAATGGATAACCCATTCAATTTCATGTGGCTTTTGTTATGAAATCAGTTTCTTGAAGGCAATATTTAATATAGCTACCATACAAACTTTACGCGCGACGCATGGAAAATACGGCACTGTGATGTCACGCTTCTGTAGTGTTTTTGTATGAAGGGTTTTTGGGAGAGTCCGAAATTGTGATTTTAAAATCGTGATATCACGGGAAGTTTTTTAGATAACAAAGTAATTCTTTCACCTATGTTTCAGTTATTGAGTAGTCTTTAGATGGCACATTAAATCAAACATGAGTTGTCAAACCTATTATTATATAACTTCAGGTTAATAGGTACTGAAGATATTATATAGGTATTCTATGATTGAAGTTACAAATTTTTTTAGCACGAGAACCAAAAAGAAGAAGTATTAACTTAATGTGTCTATAAGTAGGTACACCCATATTTTGGGATTGAACATTTTCATTATCTGTAGATGTATGGATAATTGAGGTGTGCTTAGTGTAAGTAGTTTGTTAGTTATGTAGCATTGTGTAGTTCTCATTGTATTTTAGTTCCATATTTTTGTAGTTTATATTGACGAGACGAACAAAACATGTGCCTGATAGAGAGCAACACGCTTGTACGGAGCGTATCATGATCGTCACCTATAACTTAAAAAAAACAGTGAAAAAAAAAACTGGCTGCAAGACGCGAAACAAGTTTAGGTATGTGTTGTACGCAGACGCAGTCTGAAGCTCAAACAATTTGAGCTCAAATATTTTGTTTCATTTTACTCTCTGCGTTTCATGTTATTTTCAATCAACATTAGCTAACTATAAAACAAAACTCAATCTCTCGCACAAAAATTTGTCCCTCAATAAATCTGTCCAAAAAGCTACTCCAAACGCAATATCCACTTCGGAAAACCATTAAAATTGCACGAACGAACACCCGCGTCGAAATTTCGAAAAATCCCGAAAAACTACACCCCCCTCCCTCATATAAAAGTACATAGCATACCCCCCTGTACATAGCACCGTCCATATATTCTGTTAATGTAATTATCTCAACTGAATTTTGTATAACATCACTGTTGTGTGCGTAGGTTTAAGTGAGTGTGCGAGTGTGTGCGTTTATTTTATCTAGGCTTGTTTGGTGTGTATTGACGTGGGGGAAAGCTCCCCTCTTCCCCCTTTTAGGGGGAATCATCATGACGATGATAGTCTACGCTGTAGTTAGAAAGGGATGGATGATAAAAGTCTATCTAGACCTATAAAAGCTATTCGCACGCTGCGCTATGGGGAGCGACCAAATTAAGTTTACAGCTGCGATGGTCGGACACAATCGCTATTCCTCAACTATTTTTAAGCTTTGCAGTTTCATTTGTTGTAGTTAGTGATTAAATTCAAATGCAAAGTTAAGTTGGTCACATTCGTGTGATTAATACAAGTAGTTTCATCGCGAATCGCCTGTATTAAGCCTTATTGATGTACGGCCGATACGGTTTTTGAAATGTATTCGAAAACGAGTGTTCATGTAATACCAACTAAATTTTTCAAAGCTTTTTCATGTTTGGCCTATCTTATCTGATGCAAAGCAATATACGATAGTGCACATTTTATACAAATCTGTAGGAAACACGGCTTTTTGAAATGAAATTATTTAGCTGTGTTGAACACATTTTATTGCGGGAAAATCTAACAGGCTGGCGTCATCGACATCCTAATGTAGCGGTATAGTGTCGGAGAGCAATTTCCTACTAATGAATGACAATGTTAGTTAGTAGTGAACCAATCAACAACAAAAGATTGGTTTTTGACGTGACAACGTCTTATAAATTGGTTTGCCGGGTGACACTTCAAGAAACTGCGTTACGCTCCGCTAACGTTATGCGCTCACAACGAGAGCGAGTGAGAGGCACGCGTCCCTTACACTCGGGCATGGTTAGCCCGCCTAAGAGCGAGAGAGACAGACATAAAAAGTGAAAAGCACGCGTCCCTTCCGTAAAATTATTTTACCACTCAAAGTCGTTGTCACGTAAAACTTTCGCCCGTATACCGACTTTACAGGCAACCAATTTTTTTTAGTGACGAGACGATCAGGACATGTTCCTGATGGTAACCAACATGCCTGCCACATAACAGCAAAGTGGCACGATGCTATTGGAACGTGAAGAGTCAAAATCATACCTAGCACTGCACTGCACTCGTCACCCAGAGATTGAAGATCTTACATCTGTAAGCCCTGAAAAAAAAAGAATATTTTTATCAGATGATATTATTTTTATCATTGTATAAATAGAAACTGTGTTGCCAGACATATTGCATGCCTCTCGAACAGGCCAGTTTGTTTGGGTCAATTTTTAAAATGTTTTGTAATAGTTGTTTTACAATTATTCTTATCTTACCTGCAAATAGCAATAAAGATTTTAGTATTAAAATTAACGTGATTGTTACACATATTTAATTGGATAACGGGGACACTCACGTATATACGGTCGGTCAATCCGACTCGAGTTTCGGCCGCGTCCGGCGGCCTTTTTCAAGGAGAGTGCACGCGCGCGATGGCTGCCCTTTGCCACCGTTTAGTTTGGTTTCGGATTGATCGACCGTATATACGTATAAGTGTTTTGTATTTTGGATTATGAAGTTTAATTCCCGTTATCCAATTATATAAGCAATAAAGTCCCGTTATCCAATTATATAAGCAATAAAGATTTTTGTATTTGTAGTTGTAATTTTTGCTACAACATTACCTATTAGTAGAATAACTGCCAAAGGTGTGGTACTTCTCCAAGTGTACTCTGCACAGAGTTTTACCGCTACGTAACACGCTAATAAAGAGATAAATATCATATTTAAAGCACATAAACAGCAGTAATTATGACAATGGCACCAAGTAAATCCTAGGAGCGTAGGTACGCAGTGCGGGGCTCAGCGTATAAGCCATGCGTCCAATATATTAATTTCTGATCATTTTTCCCGTGCACTCACATTTTCGGTAGGCTTATGGGCGCGACAGCGGGGTACCGTTGACAAAAAAGTTTTTCGAATATGTATTATGTGAACATGTTTCTCGAACTGTGATTAGATGCCATTGTTATCATAAACCGAAGAAATTACATTTCCAACATGCAAACTTGTCAAAGATAGTTTTCAATTTCGCCAAGTTTGGTACCAATGTTTTTTTGTAAAATTTATGTAACAAGATGAAACGTTAGCGCCACCTATGGTGAAATTAAAAACTATCTTTGACAGGTTTATTTGCATCATAGCCCAACTCCTTGAAACAGGCCGTAAAAAATTGCAGAAACACAATAGATCGTTATTTCAACACCTTCACTTGATTAGCTATGAAGTGAACTCATGTATTGTACTGCGAATAAAAAATACGGTTTGTTTTTGTGAGTATTTGGAGGACTTTCATGTTATTTCGATGTAGTTTCATGAACAGCTTTCATAAGTAAATTGTCGAATGGATGTTGATACAAAAACTTATAATCACGAGTAGAAATATTGGTACTGCCTACTCTCTCAATGGCCTGGGACGATTACTACTGTCAGTCAAACTAATGTTAGTTTCAAACAAAAAATAGTGTTTTTATGTAGGGTACATGTAAAATTTCTCAAAAATTACACGACAAAGAGATCCATCACCTTGAACTTGGGTAACAGGCGTAGTGTAGTAGGGTGCATTTCACAAAATTACACGACAAAGAGATCCATCACCTTGAACTTGGGTAACAGGCGTAGTGTAGTAGTAGTAGTAGAACTATTAATGTTTAAATAACTGTTAGTTTTTTACGCTATAATGGTCAGGTGGTTTGCTTACCGCCAGGTGAAAATCTTCCTCTTGCTTAAAACAAAGTTTTGACCTAGAAAATATTTAGGAAAAAAATCCATTTGCAACCGAATAAATACTCACATATAACTAGTTAACCTTTTCACATCCTTTGTGCTTGAATGACACGATAATCCAGAATGCACTATCATTTCGCATAAATAATTAAAACGCTTTTGTTGCTGACGCTACCACTACGCTGGCAACCTATTTGGAAATTCACGGCTGTCTGTGACTTTTACATTAAATACGTGAATTTGTTTGTAGTATAGACGTACAATACGGATCCTATAGGCAAGACTGGGGGTTATCGAACACCTGGATTTAGCTATTATAGTCGTATTTAATAATATTTTGATTGTAATAGGTAGCATTAATCATTAACTCACAATCTTTAATGGTAAACCTTTTACCCAGATGTTGGCGCGGAACCCATATGGGTTCGGGGACCGCTTTGAGTAATCATATGAAAAACATTCGAATCTATCCTAAAAATTTTGACCTACCCGGTACTATACTTTTAACACAAGTACAAAATTAAAAAAATTGATTTACCCTCGACTACCTCGGATTTGTAATCTGTATAACATTCTACTACTACCCTTTCCTTTGATATCCATATTAAAGTGCTGTGAAAAAAATGCATTGCGCCATTTTGTGGTAGTGGCCATCTTGTATTTGAAATTTGTCATAGTGTTTAGTATTCTACTAGTCAAGGCCCTTCATTTGAAACCCATATTGAGGTACTAGTAAAAAAAAATTATGCAATTCGCCATTTTGTAGAGGCGGCCATCTTGAATTGATAGTAACCAAACATAGTTAAGAATACTCCCAGAACATTATCCTTCTTTTATTGATTATCTACGTTTAATCCAAAATATTTGTGCCTCTATGCAAGTAGTTTCAGCACAAAAGTAGCTTTATGCATATATAGGCCTGATTTTGCAGCGCGCATCACAGTTAATAATGACGTATAGAATTTGCGACACACCTTTAATCTGACAGATTACGCACCCTGTATGGTGTGTGTATTGTACGAGTATGCAGCAAGCGAAGTATGAATAGATATGTCTCTATTTTGCTTAATAACATAAGCACTCAATTGCATGTTCCCACTGCTGGGATTCTAGGCTGGGATTCTCTCACAACGAGAGAGTCATTACCATAAAGCCGCGTCTCCACGAGATATATGTTGTACAGCTAAGCTGTGAGGATGCGAAAGCTAAGCTAAGCTTAAGCGGAATCTAAGTGCTTGTTTCCACTAATGCTAATAGCGATGAAGCTTTTTGACACGCTTTTTTTAGCTTGAAACGTTCAGTTGTACGACGACGTTATTGAGCTAAAAACATCAAAATATAATAAACTAGCAGCGCCCCGTGGTGTTACCCGCGCAATTCCCGTCATTTTCGCGGTATAAAAAGTAGCCTATGTGGCCTTCCAGACTATAAATCTAACAGTTCCAAATTTCATCCAAAACTGTTTAGATGTTCCGACGTTTTTGAGCAACATCCAAGTATTGACATTTATAGTATTAGTAGGATTAATAAAGGGACAAAACGACCAAGCCATTAACAAAGTACAAATGCTACCATCTCCGCTTAAGCCGTGTAAACGCTAGCAAATGTATGGAACGTACAGTTACTGAAGTATTAAATGATTACTGCCAACGCTGGACTTTGTGCACTTCGGAGAGTGTGGAACTGATGAGCATGCATACCTTGTCTTTTTTCTACCGGACTACTTTTAGCTCGAAAAAGCAACATCGTTTCACGAGTTACGTTCCAAAGACTCGAAAGCGGGGATTTGAATCCACTATTGTTATATGAACGTCTAGACTGTGGAATGAGTTGCCTGAATGGGGTTTTCCCATGGTTTCAATCTTGGCGTCTTCCTGCCGAGAGTTGATCGGCTTCTTGCAGGTAACCACGATCCATAGTAGACCGCATCGTCGTTTAACATCAGGTGAGTTGCCGGTAAAGTGTAATAATAGTTAAAGAAATATTTGGTGTTAATTGAATGTTTTAAAAATTGGATTTCACGCCTGCATTGGAAGCAAAGCTCAAAAAAAAATATCAATTTAATTTAATAACAACGCTATATAATATATTATATTTTTAACTACTAATTGGGCGTTTTCAAGATGCAAAAATACCTGACACAAAAAAATCACAGACACAAAGAAATCACAGACAGTTCCCAATTTCACTGTAGGTATAATATTTTATTTTGAGAAATTTCACAATAACAAACAGTGGCGCCACACTTGGCAAAATTTATACATATGTTTGACAAGTTAATTTACACCTGGAAAACACCTCATTCTAATTATTGAATTGATGACGTCTTCAAGACCTTGGATCACAAATGTATACAACCGTCTGACCAAAAATGTACCTACCGATGCTCTTATATGATGCTAAAAGAATGCAGCGGTGGCGACACCATTTAGCGGTTCAGGTAAGTTTGTATTACTGTACAATTCTGCATTGGACAGGACGCGTTGCTGAACTCAGTAAAACGTAAAAATTACAAAGTAAATGGGACTAAGTTTGTTTGACGTATTCATATAACTATAGATGAACCATACATAAAAAATCGTTTCGTTAAGTTGTACGGATTTTACGATAGTACTGCTGTAGATAAGATTGGAACTACAGTATCCATATGGAAAAGTATGGAAAAGTAGTGCCTTCACAATTTCCATGAAACCTAATTTTTATCATCAAAAATTCTCATCATTAACTGTGATGACCTATGCTAAGCGCTGTTATTTTATTAAAGTTTCATCAATAAGTTTATGACACTATTACGTAAATTTAAGGCGGAAAATCCTAGCACGTTTAATACATAAGACATAATTGAAATTCTTATTCTTGAACTCACAAGCGATTTTCGGAAACCAAAATTTGAGGGTAAGAATCTTGTTCATGGTGAAGTTAGAGGGTAGTATCCAAAATAACAAACGTAGTGGTAATTTATTTGCTGTTAACTCTATCTCATTAAATTAAATGTGTATAGGTGTCGTATCTACGAAAAGTTAACAATCATGCGTACATATCTACGATGCAGATATGTTTTAAATATAAGTATATAATAGTATATTTTCACGCCACCCCGGAAGGGTAGGCGACCAACAATCCATTATGTACCAGAGAATACTCTATCGATCCATTTTAATAAAGCTAGCGATGAAATTAATATCAACTAAATAGTTTATTCTAATGGCCTCAAATAACAAACAAATGGAGCACTCACACGCACACCATCACAAATTCCTAGCGCCAGATCTGTGTGTGCGTGAGCTTTTTATAATAAACACGTAAAATCATTACTTGATGATTCCTAGGTAGACGCGAATCATTGGGAGGGGTGGGGTGGTGCAGGGGCTGTGGGGTGCCCCATCCCACTGTAATGACCCCAAAACTGCCCATTGCAGCAGCATTCCGAGCATCCGGAGTCAGTGTGACCGGTGAGGCCTAACGCACCGCGTGTTTTCCATCTACGCACCGCGCAAAAACCTTAAAAAAAGACTTTAAAAAACATTTAAAAACAAACTCAACGGCCTAAAAATCAAATAACGAATTCTATAAACCAATAATTTGGTTCGAAATTCAAAATTTGCCGCGCATGCGTTCTACCCGCCCGCCGTCACATTCGATAGTTTTATGCAATAGACAGACATTCATTTTTCTCACAATATAATCAAATAGTTTTTAAGTGAATTGTAATAGTAACAATAGTATTCTGCAACACTTGAACTCTCAATATACTTACGACCGGTTTTATTTCTGCAAACTGTAAACTAGTGTTAAGGCAACTGGAGGAATTCTTGCTTGGATCCGTCGCAGGGCAACAGAAACATCAGCGGCCATCCGGGAAGGGAATCCTGAAATAATAAAGAAGAAGACGAGGAAATATATGGGAATACCGCTCAGAATACCATGGCATCGTAAATGCGGAGACCCATAAGTTAAATGCGCAAGAAACACAAACCCCCCAAGATTTCGTAACCAAGGGGAATTTAGAAACCAACAAATAAAAACTAGCGCCATTTGACGATAAAGAAACACGTTTTTTCGCAATAGAACAAGTTTTATGTTTATATCAACCGTTATTACAAGCAAAACAATAGAAAAGAGAATTTAAAGTCTTCAGTTCTTTAAGTACATTTAAACAACCTGGTTATTTTTGGAACTTTCAATTTGAGTTAAATTGATTTTTATATACAGACTCTATATATTATTAGAAAAAAGTAAATTAGTGACAGACTCTGGACTACTTATTAAGGCTAAGTGATATTTGAAACTTTCGGCTCATAAGTGATTTTGGAAGATATTTCGACCAATTTTTCATCGACCGTTCCTGATTGTATGGAAGGTGAAAAACAAAATAAAGCAAACCAAATTCTTGTGCCTTAAATTGGCCTTAAATTATAAGTAAAAAGGTAAGATAAATTACTGAAAAAAGTTAAAAAATCCTAAATTTACCGAGTTTACCTACCTGTTGAAATGACTTCTACATTTGTTTGATAGTACAAAATTAAAATTAAAAATTAATTATAAGACTTAGTTAAATATTTCCGTTATTTCTATACCTAAACATTTTTATATGAGTACGTATTAAATAAACGGGCTTGAAGAGGGCTAAACATACAATATCAAGATAATACTTGATGAATACATAGAAGAAGATAATCAAACTACTGAAAACACAAATACTATCAAACTGACAACCATAGAAAGAATAGAACAAAAGAAGACAGAGATAGGAAATCTACAGAAGATAGACGAAGAGGGAACGACTAGTTCCGCCAATCGGATAGACTCAAACATCATAGAAAACATCAAAGTGGTAAGTTAATTTTTTTGCTTTCTAAATATAAGTTAGTAATTAATCCATTCATTTTTGTACACAAAAAACAACTTTGAGTCCATACAAAATTTACTTATAACATAAGATGCTATATTTTATATCTTTGATTCAGGAAGTTGTGTTACTGAGACGTTCTTGAGACGTGTATTTGATGATTTTACAATATAATCGGATTTGGGAACAGCATTATCAAAAACTTTCTTAAAATTTAGAAAGTATTATACCTCTACTGCACGGAGATTACGTCCTTTATGAGATCATATTTTGTTTTTGCTAAACCGATTAAATAATCAATTTAATTTTTTGCGTATGATATACATACATATGAGTATGTATAAAAATCCTAAAGGCTTTTTTGCCACAAAATGATATTCTGTCTCTCTCGCTTGCTCTCTGTGAAATTACCGTTTGGTCCACTGAAACGGAATAATTGTTGGAATTCTTTTTGACCGCACTACGTATTTCTTCCACGTTTCTCTTCGTTTTCTTAGTATCAGCTAAAGTATATTCTGTATTCTGATCAGCATTATCAACAGCTAAGATTTGATTAGATTTATTATCAAAATTTTACAGACTTGTAGTAGCACCAAATTCACTATCAAGTTACAGTATAACATGCTAACATAGAATAGTAGCGAATGCCAAGAATGGAGTAGAAACATTCTCCTCAACTTTCGTTTTCGCCAAGTCAAGTTCAGGTTTTGCCGATGACTCGGTGAGTCACTGCGCATGCCCAAGTCATCACAGTCATTGCCCAGCCGAATTATTGATCGTAGCCATGTTGGAAAACTAAGGGGGGAGCGGGGGGAGTCATTTACCACCGTGATAGTTTTCAGAACGTCAATTATGTAGGAGGGAGGGTGGTGAGGGAGAAAAAAAACGTCCACATCAATATGGCGTGTTTCGCCTGATTTTGTATTAAAATCTATCGGTTACGCCCCGTTCGCGAAATTTATGACGGGATGAAATTACGATGAGATATTTAATTAAGGAACTTATTGATATGGATGGGTTTTGGATGCGTTGTGGTTTTGGAAATTCATTTAATATTTGGAAATGGTTAGTAATAAAAATAATAAAATGGTTAAATATAGCATCATGAGTTGATGTTGCATTAAGTCGTCCAAAACTAAAAAGGGGAAAAGATGAGGGTAGGTCAGTTGTATATGTATGTGCAAACTATATAGTAGGGACAATCGAAGTCCATGATATCAGGATATTAGTTGTGTCTGTTATAAAGATTAACTGAAAAGTCTTTGTAAGATTTTATTGATTAGAAATGGTTTAAAAAAAGTAAAAATTGACAACTTTTAGTTTTTCAACAATATGAACTCGTCAATAATCAAAAAACTAATGTTTTTACCTTAGATAACGAATCAACTGGATGTAGATTGTAAAGCTATCGGTATGTCAGTATTATACCTACTAGTCATTTTCTAAGATAGTGGCATATATTAGGAACAACTAACACAATTTATATTGTAGTGGTAGGACTCTTAGCATAGTCCGCCTGGGGAAGTACCACACCTTTGCCAGTTATTCTACCGCCAAGCAGTAATGTACAAACATTACTGTGTTCCGGTTTGAAGGGAAATGTTTCCAGAGAAATTACAGGGCATAGAGATATAAGATCTTAGATCTTTGGGTAACGAGCGCAGTGCAGTGCTAGGTAATGATTCGGACTCTTCATATTCCAATAGCTGCGTGTCACTGTGCTGTTATGTGGCAGGCATGTTGCTTACCATCAGGCACATGTCCTGATCGTCTTGTCACTCTTTATTTAAAAAAAAATAAAAAAATAATTTTTTTAGAATTAAGTGAATATAATGCCTAAGCAGACCGCTTTATATTCTGATAATGTAACTTGGGAACTTTTTTCATAATGAGACAGTGAAGACCCTAATCTGCCACGCTGGTTAAATGCGGGTTGGCGGATGATTCATGTCCTCAAAGATTACGTTTAAGTAATATGTCGGTTTTTTCACAATGTTACCTTTGACCTCTAAGCCCAAAAAAGATAATCTAGTAGGTATGCACCTGGATAAATACGCAAAAGTACAGGTGGGAGTCGAACCTACAACCTCGTGATTGTGAGACGGGCGTTCTCGTCAGTATGTTATCACGGCATGTCGCTTTTTACATTAGTGCCGGGTTGAAAACAGATTAATTTGTTTTAGTAATGTCCGATTTAAAGTCAAAAATGTGAAAAGACCGGCCCGGAAATTGCAAAAAGGAATCAAAATATAACTTTCAAAAATACATTTTGAATTGACATCTTTTCATAGTTAAATTTTCTTTCTAACATTGTATTTTTTCGACTTTTTATTTTTATAATTACCTATAGAAGATTTAAATTTTAAGAGTTATTTCAAATGAGTTCGAGTTAATTTTGATTTGTTTATCACGATTTTGAGCACGACATACTAGTCGGTCAAAACTTGCTACACTAAGAAGACGCGCAGCAGATTGGTGACGCCATAATTGCTCTATCTATATTTAATGCATCCGAGGTATCAACACCAAACAGCGTCTTTTTGCTCTAAACTACGCAGTTTCTACATTCCACAAAGTAAAAACCAGTAAACTTATCACAGATGATTAGGTTTTTCTAACGCGTCACAGATTTAATTTAAAATCGCATTATAGTTGGAGCTAATGATAGTTTGGACAAAAAGACAATTTTTCTTACTGACATTGCAGTATTGCAGATTCCTTAAACTTTGGTGTAGATTAGTATGTAGATTAATTATATATGTAGATTAAATATATGCATATTAGAAATATAATAGTATGTAGAGTAGAGAAATTCAGTTAGATGGATGTTTTTAAATCGATAATATGTAATTCGTTTCACCGTCATCTCGCAAAATGTATTTACTATTTTTCACGCGAAAACTACAAAAAGACTTTGAGGCACCTTTACAAAAATATATCACTGAATATTTGCGAAGCCGTGGGTCGTGGATTCGATCCCCACCCACAAATTGTTGAAATTTTTAAGTTAATTCAAATTCAAAATATTCATTTATTAAAAAAAAAATTAATTTACTTAGATTTTGTATAAACAGATAAATTATGTATTAGATATCGTAGATCAAATATTTAGGTAACTATATATAGGTTAGGTAAGATATAGCGGGGGAAAAACTGCAATAAAAAAATGGAACAAAAACTATCAAATGAAAATAATTACCGCTCTATATAAAGATTGTATTGCCATACGAGCGACTCACCCCGGTTTCGTTCCGTTTTTAATACTAAACTAAATGTAATGGTGATTGTTGGTTATCCCTAAGAGAGAAACATACACTATCGCGAACTTAAAAAAAAATGTAGGCGTTCTACTGTACACATTAATTTTATAAACTTCGTAGGTTTTAGCCAGCGTCTGCAATGTAAGCGCAAAAAATATGTGTTGATTTCGGACATCACATTAGAAACCTTTAAAATGATCATTGTTATTTTACTATTGTATACACATGTTTTACACATAAACCTTCCTCTTGAATCTTATTTATTTATTTATTCATTCAATGAGCACACAATACAGAATGTAATAAACACAGACTATAACATAAGGGTATATACTATATAGAACTTTATTACATTCCAAACGATGTGGGCCTAGAAAAAACATTTGTTTATATACAGTGGTTTTATAATAATAATATTAAATTATAAATAATACATAAAGAAACTTAGGCCAACAGATCTGAACTTGAAACTAAACATGCTTTAAAACAGTAGATAAATAAGATATAAACATAGAACATATAACACAACAGTTAAGTACATATACATTGTGAAACAACTAACTAGCCAAATTTCAAATTTATAAAAAAGAAATCTTTACAAAACACAACAAAGGTCCCATTAAGATAAAATGTATAAACAAATAATATAAAACTAACTCATAATAGTATTTACAGTAAGTACAACAGGGTTATTACAGACTTTAATATTTTAGATTAACGTCTAAAATTTCTTTGATTTTCCTCTGAAATTGAAATAACTTTAAGTGACAAATATCAATGTCTCTATTGGAGACAAGAACTTCTTTGTATTGGCGACTCATTCTGACTATGGGATTATAATAAGATGTATCTATTATTGGTAAAAACTTGTAAACTGAAGATATTATAACAGAAAGAAGGGTTGGGGAGTCTATCGAAGAATGGATGATCTTATGCAACAGTGTAAGATCAATATAATTACGAATCTATTATAAATACTACATTGAAATCAAATGGGTAGATTTACTACTAAGCATACATAGGGACATACAGACAGCGGGGGGTTACTATGTTTAATACTATATATTAATGGGAACGAGTTCATTGACCTCTCAATTTGCATGATGGTAAGTGATGCTAGTAGTTCTTAAACTCTAAACTTATGTTCTTTTTTTCGGCCCTAAAAAAAACGACATCGTTTCAGTGTTGTGCTAGGCTGTCATCGTAGGCTCGTCTTGTTACTCGCCACCAACAATAGTTACAATTTTTTGTTAGTATTTAATCAGTCTTCAGAAAAAAAAACTCTATTTACATAAAAGAAAGCTTATAAACATTTCAAATAAGCAAATATACTGTTAGTCTATGAATATGTTTACTGCTAAGACATAAGGTTACGCTGAAAGTTTACAGAGACACAGAGAAACTCATATATTTTTTATTGGTATTAATTTTTTCGGGGAAAAAATAATTACTTATAGTGCAGTGTTAGGTATAAGTTTGACATCCTCAATGGCTGTTATAATGAACAACAACATCACAAACCACCGTGTTTCTAGAATCTTAGTACCGAGTACTGAGTTAGCATGTTCTTTCTGACTAACTCTAAAACAACTTGACCTGTCGGCACTTGTGGAGACCACTGAGCCAACATTTGCGCATACGCACGAGACGAAGTGCGGAATGTGCGAAGAATGCCGGTAAAAACTGCAGAAAACGGTCTGTAAGTTGCTTCAGGAAGAATAAAGAGAACGGTGTATGAGTTGCTTCAGTAGAAATATTGTAACTACTGATATCTATAAGTTTTTTTTTTTTTTTTAACTTTTATAGGTTTACACTTGACCGCCATCTCGCCTGATATTAAGCGACGATGCGGTCCACGATGGAGCGTGTTTACCTAGAAGAAACCGATTCACTCTCGATTTGAAGACACAAGAATTGTAACCATCGGGGAAAACCCACTCAGGCAACGTATTCCACAGCCTAGACGTTCTTATCACAAAAGTAGAGTCAAATCTCTTCGTTCGTGTCTTTGGAACTTCAACCATGAAACGATGTCGCTTTTTCGAGTTACGAGCATTCCGATAGAAAAAAGGACAAGGTGGTATCAGATCATGCAAATCAGTCGCACACTCTCCAAAGTGTATCCGATAAAAAACCGCTTTTTTTGCTTCAGTAGTAATATTGTAACCATTGATATCTACAAGAAAAAACTATGGAAACTGTCCACTATAAGTCTATGAGCTGCTTCAATCAGAATGCTGTTACAAATAAAGAAAACGGTACTTATGTAAGAAGCTATAACGAGAATGCCGGTAAAAGTTCTGCAAACGATAAGTATAGGTATTATTTATATTATATGTATTTGTAATAATGCTTCTGTATCTACGTATATTGACAGTGAACTCTTCCTAAATGGCTGGACCGATTTGAATGTTTTTGTTTTGTTAGGCTAGGACCCTCGATGGTTCCGATTCACAAATCAGGCCGGCAGATGGCGCAATATTTGGTATCTAGATTATTATCCGACCGAAACCGGAACGGGCTGTCAATTATTATTAATAAGTTTATTTAGAAAGACTGCCGGCTAAACTACAGAAAATGGTTTGCAAGTTGCTTCAGCAAAAATTGCTACATATAATCATGAAGGTGATTTTCAAAATGCAAACTTAAGAATTTCTAATCAATGATTAGTCTTAATCATCGCATCGCAACATACACGAGTGTCAAAAATTTGTAATCAACGTTTCTTACTCACTCTGACAAACTTTTAAAATCAAAACTGTGTTAATATTGACGTTTAATTAAGTTTTGATCTGGCTAAATATACTTAAGATAATAAGATATTATCATCGTCAACATCAAATCTGTAGAAGTACTCGAAGTACAGCATCGAATCCGGACGTATTCGTCCACTGTTGGGCATTAAAGACTTCTGCTGAAATACGCTACCTACTTAGGCCGATTCTGTTTCCTACGTCTCAGGCCATTACTAGCTGTCTTTCAAATGTTGTCACTTCATCTCGTCTCAAGTCGTTCTACACTACTTTTACCGATTCATGTTCTCCGCCACAGAACTCAAACCAAAGGTCATCGGGTCTGCGACAGATGTGACTGGCTCACTCCCATTTCAGGACGTCTAGGTACTCTGTTTTTACGAAAAACATAATTTCGAAATAAACTCGTAACTTTCCTACTCCGGCTCTACTTCGATCCGTCGTTTCGTCTGTTTAAATGTTTGCTCGGACGAAAAGAAATAGAAAAGAAGTAAAAAATTACGTTTTCCTTCGAAAGAGAGTAGGCGTGCTGTTTCTAATACTGTGAGCTATGTCGGTGACATTAGTTCTCTGACAAATTACTTCATTGCAGATTCAGTCCCTTAAAACTACGTCAATCATAGCGTTTTCCAAAGCTCGCTAGGCGACTTAGGATTAAACAGACTATGCATACAGATATTTATGTATTACAATTTGATGAATGTACCAATAACATAGTGAAAATAGTAAATAATCGATCACCAATTTACGGATTTTTACCAGTTTGGTCGTTAGTAGTACCTTTAGTAATATTTTTTAGATTTCCCTAACAGAATAAATTAAAATAAAATTATTCTATCTTGACTCTACGTAGAGCATCTTTCCATCCAACTCTACAAGGTAACATGGAGTCAATTTTCCGACAACATCATTGCGCGGACGCATGTTTTTGTTTGCGAAAAATGCATCTTATTGCATTACGGGCACCGTAAGTAATGTTGCAGAAATATACAGTATATTAACTTCAATGAAAATACCTAAGTTATTTTGAAACATTTTATGAATAGTTTTCGTATTTTTGACATCATTTAAGTCACTGCTTACGCGGACGAAAACGTTTTCAATTGTTTAAGGTACGCTCAGATCAGTAACACATCGTATGGAAATTGGTACGTTCCACAATTTCTATTTTGGAACGAATGTTGGGGGAGTAACTTTCATTAATACTTATAATATTTCATTTAATGTTTTCTTGCATATTTAAAATGCATATATTTTTTTTAATTTATTTTACTTTTTTTTAATATATGTTAGGTACAACATCTTATATCTCTGGATGACGAGCGCAGGGCAGAGCTAGACAATAATTTGGTATTATAATAAAAAATAACTCTTCATGTTCCAATAGCTGTGTGTCACTGTGCTGTTGTGAACATGTTGCTTACCATCAGGGACATGTTCCGCTCGTCTCTTAACTCTACTCCAAAAAGCTTACATTTACTTATTCTTTATCTAAGCCCTACTCTATAACAAGAACAAAATTAAAAATTTGATTTACCATCTCGGATTATTGTATTTACTACCTCGGATCTGTAATCTGTATAACATTCTACCAGTCAAGCCCTTTCATTTGATACCCATTTTGAGGTAGTAGTGAAAAAATAATGTACTTCGCTATTTTGTGGTGGCGGCCATCTTAGGTTTGAAACTGTTCATAGTGTATGGTATTTTATTAATCAAACCCTTTCATTTGATACCAATTTTGAGGTAGGTTGTGAAGAAATATTTTTCCGCCATTTTGTGGAGGCGGCCATCTTGAATCGATATTAACCAAACATAGCTAAGAACCATCGTACGGAAATTATCTTTCAAATAAAAAACGCATCCAAATCGGCCCATCCGTTTGAGCTCTAAGGTGCCACAGACAGACACACACACATACAAACTTATGCCCTTTTTTTTATGTCGGGGTTAAAAAGAAAGCGAAACGTTATATACTGTTTGCATCTCAGGTCGTGCTTATGTTTGCATGCCCTCGTATCGATATTCTATGGAAACATCGTGAGCAGTTTCGTTCCGGTTGCAACTGACTACAGTTACTGTGATTTGTGTAACTAGGTAGTTTTACCTGCAGTTGCAAGAAAAAGTAAATTAAATTAAGTAACTTAAATTTCTTGTTTTTTTTTACCCTTAACGCAAAAATAACGAGGCTTAATAATTTTGACGTGTCCCGTTTTATTGATATGTGTTAGATGCTCCCAAACAGATATACTTATATTGATTTGTATAAAAATATGTTATTATTTACTAAGATTATTTTCACAAAGGTCAATTCAAAGGACAAAGTCAAAGGACAATTTAAACGTCAACCATCGATATTAATACCACAAGCTGTATTGTCAGATGGCATGCTACTCCTATATGGGCTGATGCGATCACTAGGCGGCTATTCTGGGCTATAGCCCTCACTTAAAATTTATGTCTTATTTCGACATGAGATTTTAGTGCTAACTTAACTCAATGGCTCATTTACTAAGCAGATATAACATCATCGGCTTCCTGATAATACCGCACAGGGCATAGAAGTTATAATTTATTATAGAACTGGCATTTGACCTGATCAAGGAATTTATTAACTATATTTATAGTTAAATATATAAAAGTTAAATCAGCACCGAGTTCGGGTAGCTTCAAAAAACGATTAAAAAGCTGGCTTATCGATCAAACTTTTTATAGTTACAGCGAGTTTTTATATAGTGATGGCAAACTCACAAAAAAATTGTAAAAATTGACATTGTTCATTAAAATTGTAATAAGTACATATATTTTAATTTTTGACACTTATTTGTACGATACCTATTATCGTACAATATAAAGTTCAATTTAAACTTTAAAAATGTATACACTTTGTATGCTCTTATTTGGGTTTTTTATAAAATTGACGTGTAAATTGTACATTTATCAATAAAGAACTTTGACTTTGACTTTGACTTTATTTACAGAAGCTTGCTTTTTATGTTTTTTACACATAACTAGATTTGATCTGATATAATAAACATAACCTAAGCACGATTTAAAATTATTATTTAATAATTAGAGGTAATTCAAGTATAAATTTAGGTCATGGTTAAATGTTATGTTATATTTGCAATAAAATAGTAGTTCATTTTTGCCTTACAAAAATTTTGACGTTTATTTTGCTTAATGTCTAAGCATTGCCATTCAGCGTGGTAATTTCGTGAGCACACAATTTATGTATGTTCTAAATTGTATCTCTTAGGGAATTATGAAGATTTTAACTAATTTCATTGTAAATCTATATGAATGAGGAAAGTGGGTCCGAACCGTTTGGTACAAAATACAGGAAGAGCCACTATGGGTGGTAAGTATTGCGCTGACTTTCGACTTGTGCTATGATGCTTTTAAATTCTGAAGCAGCTTCCGGGGACCTAGAGCGACCCAAACATTTTAAAGGTTCAGAATTTTGCAGCCTCGCTGACTCATACACTTTAAACCAGTTTTCACCTGTGACAGATTTCAAAAAAGCTGGTAAAACAGTCCACTGTGTAGTATAAAACTTAAATAAAAAGTACGTAATGTGTACAAATACTTGTTATATAATTATGTACATAATATGTACATACGTACGCAAGAAGTTAATCTACTCTTTATTCCTTGTGCTAAGAAGTCTAACTTCATATAATAGTAGGGCCATACCATATAATAGTAGAAGAGCCCATGCGGGGATTTCGGAATTCACTCCAGCGCGGCAGATTAATATACAAGTGTACCCAGTTAAGTACCTACCTCGGCCAATTAGGAGCCTCATAAATAAGGCCCTAAATAGATAAAAAAACGATTATAAGATAAGGTAGAAGGTAGGGTGAGTTAATTATGTGCTAAAAGTGTATATTCCACTAATGTGACAATTTGAGACTGACGTCAAGAAAGGGTAGGGCTATAAAGTTGCAAAAAAATCATTTCCACTTTTTCATTTTTTTCTTGAAATTTCCATGATCTAAAATAGATCATGGAAATTTTATTTTTATTTTGAAGGCTTTTATATTCAAAGCTAACGAATAATATATAAACTGACGATATCCACAATCTAAAGTAAAAAAATTCGTCGATAAAGCTGATTTTACACATTTTAAACTCTATAGCCGCTCCTTTTTTTCTTATCATAATCTAAACTTTGTAACCCAATAAGTCTCTATGACGCTCGAGTAAGTCCCCATTTAACATCGTGGGCTCCCTTACCGGAATAGATACGAGTAATATCTTCAACGCAAGAAGTATTAACCTGATGTTAGTCACATTATTCACTAAAACTATCATAATTTTTCGGTCACGTGCGAAAAGAAGTGTAACTTCGATATGGTTTAAAGTCTTGCCCTTATTAAGTAACTAACAGCGGCTCGCGGTTTTACCCGCGTATTTCCCGTTCCGGATGTTTTTTTGGGATAAAAAGTAGCCTGTATGTTCTTCCAGACTATTATTTATCTGTCTTCCAAAATTCAATCTGATCCATCCAAACATTGATGATATTGATAGGATTATGAAATGTAATTAACAGCGCATCTACACATTCTAGCTCAATGTACCAAAGATTGAACATAAAAATGGCATTAAATCGTTAACATGATCTTTAGACATTCAGCGTGATAGGTTTCTGCATAAAAGTTGTTAAGTAAAAGCGATCCTTACATTGTAACCGCCTGTAATCTCTATTTATTTCGTATTACCGTAATGCGACAGTCGAATTCAAAGCAGTAGGGAAAGTAAAACCTTCCATTTGTTTGACACTTCTTATTTTTGCGTAAAATTCTATTAATCATTCTTATTTTATACACCTGACCGTTTGGATGTTTGAATTAATAAAAATGTTGGTGAGTATTTTAAAAAAGTAAGTATTATTTTATTTATAAATTGGTTTTAGCGGTTTTTAAAAGTTGTTTTGTGTATTTTGCGGAACACTGTTTACTTTTTTTTCAAGTAAGAGCCTAAGGTATACAATAGAACATCGCCTATCTAAGAGTGAAAGCTTCATCATAATCGGTCCAGCCATTTCGGATATTAGCCAGAAGAAATAGATAGATGAACAGACAGAAAGATTTTTTTTAACAAATTTTATTTTGGTGTAGATGTGTATTGTCTATACATTCATAATGTTTACTACTAATAACAATTATACACAAAAGGTCATTTTGATAGTCAAACAGACACTTAAATTTTATTTATTTGTATATAAGTTAATTATTTATATTTCATACCTATGTACGTATAGTTTTAAATAGACTGAAAGATCATCTTCGTATTTTAAAAAAAATAAATAATGACGTGTCGAGCAGGACATGTGTCTGATGGTAAGCAACATGTCTGCCACATAATAGCACAGTAACACGAAGAGTCCAAATAATTACCTAGCACTGCACTGCGCTCGTCACCTAGAGATTTAAGATGTTATATTTCTGAGTCCTGTAATTTCTCTGGAAACATTGCCCTTCAAACCGGAACACAGTAATGTTTGCACATTACTGCTTGGTGGTAGAATGAATGGCAAAGGTGTGGCACTTCCCCAGGTTGACACTGCCAAGAGTCCTACCACTACAAAAAAAAAAACTTTTAACTTTTGTAACTATGTAGGTAAAATAACTATGTTATTTCAAATAAACAGTGTGCCGCGAAATACACAAAAACCTTTAAAATCGCTTTAAAATACGTAATAAAAATGTTACTGTAGTAAAACCATTAAATTACTATCGGGGTGTGCTATGCCCACCTAGCGTTCCGTGTTCCACATTCTAACCTAACGCTCGGCGGGTTAACACAATGTTTGTCAGGACTAGTTTTACTGTTAGATTTCTCTGTAACAAAGGTATCGACCTAACGGTGGAGGTAAATTCAGGTTATGTTCCTGCTTTAATTAAGTACATTCTTATTATCTCCAGTTCAACTAGAAAGGATCTTTCCTTGATAATAATTAGGCTAATATATTATTGATTTTTGGCATAATTTTTTTTATACATATAGCCGTCAGTATTTATACTAATAAGTACTAATATTATGCTGAGCTGGGGCCAGGTTGTGCCAAAAAATCATGAATTGAATAGACTTTATAGAACGATGTATGTATATATATATTTGAATGTGTGTATTTTTTGTCGCAATAAATAATTTGTCATTTGCCATTTCATATTATAAAGCTGAAGAGTTTGTTTGTTTGAACGCTAGAATCTCGGGAACTACTGGTCCGAATTGAAAGATTATGTTTCTGTTAATAGTCCATTTATTGAGGAAAACTATAGGATAAGCTAAATAAAATTACGCTACAATCAATAAGAGTGGAGAATTAATAAAATATGTAACAAAACCGGGAAAAAATATTTCTTTTTGAGAGCTTTCGTACTGTGTGTTGACGTAATGGAATGTGTCTACGATTACGTCATTGTAAACCTTTGCTAATATTTTTTTCTAACCCTGAATTGGTACGACGAGTTGGTGGTATGTACGGGAATCCAGAATATACATGTAACACGGGCGAAGTCGGGACGGACATCTAGTGTGTTATAAATGCAGTATTATAAAAAATACTTTAGTACTTTCAAGCAACACTTCAAACATTTATATTAGCTCATTATTGCGCTCTTTTCAATACTATCAGTATTACCCGCGTTTTTCCCGGTCCCGTCAGTTTTTGTCGGGATAAAAAGAAGTCTTTGTTTTCTTCAAGACTCAACTCGATCCGTTCATACGTTACGATGTGATGTGATGTTAGTGAGCAACAGCTAACATTTAAACATTGACATTTATAATATTATAAATAGGATTAGCACCTACTTTTTTACTCGCTTAATTTTTTTTTTTTTTTTTTTACTGTATCTTTTTATTCAATATATAATATTTGAGGCAATATGCCCAAATCTATAGTAGATATAAATATTATCTACACAAAATTTGCTGCCAGCTTTCGGAATATGACGGAAATTAATTTCCAAAAAAAAAAAATAAGTAGGTTGAAGATTAAAAAAAATCTGGGTAAAGTGTTTCTTTTTTATTTTTATCTACGGTATAAAAAAGAAATCCAAAATAGAGAAAACAAATACACAACAGCATTTTTAAATAAAACAATAATTTAAACATTTTAAACTCACATTAACTCCATAAAGTTACACCATGATCAACCGTAATCAACGGCTAAAATTAATTCTATCTAAATCCATTCGAATAAAGCATCCTAATAATTATACTTGCAACTAACGGCGAAGATTTCTAACATTTGCGCTGTCCTAGAAACGAACTACGCCCACTCTAACCATTTCTTTCTATACCCGAACCTCTATACCTAGCTAAAATTCATAGTGAAATAAGTATAAGAACCTAGCTTCTAAAAAACTACCACATAGAAACAATATTACTACCAAAATGGTGCCAACTAAAACATATCTTCCTTTTCCAAAAGTTAGATTCGAATTTGGAATGTGCTTAGAAAGGAGTTAGGTCGTTTTAAAAAGTTTGATCGCGGCACTGCAGGCCATTGCACGATGCATACAACTAACTAGTGTTGGGAATTTTGCAATAACTGCTTTTAGAGAGGGGGCGAACGCGGATTTAGCGTCTATTGTAATGTTACTGCTAAATGTTGTGATGAAAAAAGCTATTTGCTAAGCTCAACTCTAGGACTCACAATGTTTATATCTCATTTTTATTTGTGTAATAATTATATGTTTAAGAAAATCCGGTTATATCAATCCATCGCAAACTTGCAAATAAAATATATATAAAACAAATAAATCGTATAAATCCAATGGTAAAAAAAAAAAAATGGAAAAAAGTATTTTTGTTCAAATCCCAAGTAAATGTTATTTATTTAGTTCCAAATTTACAATGTTTTCGTGTTATTTATGCTTAAATTAGGCAGTAACTACGTAAATTATACGTAGTTTTTTGAAGTTCTTATTGCTAACGACTAACAGCTACAACGAACAGCATAAAATCGCGTTAACGTTTGTTACCATCCAACCCGTTATTCAAGTAAGCGCAAGAGCAGGCTAGGTCTATGCCTGTAAGCGCTCAATATAGGCTAAAACATATTATTATATGCAAGACGTTTCTTGTACTACGCTAAATCTAGGGTTGGACTGAATCTTGGTGATTATGAACTGCTATTGATTTGCAATGAAGCTTTTAGAATTAATTATGTAACATCATAGCATAATAGTTAATATTAAATGTAAACTTTAACTTTTTTTTTATCTATTTTGTATCTCACAGTAATTACAATACTTATTAATTTCATACATTATAATTATAACACTATATCGATAAATAAGACAATTAAAATTTAATGTTTTAATTTTCTGAGACGCACATTGGCGTTGGATCATACCTAATGTTTATATTACAAAAATTCTAAACTGATATCAACTTTGAATACGTACATTTTCTTTAATAAAGTGATGTCAAGGCATTTGCTAGAGGTAAAATAACAAACTGGCCGAGTCGTGAATGGACAGTAAGATTTTAAGACCTGCTTTTCTATTACCATTTCACGGTACAACAAAAATGAACGGCAGCGAGATAAAGGTCCATTAAAGAGCTAGATTCTAACTTCCTAGCACAGCCCTATGCCTGCAGGCAAATATGAACGAATGTAAGTTGACTTAGAATAAGTATGTTCTGCAATAGCCGGCCAGTGTTAGATCATAATGTGTTGAAACAACATGTGCGCGCAACACTAGCTCGGACTACAATGAAAACGAATTATTTGTCGAAATTCAAAAAATAGCATAAGATGTGAACCCGTTTTAGATCATTTTTCGGTCGGCGTCGCGACGCGTTTCGAGAAAGTGTCAAGCACTAGTCGATTCGTAAAAAGAATTCGAATTTTAAAAGTGTTGCATTGGAATTAAAAAACAAATTTTGCGGCCAGTAAACTGTGAAATTGGAAAATAAAAAATGTTATGAGTTGCGCACCGAAGGATTTAATAAGAAGTTTTTTAGGCGCGCGGTTTTACTAGCAATCTTAAAAAATATAACCTAAAACTTTCGAATTTTGAAATTTTGTGAAAGGACTTTTTGGTGAAGTGTGGAAAAGTTGAAAAGGTCAGTTATTATTTTATTTACTACTTTTTTTGCTGCTTTAAGTTCCAAAAAATTAAAAAGAACATCGGAAGATTTTCTTTCAGACTTTATATTATATTTGAAAGTTTAGTACCTGCATCAATTTTTTAATTTTGAATTAAATATATTTCTGTAGGTAATTTAAACCATGCATAATTTAAAATGTTTTTTTTTAATCGTACCTATAAAACGGAACTAGAAGGATTGGTTATTCTATTGACGATTTCTCTCGCATTGCCTCCATTCTAGGTATAACTTGGATTAGATCGAAGCTTCACGTACATAAATCGTGACTATTATTACTAAAACCGTTTTTTTTTGGTTTGTGTTTTGAAAGTTAACAATTAATTTTTCAAATAAAAATAGTTCAAAAAATGTTTTTGAAATAATATCAACAGGTTAAAACTATTATTTTCAAATGATTCCTCCACAAACATAGGAAGCAAAAAATATTTTGTAAAACTGAAGTGTTTTCTATAGAACCTATTTGTTTTACTTATGTGATATATGTATAAGTATGTGTATGGTTAGGATATGAGTTGCTAAGAACGCAAAGTATACAATAAATGAATACCGAGCAAGGGCTGTAAAAGGGCTGAAAAATTTAAAACTAGTTTATATGTAAAATAAGATTGTAAAGTTATATTATAAATTATAAATAAAATTCTTCTTGACATTTTGGGAGATCAAAAGAAAAACTAAAATAAAATTTTAGAAACCACTTTCCACTCCATTATTCTCTATACCTAATTAAACGAAAAAAACATTGCATTTTATACCTATTTAGAAGTTAGTTTGAAAATAAGCTATAACCTTTTTTATCGTTACTAGATCCAAAAGTAGCAGTACTATGAAATATTATGTAATGAATAAATAAAATAAATATAGGTCGACATTTTATTACTTAACCCATCTAACCATAAATTTAGCAAATCTTGTACTATGGACGTCTTATAGGTAATTAAGACAGTATTACGTATTCAACATAATGTTCAGTACATGCCTAAACCTATTTTTAAAAGGGTCTAATTTTTTGAAGGCAGTTGACCTGAAATACTTTGTTAAATTATTAACATTGACTGAATTGACTTTTTTGGCAATGTCCATCCATGGCGTCGAGTCCTACATAACCCGACCGTCTCCTTCGGGCTGAAGGATATGCGTAAATGTATTTCCTCCAAGTCCATAAAAATGACTGTAACGCTGCCGAAACGTTCCAGTAGATAAGTAACAATTTAGACCGTAATTAGTCCTGAATAATGTTTATGGAACTGAGACGTGGTCCTTCACTGTTGGTCTCATAACGAAGCTCAAAGTCACACAGCGAGCTATGGAGAGAGCTATGCTCGGAGTCTCTTTGCGAGACAGAATCCGTAATGAGGATATTCACAAAAGAACGAAAGTGGCCGACATAGCTCAAAGAGTAAGCAAGCTGAAGTGGCAATGGGCAGGCCACATCGCTCGCAGAACTGACAACCGATGGGGAAGAAAGGTTCTCGAGTGGCGACCACGAACCGGGAGACGCAGTGTTGGACGGCCTCCCACTAGATGGACAGATGACCTCACAAAGGTCGCTGGAAACCGCTGGTTGCAGGTTGCGCAGGACCGTTCGTTGTGGAAATCTAGGGGGGAGGCCTATGTTCAGCAGTGGACGTCTTGTGGCTGATGATGATGATGATGATGAATGTTTATGATTTAATAAATATGCCAATTATTTTTTTTAAACACATATTAAAAAGAGACATTTACCTCGTAACAAGGAGTTCACATTTTATTGACTTTTTTGAATCTTTGTTTATGTTCTTACCTCGCGGGACTGCATCTGGCAAATAAATAAAAATAAAATCCGAAAGCTAAAGCAATTGACCAAAATGATTGTCATGATTAACAATCACTGTTAATGAAAATCGGTAATTATATGTCTAATTTCCCAAATTGAGTGTACAGCACTATTGTATTTTGGGTATTAAACCTATTCATTCATACATCAATTTATGCACAGTTTGTCAAATCTTAAGTTGTGACATACATACATTAATGAAACACATACATTATAAATTTAATCAATCATGGCAAACAGTTGAGAAAAATTTAAATAAAATGAAAAAATGTAAGCTTAAAATAAAAATCAATATCAGAATCTAAAATTTAAATTCATAGTAAAATCAAATCTAGAATTAAAATTAAAATAAATGCATTAAAATCAATATCACAGTATTAACAGTAAAAAATAAATAAACTTACAGTAAAAAAATTAACATTAAAATCTAAGTCAAAATCAAAATGAAAATCTTAATCTATTATTAACGTTATGTATTAAAAACTATGAAAAAATAGCACCGACTGTTTTACCCCCAAAGTTACTGTTTCCGAATGTTTCATAATATAGAGTGAAGAGACGAGCAGGTCATATGCCAAAGTCAAAGTCAAAGTCAAAGTACTTTATTCATAAATGTACAATTTACACGTCAATTAATAAAAACAAAAACAAAAGAAAGAGCAGTATACATTTTCAAAGTTTGAAATTACTACTTTGCTGTATGCCTGTCACATTATAGGAGTATAATATGGTTTTAATACAATTGAACTGACCCATGTTAAATTTATTTCTTTATTGCCTGACGGTAAGCCTACATGCCTACCCATAGCAGCACAGTGACACGCAGCTATTGAAATATGAAGAATCCAGATAATTACCTACGAGTACCACTGCACTGTGTTTGTCACCCAGAGATATGTATATGTAGATGTTTATTTGTTTATCTCTACCCTTACCCTATTTTTCCTCCTATAGTTTAAATCTAACTAAACATAATGCTATATGTCTAAAATTTCATTCCAACCTGTTCAGCTGTTCCGATGTGATTGAGCAACAAACACCAAACATCTACCTATCGCATTATCATACCAATTATTTCCTGGTTGAATTTAAGACAAGAAAATCTAAGCTCATGAGGTTACTGGCTGCCAAAGTAAAATTGTCAACAGCGTCAGATTATAATCTAGCGCGTGAGATTATAATTTGACAGTTGATTAGGCTATTTTGTAATATGATGTCGTTAGATAATAATTATTGTTAAGGTGCGCCCCCAGCAAAACGAGTTTTTGTCCAGTTTTCAGAGATCTATCTACACATTAGCCAAAACAAAACAAATTTCAACTGATAAAAACACATTATTTTTTTACAATTTCTTGACTTCAAAATGGTAGTTTCTTTTTTTGTTAATAAATTTATTGTTTAAATAATCTCCTCACAACAAAACCATAAAAAATATAAATAATTGTAATTCATCAATCATGCATCTACACGAAAAATCGCCTTTATTTGGATTTTGTACTTACACCAATGGATAGGCAATTCCATTTTCGAAGATTTTTTTTCAAAAGACCAAAATCTGTTGTCGTAAAGAATTTATTCTAAAATTTGAGCGTAAAACAGCTAAGCTAAATCCTACTGTTTCTCTCTTGCTCTTTCTTGCGGTGTGCGATGAGGTAAGAAATACTGAAGATCATTCGCTCGGGGCACGGTCTTAACAACGTCAGATTGTAATCTGACTAATTCTAGAATAATTCTAATGAACAATTTCACGGTAACATGACATATACCTATTATGTCATATTATATTGCATTTGATTTTGAGAGAGGGCCCGAGTCCCAACAATGGGAACATTTAGTGGGCTCTTTATGCTTATGCATTTGATTCAGTAAGATCGAATGCAAGCCTATCTGTAATCAAAAATATATACGATCGAATTGAGAAAGCTCCTCCTTTTTTCGAAGTCGGTTTAATAATAATAACCAGTGGCCGAAATGTACGCATAAAATTTCGATATTGAATATTGCAACAACTTGAACAATTATTATTGTTTTAACCGACATCAAAAGGAAGGAGATTTTAAATTCGGTTGTGTTTTCTTTGGATGTACTCTATTGCGTTTATTAGTGTCAGAAAAAACTACAAATAAAATTACATTGAAAAACGTTTACTTTTTTAAAATCTGACTGAATAACCGAATTCAATAAAAAACCGTCCAAGTGCGAGTGGGACTCGCGCACGAAGGGTTCCGTACCATTAGCAAACAAACAGCGAAAACCTCGTTTATTGTATGGGCACTCCCTTAATCATTTATTTTATTTTAATGAATAATATTTACGAGTAAATAGAACATAAAACAACATATTCCGTGAATAGTTAAAGCGTCTACCTGTCACCGTTATTAGTATCGAGCAAGAAACGGTAAAAAATCAAGTTTGTGGTATGGGAGTCTTTAATATTTATTTTATTTTTAGTATTTGTTGTTAGAGCGGCGATAAAAATACGTCACCTGGGATTTCAGCTGTCGAACGGTACGGAACTCTAAAGAAGAGATTTTAATATTAATTATATTTGGTGTTTTGGTAAAGAGATCTCTGGAAACAAACACGACAATCGATGAAAAAAAAATTAGAAGGACATTTAACATATTGGCCACAGAAACATTTTTTTTTTTTTAACTGTAATTGGTTTGCACTCGACCACCATCTCGCCTGATGTTTGATGATGAGATCTACGATGGAGCGTGCTTACCTAGAAAAAACGATTCACTCTCGATTTGAAGACTTTGTATATTTGTATGATAATACATAAAGTCTCCGTCATAAACGATAATTAGTTATTAAGGTACTATAAAGTCATGTCACAAATTAAGTTAACCGATACATCAAGAAGCAGTAAACATTTTTCCTCAAAGAATTGCTTGGTTTTTAACTAAAAGGTTACATTCATAAATGTCTTAGTATGTAGCAAGAATTAGAATTTATTCGAATAATAAGCGATTAGCATAAAAGTTGCATTAAAAGTATGTAAAGTGTTAAAACGTGTTTTAAATACTTACCTGTTTACCTAAATACCTACAGTGGGGTCTTGGGCGTGTAGTTATGTATTTTCTTAGATAAATTTATGCTGTTGGGTTCAGATATTTTCTGCCTACAAGATACCACATACTTGACTGTATTTTTCAACCGACTTCAAAAAAGCATGAGGTTATTAATTCGGTTGTATTTTTTATGTTTGTAACTTTACAACTTCGACTGGGTAAAACAGGTTAGACTTTCCAAATGATCCCATTCATATTTTATCGAAATTAATCGAATTGTTTTTCATAATATAAACAAACAACAAAGCACAGTCATTGTCATAACCATTAAGTCACCTAAACTAACTCAAAAAAAGAAATACACATTTTTCGTTAGTTCGCCTGTCACATGGTGCATGAAACTGCATCGAAATATTGGAGATATTAAATATTTGGTTCACCACATAGTGTCGGTATATATCCTGTAAATAAATCAAATAATTTACCTATGCATTAAAAAATAGTAAGTACATTTATGTTGTCATGTTACTCTATCCACCTAACTGGGAGTTTAAGCCCCGTATCTTGGTGGCCAGTTCACTCCTATTGTAACAATCGTGTACATAATCGCATTGTATTACAAAAAGTTTAGTAACATACTATATTTTTAGGGTTCCGTAGCCAAATGGTAAAATACGGGACTCTTATAGATTCGTCATGTTTGCCTGTCTGTCTGTCTATCGTCCGTATGTCACAGCCACTTTTCTCCGAAACTATAAAAGCTATAAAAAGTGTATGATGTACGTTACCATGTATACTATCAACGAAAATTGGTTTGAATGATATCTAGTTGAATTGACTTTTTTTTTTTTTAACTATAATAGTTGAATTGACCATCTCGCCTGATGTTAAGCGATGATGAAATGGAGCATTCTGATTAAGACACCAAGATTGTAACAAAAACACGAAGTAACAACGAAGTACAAGAGCTTTTGTATTATGTTACTTGCTGCTACGGAAGCCTTCATGGGCGAGCCCGAGTCGCACTTGACCACTTTTATTGAATTTGCAACGCTATGATTGGGATGATGATTGGCTCAACGATATAGCAATGTAATTAATCTACCTGCCCTTCTACCCCCAACTAAATCGGATTTCGCTTTGCTGTTGCGGTCTTTCTCATTACGAGCGGAAAGAAAAGAGAGATACATATCAAAGCTAAGACATTTTTTGTTCGGCGGTACAACCCCAGGTAAATTGTAGAAAAATATGGGACACGCGTATATTTTGTTTTATCAAATAATTAAAACCCAACAGAGTTATAGGTCATCCAACTTTTGGAGTGGGGTTTCTGACGTCACATCAACAGAAAATTTGTACTATGACGTGACGTCAGTCGAAACTTAGAAGCACTGTATTTTCGTCTTTTAAGAGATTTTTTGTCATTTATTTTCGGGCCATTATATCCATAAATATACAATTAACAAATAAAATCCATAAAAATCCAAAAACATAAAAATAGTAGTATAATAGTCAATTGTCACATAAAAAATAATTTAAAATGTCAAAATAATTGCAAACAACATTGATATATATATATAACCTTCTCATAAAAATAAAATCAGAGTCTCAATCGTCACATAAAAATATAAATTAAAATGTCAAAATAAATACATACAAATTCTATGTAATTTTCATAAAAAGTAATATTAATGTCAATCAAATCGTAATTGTTACATAGAACTAAAAATAGAATGTCAAACTATCTATATGGAAACAATGACTAAAACTTTTTATACGTATACAATATTCTTTAGTAATAATAACGGACAGACTAATTAAGTAGTTTTCTTTTAGTCACCAATATAAATTATATCTGTGTCGTAAAAGTTGCTGGTAATCTTGTACAACAAACTCTTATAGGCTCGGCACGGAAGTTCTGAGTTACCCTGCATATTAAGTAATAAGTACCTATAAAATAAACAACCAAAACCAACACAACCTTCTTTAATTTTTTTTAGCATTTGGATGACCGAGCTTTGCTCGTTTCGAATAAAATTACCTAATTAAATGAGATTTTCTAAAAATGAAACATTGCTACTCAGTTTCATGAAAATTGTGTGAGCCGCCTTTTAGATTCAAATTCGATAAATCCTTGTCTTGTTCAAATTCTATAACTCAATGTTTGCATATTTGGATCTGTGTCGCTCAATCACGTCGCAACGTTTGAATGGATCGGGCTGAAATGTGCAATATGGTTAGAGTACAGGCTCGAAGAACACATAGGCACTTTTTATCTCAAGAAATTATATACATACTAGGTCGCATCATCGCTTAACATCAGGCGAAATGGTGGTCAAGTGCGAACCAATTATATTTAAAAAAAAGATGTACAAGTTTGTTTAAGTTTATATTACCATTAATTTCAAAGGTGAAGGAAAACATGAATATGATTTCTGTTACAGTACTTGGCCAGCGTAGAGGACTATTTATTGCCTTGATTACATCCTTGTAAGAGAAGTATCCGAGTCCCATTATTGGGCAAATAAATGTCGTGGTAAAAGTTGCGGCTGGTCTAGTCGGGAGAACGGCGCCTGCCGATCCGGAGACCCTGGGTTCAAACCCACATGCTCCACTGTCTTTTCGAAGTCATGTGCGTAATGCCGCTAACTTAAAACGGTGAAGAAAACATCGTGAGGAAACCGACATGTATCTAGAACTTTTCGAAGTCATGTGTCATCCACAAACCCGCACTGGGCCAGCGCGGTGGATTATGGCCTTAACTCTCTCCTTGCGAGAGAAGGCCCGAGTCCCAGCAGTGGGAACATTTAGTGGGCTGTTGATGATGTTGAAATGTCGTGGGCTGTTTATGCTTCAACTAACATAAACAACATGGAAAAATCTAAAGACACAAAGAAAAATGCAACTCGCACCCACACAAGTGTAAAACCATTCACACACGCTTATTCTTTGTGTGTGTGTGTTACGTAACTTGAAGGCAATAAGTTGTGTAGTGTCTGCTATGCATACGTGCGTGCCTTAGTGTGCGTGCCCATTGTACTGAAATGACGGATGCGGAAGTGAGGAGATTTTTTATGTAAAATAATTATTGGCAAAAAAGTTACACAAAACCAATGACCTATTAATTTGTAATACTTCGTTGCACAAAACTCAACCTATTGTTAAATTAAAAAAAAGACATGTGCATGTTTTTGGCATATACATACGTAGGTTCGTTGTTGTAGTAGTTTGTAAGGTAAACCGCCTTATCAAGCAGTCATTATATTTTAATTTTATTCGTGCTACATATCAAAGGGCACTTCACTCGTTTTTTAATTAAATGAATGGTAACTTAATCCTGATAATATTATGGTTGATCGAGTTGGATTCAAGTTTCAGCCGCATTCGGTTTTTGTTTCAAAGGTAGGGCGCGCATGTCTCCTCTTATTTAGTATATCCCAGTTACTGTTAACAATCAAATATCTGAACATGAAAAATGTCTTGATGAAATTTATTTTGTTGCCTATTCTATGAAAGGAATACGGAATACAATAAATTATGCAACACAGGAATAGCCTAATGCAATTTCTAGGGTACCAAAGTAATTTTAGAGTTTTTGAGATCCGCAATAATGTGCAATTAATGTGTATATTACACATTAAAATTAAATAAAATTATGTAAAATAATAATTATAACATATTTACAATTTTTATTTATATTCACATAATTTATGTGAATATTAAACTGTATATAATTTCACAGAACGTATTTTACATGTTTTTGAGATCAGTCTCAGAATGCCGTCGACAATGGAAACGCGCAGATTGGATCGCCGCACTCATTCTATATAGAAATTTACATACATTTCAATAAGACTAGCCTGCCGATAGTAAGACGGAAAAAGTTGCACTTACCGGGAAACGAACCGAGATTTCTCGATAAAATGGTGGGATAGTTACTAACGGAGCTTGGTGTTTGGTCGAGTACAATTTTGAGCTCTCAAACTCAAATTAATTTAGTATCGATACTTGTGCTTGACTTTTGTACTTTCTTGTAAATATTTTATTCCTGACGTAGTAGGTATTCCAAAGATTTACTCAAGACTAAGATTTCCCAGAAAGCTGCACAGATGCCTGTCGTTTAACAGTTTTTAGAATTTAAAAACGTTATTGTAAACTTCAATATAAGATTATTAAAAGGTTACATAATTATTTCTCAACACTTTTGATTTTGTATAATAAAAATTCAGGCAAAAAAATTGCATTAGAAGTTTATGTTGGGTCAATGTTAATTCTAAATAAACTATGCTGTATCATATTACGAGTATATTACCTATCCACAAACAATATTGCAACTTTTAGGATTTTAATGAATAATTGCAACATCATGTAGATAAAATAGATCTAAGTATATCTTATGTTGGGTCTATTTCGTTCAAATCGATTTTAATAATGCAATGTCTCAAGAATTTACAAACGGATTATTTTAACTTTAACGCAGCAAATCAAAAATATTACAAGGGTCTAACTCATTCAAATCGGTTTTCCTAGTTCATTAAAATTGATTTTTTAGCCCCAGTACAATCATCTTATTTTTTTTTTGACACATACAAATATATTACTTTGTGGGTGCCTTCTTTGCGACGTGTCCGACAAAGTTTTTAATGCGAAAATTTTCAGCGCTGCTGCGTTTTCGAATGCCTGATTCCAGGAATTCTCAATATAACGTAACTATGACTCTCCCACCTACAACTACCTACTCCTGGTACACCTACAAATTTAATTTACTTAATTTTTTTCAAGAAAATTAATATTAAAATTTACTCAACTGGTTCGACAAAAATCATGTTGCATATGGGGTATCCACAACCTTAAAATGTTATTTTTTACATAAAGAGTGACGAGACGAGCAGGCCATGTGCCTGATGGTAAGCAACATGCCTGACACATAACAGCACAGTGACACGCAGCTATTGAAACATGGCAGAGTCCATCATTACCTAGCACTGCACTGCGCTCGTCACCCAGATATCGAAGATATTATATCCATGAATATAACCATAAACATAATATAACCATTAATTTCGCTGGAAACATTGCTCTTCATATTATGTCGATGTTACGTCACTATTATTCCCCTTATTCACAAAGTTATTTTTTGATATCAATTTAGAAATTAAGGTTTACTTGTCCAACAAAAATCATGTTGCATAGATCACCACCCTAAAAATGTCGCATTGTATCTATTATACAATTAGCGTTTTAAAAATATACGTAGGTAGATGGGCCTACCTCGTCCTAAGTGATTTTTCCGATGCAGGCACCCACAAGGTAACTGTATTGGCTAGATGTGGGGCCTGATATCGACGTAACAGCGTCTCTGCATGGAATCTTAAGTGGAAGCCGCTATTCAGTGTAAAAAGTTTACTAAGATATATTCCATGGACTTTGTGGGTATGTTTGTAAAGAAGTAAAGAAGATTTGTTTATTACACGCACTGACACATAAACTGCACTAACGCCTAACAGCTAGAAGGTTCAATAGGCATGACGACTGATCCTGTAATTATATTAAATTATTTGCAACAATGACAGTATTTAAATAGAATAACATATGTACCAATTTTAATTCTGATATTTCTTTATTTAACTTAACTTTATGAACATTCAAAGCTGGATGGGCAAGTCCATTTTAAAAGTACGAAATTATTAGAAAATAAATTTACCATTGGATTACCCATTCAATTTCAAGTGACTTTGTGTTCAAACCAGTTTCCTAAACGCAATATTTAATATAGCTCATAAAAACTTTATGCGCGACCCATATACAATACGACACAGTGACGTCACGCTTTGGTAGTATTTTGTATGAAGCGTTTTAGGGAGAGTTCAAAATTGTGATTTTAAAATCGTGATATCACGGGAAGTTTTTAAGATAACAAAATAATTCTTTCACCAATGTTTTAGTTATTAAGAAACCTTTTGATAGCACATTCAACCAAAAATGAGTCGTTGTGCCTATTTCACAGTAATGAAAATGTAGGTTCAAACCCCACCGCCACCTCTGCGTACTTTTCAAAGTGAACGACGTCTACTCTCTTTCTACGAAAAACATAATTTCGTAATAAGCTCGCGACTTTCCTACTCCGGTTCAATTTCGATCCGTCGTTTCGTCCATTTAAATGTTCTTAGCCTAGAGTCAATAGAGTAAATGATCGAGCCACTCGATCTTCCGCGCAAGCACTGAAGGGAGTAGCCTTAACTAAAAAAAATTGTTCAACTCTTTATGCCATTTCTTGCGGGAGGGGAAAGTTTCACGTTAGCCGCACTAATACATACAAAACATACCTGTACCGATCCATTGCCGGTCATACTCACACAGCCAAATCACTAACACGTAAAAAATAAATCACCATTCACAAATCTAGCACCGCCCTCAGCCACAGTACTCCAAACAAACTCCATGGTCCACGCGGACTTGTACTTTGATAGAGGGGAAACGCTGTGTATACCTACTCCCTTCAGTGTTGCTCGCTGCCTAGAGTAGGCCTAGAACATATTTATAAACGTCAAATAATGTTCGACCGGACGAAACGTAGTAGAACCGCCCTTCTACCGCCTAACTAAATCGGCTATGCCTTTGCTATTGCGGTCTCTATCATTTCAAGCGGAAAGAAAAGTGTAAACCTATAAAAGTTAAAAAAAAAAGAGAGAAATATCAAAGCTAAGACATTTTTCCTTCGGCGGTAAATCTCTCGGAGTAGGAAAGTCGCGAGTCGTCGTATAAGTAGACGTCCAGTGGCGTAGTGTGACTTGACCCTTATATCAAATGGGTGATACTCGTAGCAAGAGTGAGTAGTAACGTGTTTTATATTAACTCAGATGTTATATGGCTAATTATAACTGTCCCAAGCTCTAAATAAAAATGTTTTTTAAAATAATACGTCACTGATTTAAATTACTAGCGGTCCATTCCGGCTTCGCTCGGATAATAACCTTCATACCAACTGCAGCGCCATCTGCCGGGGTGATTTGTGAATCTAAACCATCCAGGGCCCTACCTAAATGTATTCGAAAAGTCATTCAAATCGGTCGAGTCGTTTAGGAGGAGTTTACTGACAACGAAAAGTGGCATTGATTTTTGTATATATAATCCTGCTAAGTCTAAGTAGACCTATATTTCAATTGAGCTCAAATATCTAGTACTAGAATAAAACAATGGTCATGTTTGGATATTAAGCTATTGAAAACATACGTTTACAGGAAAAACGTCTAGCTATTGTGACGTTTTTCCTGTAAAGCTGTTGCATTTCGATTAGAGTTAACAGACACATTTCTAAGATTTTGCTTGATGCCATAATCAACCTACCTGCCTAGTATGATGCTTAACATTGCACATATTACTTGCCTCGACACTCATACTACCTCTAGTTCTTTCAAAAAAGTGTGTGTATAAGTTACTATTTTTAGGGTTCCGTAGCCAAATGGCAAAATACGGGACCCTTATAGATTCGTCATGTCTATCTGTCTGTCTGTGCGCCCGTATGTCACAGCCACTTTTCTCCGAAACTATAAGAGCTATGAGGGATCGTATTCGGAATTAAGTGATCAGTCAGAAGGCTACAACATACCTCAACGCATTTGTAAACTGAAGTAGCAAACGGCTAGTCATATCTGTCGCAGAACCGATAACCGTTGGAGTAGACGTGTTCTTGAGTGGAGACAACGAATCGGCAATTGTATTGTAGGATACCCTGAGATCATTTAGCTGATGCAATCGTTGGGGTAGACAGGCTCTGGAGTGTAGACCGCAAATCGGTAAACATAGTGTAGGACACCTTGAGACTAGATGGAGTTACGATATTCGAAAGGCAGCTGGTGGCGGTTGGAGACACAAGACCGAGGATCGGGCTGAGTAGCGTATCATGGGAGAGCCCCATATCCAGCAGAAAAAGAATACAGGCTGATGATGATGATGAGGCAGTGGATGGAGATGTAAAGATGAGAGTAGGGACTAAGGTAGCAGTGGACTAAGATAAGCTGATGATGATGAGGAAACCCACTAGAGATTGATTAAATTGGTCTGTACTGTCTCATCTGTCCTTCTTTAATGGGCAGTCAGCATCTCATCCAACAGACAGTTTGTTTTCCAAACGCACCAACATTACGTTCTGTGTATTTTTCGATGTACACGCACACAGAGGCGCGCGATGCATCACATAAACTGATGTTTGGCTGCCGTGCCAAAAAACACAAAGGAGTCACAGTGGATTAAGATGTTTTGGTACTTGATGATTTTTTGAAGTGAAAACTTCGTTGGTCGTGTTGAGAACTGTTTGGTATAAGAAAATCTTAGATTAGATTGACATGGTAATTTAGCGTTGTAACATTGAAGCAACATAGTGAAATGTGCGCGTGTAACACTTTTTTTATTGGTCTTAAAAAAGGCAGACGTCGTCTCGCTAAAACAAAAACTGTGTCACTAGATTTGGCCACATTTGCACGTGTGCGTTGTCAGGTTGGCACTGATAGGCTGACACGGACAAATATACACAAGTTTGCGCGTGTAAGGACCACTGATGTGTGCGTGTCAGTCTGTATGTGACAGCGCACACGTGCATACTATGTGGCCAACTCTATGGACACAGTTCTTGTTTTAACGAGACTACGTTCGACATTTTTTATACGTCTATGGGATGGATGAAATGCTGTGAGTTGACGTCACCAACATGAATACACCAACATAATAGTAGTACACTAATGTAGCTATACAGATTAGTGACGTATTGTGCAATATTAGTGCTATAATTCTAAGATTTTACTTCTATCGGCAGTGTTTTTGATCACCTATTTTTTTATTTAACTGAACGATTATTTAATTTTGTTTGGCAAGACTAAGAGATGGCAGGACGATCTACCACTATCAAAGAAGATTTGGAAGACTCTTGTTCTGCACCGGGAACATTAATGGGAGCCAAAAAAGACGTTTAGTTTATGAGACAATAATGAGCTGCAATAATGCATTATAATAAAAGTCAAGAGTCACATGCAAGGGCAGTTAACCTTGCACTGTGCCCCGCTATCGGCGGCACTCCAGTCGTCAAGTTTTGTTAAAATCTTTTTAGTCAAGTATTTACTGTAATAAAATCGGAATTAAAAAAAAACGAATAAGTATACAAACATAAAAAATATATTTGAAAACCCCGCAGACTTATGCTTGTCCTAGATTCTTATACAGATAGAGTCCTAGATTTTATTTCCAAAACCAGGATTTTAGGTCCAGGAATCGAACTAGTAAGCTATCCTACTACCAATATAGCCTTAAGTCAGTATTTTTTTCCATAAATTTTATTGTAAAAATATATTTATTATTTATTTGTTTAGTGGTCCAATCTTGAAACATTCTAATCTTATAATTTTTTACATTGTAGGTATACTGCTGTACTTGACAATTCAAGTTTTAAATAAGTATTTCATTTTGTACTTAAGCACATATCATATTAATTTTGTAGTTGTATTTTTGCAAAATGCCCACATAGATACGTTAGTAATGAAGATTCCAAGAAATCACATTTATTTATAGAAGTAGAAAATATCAAACCAGTTTCATGGCAACATGTTATACTTGATCTAAAAAACAGATTTGTTTACAGATGTTTAATCGTGTTTTAAGTATTTGTAGCTAAATATTCGTAAATTATATTATACTGTGAATTTTCAAACTATATTGTTGAAAGTAAAACATTAACAGAAATTGGAATGAAATTTATTTGAATCAAATTGAACAAAAATATTTCAAATTGCTGTAGAAACAGATATGTTATACAGATCATACTAAAAGTGGGGGAAAAACAGGAGAATAGTAATATAAAAATAACAAATAAATGAATATTAGTAAAAAGATCTTTTTTAATTATTTTGTTTTGTGCAGCTGGTATCTGGAATTAATAAGAATATTTAGTGTCATTATTAGGTCCTCCCACGTTTTCATATGTCCTTAACCTGCAAAACTATTTAAAAAAAAAACTTAGGTATGCATACTATAGGGGCAAGCAATTTGAAATATATATACCTCGCATTACTATCTAGGTAAGACAAGTAAGGACAAACGTAAGTCCATAAAAAATCAGTATTCAAGAATAATCTACACTTTAGCCAAATGATCAATACCGTTTAGTCGCAGTTTGAGCGGGATAAAAACTTATGAATTCAAAAATAGAACGTCGAAAAATGTGCAATACTCGTACATTTTGAAATCTGCGCTGCGCAGGCGACGTGTTTGTCACCAATCACAGGCAAGTTGTGCGTGTGTGAGTGGCCTTAGACGAAATTTTTACTAGTGTGTTTTATTGCTTATCCGTGAATAGAAGTGTATCAGTTATACTACATTTTATTTATATAGTAGCTAGTTATATGCTTACTTTTTCTTTGTTCCGGTAACTTGCATCACTATACAATTATCAATCATTAAAACACTACATTACCTGAGTAGGTACCTCTATTATTTTTTTATAGTTATTAAACATTTGTATGAAGTTTTACATTAACATCACATTAACATATTATAAAATCTGTTATAAACTCAATTTGGTATGTTCGAGTTATATAGCCGTTATAAAACAAAAAATAGACACTCGTTTTGGATTGATGACTTAAGTAGATCAAAAATTTAAATGTGCTCAGAGTAAGTAGTTACCTAACTACTACCCAGCACAGTACCTATACATAGTTGTAATTGTATTTTAGTTTTGTTAAAATTCGAAACGCCTTCGAAACTTTGAAAGACAACAGTATCTGATCTGTATTTCAGACTACACTTTCAATTTTGCTCCAAATTGTCATGTTTGCAGATATTTTTACTTAACAGCTATATTGCTGACCTACTACTAACATCATCAAACTACAAAATCAGGAAAAGTGATCAAAAGTCGAAGTTCGTTGTTTTTTAATACAAAAAACTTACCGTTACCTATGTTTTATTCCTAGGCCTATAGAGTATACGAGTACTATAGCTATTTGTGTGTCAAAATAAATGCAATTGAATCATCATAATATAATTTACATAAATAATAATTTTAATAAAACAACGATTTTAAATTAGTAATTTTTGTGTGGGTCAGCAGTTATTATTTTAAACATTAAAATCAACTTATCCTACACAATATACTACTTAATTTTCAAAAGCGCGGTAATCAATATAATTAAATTCTTCTATCAAGCGTTCTATCTTACTAAACATTTCCATCTATATTTTTTGACCAAACTATGGCATCGGCCGCAGATGTACATTACTGGCTCTCAAACTTTCCAGTTAAAGTAAGTAGGTATGCGTTATTCCGCCATTTTGCCTGGCTTTCGCAATAATGCTAGCGAGCTCTACCGATTGGTAGGAGCTGATACAATCTTTGAAAACACCTAGTATATGTCACCGTAAAATTCTAAAAATGGTCAGATTATAATCTGACATGTTTTATTATAAACTCACGGTAGATAACAAACTAACGTGTAGTTTGTAATCTGACGTCATTACATTATAGTTTCACAGTTTTTACATTTTTATAATTAAATCTCAATGCAGTTTCGCAGAACTGTAAACGCATTTAGGCGGATTTATCAGTGTAAAGTACTTTTAGCCACCTTGAGTGTCTGTTTCGTTTATTTTTCCAACGGCAACCGAGCCAAGTGCAGTAGGTGCAATGCAAAAATACCGACAAAATTCAAGGTCGGGAATCGGTAAAAATAACGTGTGCATTCTGATGCATCGTTGAATCTGTTTCAACGAATCTTTTCATGTGCATTTTTTTTTCGTCGTACGAATTTGGCCTAACACGTTTTTGCATTAGCCTTGTGAGTGTACTGTCGCATTTGGCACCGAACTGTGGTACGTATTTTTTTCTTGTCACTCGTTTTTATTGGTTAGATATTCTGGCTTATTTACGAGTACATATGTAGTTAATTATTATGTTATCATACCCAAATCGGGTTCAAAAGTGTAACACTGTAAAAGTGCATTGTAAAATAGAAACTGTAATAAATAAAAAAAAGAAGACCATTGAAATGTTACTCATATACAATATTATAAATGTCAATGTTTGAATGTCGATGTTTGCTTCTATCGGATCGGGCCGCAAATTGGAACACAGTTATATTACAGTCTGGAAGAACATATAAAGTACTTTTTATCCCGGTAAAATAACGGGTATGGGAACTATGTGGGAAAATCTGCTGAAGTGAGTGCTGCTAGTATATTAATAAATATTTGTGTCATAGGTAAACATTTACCGCCGTACATGTAACTTGACTTACTGTAATTTTTGCGTTTTGTTTGCTTAACGTCACAAAACTCTACCTACTCAAGTTTTTTACAGAAGGTCATTTTGAAAAGATCTTGAGCAAATGTTTAGAATACCTAGGCTGGTACAGGTACTAACAGATTACCACATGACACAGTCGACTGGGAGACATAAAATTACTCAACATAAGCAATATAGATCACATCTACCTACGTAATTCATCTTAGAAACAGGTTATAAGAAATAACACAATAAGCATCCCAATACAAACCATAGACAAAGTACACGACCGCCTACATCCACGCGCATTACATCACCAAAAAAACCAACCAATAGCGGACGTTCTAAGTTTGAATCACCAGAGAAAAAAAAACTCGCTTGTCATGAATCAGTCGTGGCGTTATTTTAATCGCCCCATTCATAGATATAGGAGTGGCCTAACCGACACACGTAGATAAATAATTTCGAAAATAGAATGTGTTCGATTCTAAATTTGAATTTAAAATGTTCTGCGCTGGCAGCGCTTTGTAACGAAATTTTATATGAATATTGTATTCGTGAACTTTGCAACTCTGTAGTCTGTTTCAAATGTTTTTGTAATAAATGATATACTAAGAACATATATTTGCTTGTTCTGTAAACGTGTGTTACGTAGTTTGTTAAGGCATAGTAAAACACGTTTTTGTATTATTATCTGTTGAGTTAAAATTCAATATTTAACGTTATGCGAAACTTTTTCTAAATTTTGTTACAATAGGCTAATTACTCGTATTTTATCTACCCGACATTGTGAGTAAGTGGCAGAAAATACATATAACACAAATCGCATACAACTTCCCATATTTTTATTAACTAACTTTTAAGAAACTTTCATATCGTTGGAGTCTTATAAATATATGGACGTCTCTACAACCAACATTTCTCAAAAACGCCTGAATCAATTTTGTAAATTCTATGAGAAGAGAAAACATGTTAGACGCTTTTTGAATTAGTGAAATCTGGTGAGTTTACCAACCAACCATTAGATACATTAATGTATTACCAACATACTTGAAAACGGTAAAATTGACATTCGTATTGCGGACATATTTACCTATTAGTGCTGTGTAATACTAAAATTCTAAGTTACAATTTATCTGTTCTATTGGCATCCCCCTATGACTGTACCTTTTTCTTGTTTCAAATGATATAATATTATATATGTATTTCTTAGAGGTAATTATAATTCTACTAATAATTAAATTAATGTAATTTTATCTCATGCAAAATAGAGTACATTGTTAGATGTTCATAATGCCAATGATCAATCTTTTTTGCCAAGAAAGTGACATATGGAAATATAAAGATCAAACATAAGCTTAGTACAAAATTTATTTATTCATTCTCTAATTTATTTCCATTCTTAATTTCTAAGTTTTTTTAAATGTATATAAAAATTATAAACACTTTAAAAAAACTTACAAACTAGAGTGCCGCAAGCAGCAGGACAAGGCCCAAGCTACCGGTGGTTAGGGCTCCAGAGTGAGGAACCTCATGACGATGCGCGCTGTGTCAAGGATGACCCCCTTCTGCATCTGACCCTTGATCCAACCGTCTAGCGAAAGTCTCTTAAGATGTTGGTCGAAACTTTTCGCTATGAGGCCGTTTTCCGGCACGACTATTGGGACTATGATCGTCAAATCAATATCCCACATGCCAGTAACCTCATGAGCCAAGTCAAGGTCCTTGCTCATCTTGTCCTTCTCGGCTTATATATCTCTGATATCGACGATCACAGCTCCGCGCTGAGGCTTGTCTACCAGCACGATATCAGGTTTATTGGCGACAATAGTCCTGTCCGTGACGATAGAACGGTCCTAGTAGAGCAACGCACGACCATTTTCGATAACTGGCAGAGGTGCGTGCTTATAGTACAGCACCTCGGACTCGACAAGGCCGTATCGAAGAGCAAGTTGCTATTGGATAATCCTAACTAGCCGTTAGCAAGATGCGAAAAACTTGAAATTACATGACGAAGAGATTTGCCTGGACGGCGGCAGGCCCGACAAAAGTCGACCGTACCGTCTTTCATTATGTAATTCCGGTAATTGTTCGTCTTGACTTAACTTCCGCAATGGCACAGGCAAACCCCTCGGTTTCTCCGAAGAGGTCCCCGGAGCGCAGACAGTTCACCGACGCGAGCAGATTCACATCGGGCCCCGTCAGGCCCCGATAGAACCGCCCGTTCAGCTCCTTGCTCTTCCACACTTCCTTGCGATCATCAGTGCTAAGCGCCGATGGTTTGCGCCAGTTCTCGTTTGCCAATGGAAGAGGCGTAAAGCCTCTGTCAACTGCCACAACATCAATCTATTTACCTAAGAAAGTGGCATATTATGGAATTATAATGATTACCTATACATACCTACCTATCTATCTATCTGTACATACGTTTAGTACAAAACTTATTTATTATAAACGGGGTTGGGAACTAGGCAAGTAAATCTGCGGGATATTGCTAGTCTCATTTAAATTCTCTCAATCGTACAATGAAGTGACGTCACTTGAAACTCCTAAGCACTGTATCCTCGTCATTTATTTTTTTGTAAAACAAAAGAAAAAATACGTTTAATACTTTTTTTTTCAATAGTCTATCTGACTAACTAGTTTTTTTTTTTGTTATCATGGACCACCCAAAAAATTTGTATTTTTTTTTAAACTTGTAGTCCTGATTTAGTATTTTAATTAACACAAGAACTTTAATTTTCACTATTCCACCACCAACATGAGTTTTACTAATTTAAGTATATTTTCACAATAGCAACACAACGTTTGGCAGGTTAGCTAGCAGCATTAGTTTAAAATAATATTAGCAACTACTGAAGACTCCAGTAGTAGCAATATTAACGTTAAAAATGGCTGCCCATCCGGCCCCGGCGTGAATTTGTGCATAAAACTGCATCGGGCGCATTACTCGATCCATTTTAAAATAGAATCGGCTAGCGCATAGTGCACAACGATGGAAAATGGCGGAAGTGAGTGATTACTTACTTGTTACTATTTTTGAGCGAATACGAAACTATGTTATTAAAATTACGTGTTGATATGTAAATATAACTCTTAAAACAGAACATGCTATCGTTTTAACAAATAATACTATGTTCCGGTTTGAAGGGCAATGTTTCCATAGAAATTACTGGCTATAGATCATCACATATCGGTGTATGATGAGCACAGTGCAATGATATGCAACAAATTGAGTATTCATCTTCAAATTGCTGCGTGACACTTGGCTGATATTGGCAGGCTTATTGCTTATTGCTTACCATCAGCCACATGTCCTGATCGTACCGTCACTATATTTCAAAAACAAATCTATCCTAGTACAACTTCTGAACATATGCATCTCCCATGGTTCCCAAATTAAGACGATCCTTTTCTATCCACTACCTGTAGTGTTAAGATATGTCATCACTTCATCTTGTCGCAAGGTGTCCTAAGATACGTTAGTTGATTCGAGGTATTCACTCAAGGACACCTCTACCCCAACCGTCATCGGTTCTGCGTCAGATATGACCGGTCCATTGCTACTTCAGTTTGCTGATGCATTGAGCTACTTGTATGTCGGTAGTCTTGGTTCACTGACTATAATTATTCATTTAAAAAGTTTAATAAATTCTAAAGTAGCATTGATAGTAGAAACAAACTCAATTAACTCTATTCGTATAATATTTAAATGTTTATTTTTAATTACACATAGGGTTTTACATAAAATAGAGGTAGTAGAATAGGTTTTGTCCTAAAGCATGAAGCACACATTGTTAAGGTAGAAATTTAAGTTACCGTTTTCTGGTTTCATGACTCTCGTTTAAGACCAACTGGTGCTGATTTTGGTGATTATATATGGATGCCAATACCGGCCTTGTAAAATGTGCACTGAGGTAGAGATCATGGAAACCAAAACAAAACGTTTAAAAAATAAAATACATATTTTTATATAGAGTTCCGAATTATGGCAATACTTTGATATTTTAACGACATGATTTTCAGATTTACTTAGTTTATACATATTTTTAAATGATTTTAATGTCACATTATACCTAGATTTATCAATGTAACTTTGAATTATTTTTAAAGTAATAATTATGTAGGTATTTATTTTGTAAGTAAACAATAAAATTTTGAAATACCCATGAACTCTGCCTTTATCGTCGTACATTTTGATTTGAACTCTACAATTTCAATGGGTAAAATCTCTTTAAAAATTGTTACGCCTCTATTTTCGTTACGTAACATGTATTCTACACCCCGCCTTACAATCGCCAGATTGCCTTCTTTCAGTCAACTAAAATAAACATGTACGATATTTACCAGGTCTTTCGAATGCACGCTGCACACACGCGCACCGACTTACCTATTTACACAGCGTATATGTGTGTGTAATAGTGCTGTGCTGATTTATCTTTCGTTTTTTTTTATTTCTGTTTGAGCAGCTTACATTAGTGATTATAGTTAATAATAGATACTTAGATACACATATAAGATAGTAATCTGGTCGTAATCTGTAGAGATATGACATCCATGGGATCTAACAGAGTTTTAGAAGTGAATAATATGTTCAATTTTTTTTATTATAATAGTATTTTGCTGTGATGTCTATGTAATTCCTGTTCCTTTGAAATTTTCGTGATTTTCCCATACTAAGAGTTCGTACTGGATCTCCAGAGTGAACTGGAACACATTACCTAGTGTTGTATTTGATGGGATTCCTATACCATTTAGTAGTTCCGTAAAAATCTTGGAGTAGTGTTTGATCGTACCTTATCATGGGATTGCCATGTCAAGACAATCAGTAGTAAATTATTTGCGTCCGGTAGGTCCTTAAGACGTCTCCGTAACTTTTACCCACTGCCACTAAAATTGCTCTTGCTCAGTCTCCTCCTTCTTCCTATCCTGGATTACGCTGACGCCTGTTATCTTGATCTTAGAGAGGACCAGCTAGACAAACTTGAGCGCCTCCAAAATTTCTGCATACGATTCATATTTGGATTACGCAAATATGATCACGTGTCCCAATTTCGTGTGCAGCTCAAGTGGTTACCCATTCGTCTTCGTCGGAATGCTCACATTCTCTTTTTCTGTACAATATTTTGTTTAATCCTTCCTCCGCACTACCTTAAGGAACGCTTTACCTTTTGCAAGATTACCATCAGCTTCCTTTAAGGTCAAATTACTCTCTTTACCTCATGACCCCTTCGGCTCGAACTGAAACTTTTATGGCAAGTCGTTTACTTACAGGGCAACTCAGTTGTGGAATGAATTACCTGTCCACATCAGACATTCTCCTTCTCTGAATACATTCAAAACCAATGTTAAACAATTTTATTTGTTGAAAATGTAGTTTGTTGTTGTTTGTCGATTTTCTCCAGTTGCAATTACAGATGTATTTATATTGTATTTATTAGTATGTATTATATGTAGGTATTTAATTATTCTATTTTATTTTTATCATAATTCTTATTTTTTTTCCAATATATATGTTTGCTTTGTTTAATTCTTATTTGCACACCCCGTATACTTGTCCAATTATTATTTCCATCCTAAGGTTGCCTGGAAGAGATCGCTTTCAGCGATAAGGTCGCCCATTGTCGCACTACTGTAAAATGTATTGTTCTTTTTTTTGTGTTTAATTTTGTTTGGTGTGTCAATAAAGAGTATATCTATCTATCTATCTATCTAAGAGTAGCAATTTTCACCTATTTTCATTAAGTAGGTACTCGTAGTTTTTGCAAACATAGGGGTAGTAATAAACAATATTTACATACTAACAATGTTATACACGTGTGCAAACTTTCACAGATTATAATATTAGGTACTTTTATATTATTATGATATTACTAACAAGTATTTGTAATATATTTTTTTTCTCCGGCACTACCTGGAAACACCTACCTATCATTTTATACATAATAAATATTATACTATACGATCACTATCTTTGGACCCGGAAAAAAACTATAGTAGGTACCTACGGCTTTACCTACATCAAATAAACATTGATATGTAAAGTTTAAACGTAGATAAATAGATATTGTGATTTTGAATCAGTCTTCCGTCCTGTGTGTCTATGACCTAAGGTTTCGAAACGTAGACACTGCCAGTTAAACGGTCCACAAAAAAAAAATTTTTTTATAGAAATGTGTCATTCACCGCAACACACTAGGCTAGAATAGTGTATTATGGTCGTGACGCTCTCCTTGTGAGAGAATGCTCTGAATCCCAGCTGTGGGAACATTTAGAGAGCTGTTAACATACGACTTCCAAAAAATAAAAATTATTCAAACAGTTTTGGTGAGCAAAATCTTTATCCTTGCCGATTTTATAGCAAAACTGTATATTTCCTATAGTCTATACATAGCTCAGTAATGGATGATCGTAATATATAAAGAAATGTTTACAAGTTCGTTTGCGCGTTTGATGTAGGTGTGTTTGTGTGAGTGAGCTGTAAATCTTTTTCGCTGTGTGCGTTGCTTTGTTAGCGTTCATTCTTTAGACAGAAGAGTAGATTTCTTATGTAATAAAGGTTTTATAATTCTACATGTTTAACCTCGGCTTACTTAAAACTCCTTAGTAGACTTAAGATACTTAAGTCTAGTCAAGTTTGCTCCAGATTAGTTATTATTAGTTTAAATTGACCTCGAGACTTAGCTGGTGATAATTTTGCCCCCAGAACCAGTGGTCGTAGTTTCGATTCCTCCCCACAACACACATTTTACGTCTGTGCTATCTGTGCTATAGGCTTTTTTTATTTTTAGATGTAATAAGTAAAATTTGTTAAGTAAAAGTTGTTTCAAAAACAATTACGAATTCACTAGTTGCATTTTGGTAATTTATCTTTATTAGATTATTTTAGACTCTTAGACCACGTCTGGGCCAGAGCCCAACACGCATGTGCTCACTCAGTAGGCAGCACGGGATGTTTTGAAAATAAGAAAATTGAATCCAAAACCATGGAATAGCCCCGGATTCCGTTGAGGTCAATTTAAATCACTCCTCTATTATTATACGCGTAACATCGAATATCGCCTTTTCTATTGCCTTATCAGGTTGTCTGGAAGAGATCGCTCTTAGCGATAAGGCTGCCATTTGTTTCACTAGATTTAAGAATTTACCTTTTTGTTTTATTCATTTTTGGTTTAGTGTTGTGAACAATAAAGTGTTTCTATATATCTATCTATCTATTGAATTAAAAAGAACTTATATTGAGTTACAAATAAGTGGAAAAATTACTTTAGAATCATCTATACGAGTAACACCACACACAATTATACCTCGTTAAATTGCAATGCAAGTTAAAATTTCAGTAAATGAGTCACTCAGAAGTCTACTTTTTAAGTGTCATTTGCTTCGGTTATGTTACTAAATACCTATGTATCTATTTTAAACTCGTTTAGTAATATTTTTTTTTTATTTATAAATATTGGTGGACAATTCACACACAACACCATCTGACCCCAAACTAAGCAAAGCTTGTACTATGACGGCCAGATAGCTGATATAATACATATATAGTTTTAAATACATACTTATTATAAATAGAAACACCCAGACACAGTGCAAACATTTGAATTCATCACACAAATATTTGCACTGGGTGGAAATCGAACCCACGACCCTCGGCTTTTCAGGCAGAGTTACTACCAACTGAGCCACATTTAACTCGTTAATTGAGGTAGGTAAGGTCAATTTTCGTCTAACGGAGTATATAAAACTATTTTTAAGAAATAATCGACGGGATGAAAATAATCCCAATTACTTAAGTAGTTCTTTTTGAAGATTTTTATTAATCAGGTTTTCGAGAGTTTTTGTTTGAGTTTACACTTTGGTTGCCAATTAGTGTGTAGAAACCTTACTTTTGAGCAAACATATACCTTTTTCAAACTTGTTCAATGTTATTTTCGGTTATGGAAAATCAGTTTTATTGGATATTTTTGTTCTTTACTAGGATAGTACAGATTCATGGTTAAAACTCGTCAAATGAATTTTTCCTCAAGATCCAAGATGTCGCAATATTTTGCTTACGTCACACCGTTCACTTGAATACTACGTGATAGGTATTTACTTCAATAGAGTGCTCATAGTTTTAAGAAATGTAGGACTTACTTATTAAGTTTTATTGCTCCAATTTGATCAATTATCGTTGATTATTGGCGCCCCTGGTTTATGACGTTGAAAATCATTCGTAGCCACCACCTTGCTTTTTTTTTAAACTTACCAGTACTGGTAGTAGCTTGTAAAAGCGGAATCGTTGTACGGTACATGTTTCAAAGATTCGAATGAAAAGATTTGACTCTAATACTTTCATGGTAAGAACGTCTAAGCTTTAGAAGCCTTGTCTGAGTGAGGGTTTCTCGATGGTTACTTATGATGGTTGCTACTTTGATGTTTTAAAACCAAGAATGAATGGATTCTTCTAGGGAAGCACGCTCCATCGTTCACTGCATCGTCGCTTATATCAGGCGATATAGTAAGTGTAAACCTGTAATTTTAAAAAGTACTAGAATCAGACTGAGAATTGCCTTACTCCCGTTATTTTCTTTTTCTTCTCCTAATCCAAGATATAATTAAATAAGACCACAAATAAATTTACAAGAAGAACGGATTTAAAAATTTTGAATAACCCCCGACTACTTCGGATTTATTATCTGTACAAGGTTTTACTAGTCAAGCCCTTCCATTTGATACCCATATAAAGGGGGTTGTGAAAAAAGAAATGTATTTCACCATTTTGTGGTAGCGGCCTTGATTCGGCTTTGACCTTGGATTTTCAATTTTTTATATTGTAAAGTATTCTACTAGTCAAGTTTTTTCGTTTGATACCCATATTGAGGTAGTAGTGAAAAAATTAATATGATTCGTCATTTTGTGGAGGCGGCCATCTTAGATTTGAAATTTATTATACTGTAATGTATTTTACTAGTCAACCTCTTTTATTTGATATCCATATTGAGGTAGGTTGTGAAGAAATATTTTGTTCGCCATTTTGTGGAGGCGGCCATCTTGAATCGATATTAACCAAACATAGCTAAGAACATCCGCACGGATATTAACCTTCAATTAAAAAAACCCGCATCGAAATCGACCCAACCGTTTGAGCTCTACGGTGCCACAGACAGACACACAAACAGACAGACACACAGCAGACAGACATCGACGTTAATCTTATAACACCCCTTTTTTGATCGGGGGTTAAAAAGATAACCTATCAATGAAATATGAAGTAGTTAAGTAGTTAAATAACGTAGTTCAATAACTTTGCCACCAGTGTTTTTGAATAGAGCTAGAATTGCATAGAATACCGTGGAACGAACCGTAAAATGTGAAAGCGGCGCATGCGCTATACGACTAGTTACCATTTTGTATTTTTAGCGCCAAAAAAGTACTTAAAATATTTTGAAACAATTTATAGTAATGAAATCGCAAAAACAATGTGTGAAATTAGATGTTTTGTACGGCTTTAAGCAGTAGAAGCAGCCCACAATATAAATGCTATGTAGTCACTGAAATTCAAATTCTTAGTGTCTTGTTCTGCATTTGCTGCAGTAGGGATACCATGGGGTTAAACTTTATCGGATTTTATCACCATATTACAAACGTAACACCAATGCTTGTGCTCAAAAAACGTGCCATCTAATATATAAAATTCTCGTGTCACAGTTTTCGTTGCCATACTCCTCCGAAACGGCTTGACCGATTTCAATGAAATTTTTTGTGCTTATCTGGTATCTATGAGAATCGGCCAACATCTATTTTTCATCCCCGTAAATGTTAAGGGTAGTCCACCCCTAAATTTTATTTTTTAGTTTTTAGACAAAAATTTGAATTTCTGTTTTTTTATGATACAACATACAAAAATACATACAATCCTCAATTTTCACCCTTCTACGATCAACCCTTATTTTTAATAGCCATTTAGTAATTTAATCATTTTTCATCCCCGGTCGTTAACTGACCAATCGTCATATAATTAGTAGTTATCCCCGCCAGTTGTCTACAGGTGTCACTTCTGACCCAGTAAACAGCACGATAATTTGGGGATCAAAAGTAGCCTATAGCATATTTATAGTTTCAAAACGCTAATCTCGGGAACTACTGGACCGATTTAAAAAAATCGTTCACCGTTCTTTCATATGTACGTAATCCTTGAATGCTGTAGGTTATAAATATGTACCACGGGCGAAGCCGGGGCGGGCCGCTAGTAATATATGTTTCAGTTACTCGGTTTACAAATAATCAACTTTTGTGATATCAAACGAACACAAAAGGATACAATAATAATTATTGAGCTAAATTGCTCTTTGAAACGAAGTTCTTTTTCCCACTTGTAAAACAAAAGTCTATCGGAAAGCAAAAAAAAAAATCGTTCCAACCGGAGTTTCCATTTTATCTATATTTTATTAATTTGACAGCTCTTTGGCATTAGTGAATCTAGAGCAAATGTTTTGAATACGGTGGTTTGTGTATGGTATAACAAGTAAACCTAACACCTAATAATCTTATTTTAAAAAATAACTAGCTGGTTTAGTTTCCTGGTCTTTCAAACTAATTTCTTTTTTATCATGGATTTTTTATAGCCCCTTTCAAAAATATTAATTAAAAGAGTGCTCATTTATTTCTGCAACCTTGCATAAAATGTCATCATGCACTAGCCACATAGAACTAGCATCCCCACTACCCTGACTCAGGCTGCGCGGGCGCCGTGTCGTCAGGTTGGTCCTCAATGGCATTATTAGGCAGAACGACGCCATTTGATTTTATACTAGCTTTAGGGTTAAGAAATTGTTTATGAGGATAGGATCAGATTTAAGAATTTACCTCTCTAGGCACAATTAATATTTAGAAACCTGGTAATGTTGTTGTCATTATCATTGCTAACTATAGAACCTAAAACTAAAATCGCTTGAAGTTCTTGACTAACCCATATGTTATTTGGTCATTGCTCAGTGAATCCTGTCTGAGGGATAACCAGAGATAAACGATAGAAAAAACGAGCACACTAAAATTATAATCATTTCAAAATCCAATGCGTTAAAATTTTTTTGTCGTAATTTATTTAAGGAGAAGAGCCTACAGGGAAGATTGTCATTTGCATTAAGTTACCTAATCCTAGAAAGGCTAAGCATATTTTGAAACTCGATTTTGAGGTGAGATTATTATGAAAAGTTGCTAATTTTGTCCAAATACGTCCCGTGACGTGGTTAGATACCTGGTGTGCCTTTACTATGACTTCTACTACTGGTCGATATAATACATACAGTAACTGTAATAGTTAAGAATCTAAAGTCATGAAAGATAAAAAACATTTCAACAGGATGTTTGAAATCATTAATATTCAGATGATTATAAATGATTTACCCAATTCTCCCGGCTTGTTCAAACAGCTTAGACGATGGCGAAATTTAACTCGATAAAACCACACGAGGTAGCCATAAGATAAACAAAATTATAAAATAAATTAACACTATCTATTTTTAAGAAAGCGGAAAGCTCGGATATTACCGATTCGTTGTTTAAAAATAATATCCTTTTATTAAACAGCAAAAGTGTCTTGTACAACTTAGTCGTGATCAAATTCTCACACAAAGCGCCATTGCTAAAAAACCCTAATGCTGCACATAATTGGCAAATGATTTATCTTCAAAATTCATAATAAATTAAAAATAACTAAAATAAACGTAAAATCAGTGTTAAAACACTATATTTTTGTTCCACTGCTGGGACTCAGGGTAGATCTCTCTAAAGTATCATGTGTTAAAACTTCAAATGAATTTTTCCTCAAATTCCAAGAACTTAAAAATTTCTTTGATGTTTTCACAACCGTTCACTTGAATCTTTATACCTACTTTAGAAATTTGAATGTGCTTATGTTTCTTCAGAAATGTAGACGAAAGTCTTTAACCAGTGCGTGTTGCCATTGATGGCTTATCGTTGATTACTTAACCTTCCTTAACTGTGGGACTCATAACAAAAACTCACACAGCGAGCTATGGAGAGGCTATACTCCTTGGTCTCTTTGCGCGACAGAATCCGTAATGAGGATATTCGCAAAAAACGGAATCGTTGTATAGCTCAAATGTTTCAAAGCTGAAGTGGCAATGGGCAACATTTGACTCATAACTGACAACCGATGGGGAAGAAAGGTTCTCAGTGGCGACCACGAACTGGAAGACGCCGTGTTGGACGGCCTCCCACTGATGGACAGATGACCTCACAAAGGTGTTTTAAAAACCAAGAATGAGGTTGCGCAGGACCTTTCGTTGTGGGAAATCTGGGGACGCTCTATCGTTCACTGCATCGACGTCTTGCGGCTGATGATGATGATATAGTTTCTTGCGCCTTCTGTAATTTCTTCAAAAGTACTGAATCAGACTTGAGATAACCTTACTCCTGTTATTTTCATTTTCTTCTCCTAATCCACGGAAATGTTAAATAAGACCACTCTTCGCGTTCAACAAGAAGAACGGATTGTAAAATTTTGAATAACCCCCAGACTACTTGGATTTATTATCTGTACAAGGTTTATACTAGTCAAGCCCTTCCATTTGATACCCATATAAAGGGGGGTTTGAAAAGAAATGTATTTCTCACCATTTTGGTAGCGGCCTTTGATTCGGCTTTTAAACCTTGGATTTTCAATTTTTTATTGTAAAGTATTCTACTAAATCAAGTTTTTTCGTTTGATACCCATGAATAATTATTGAGGTAGTAGTGAAAAATTAATTGATATCCTGGTCATTTTGTGAGGTTTTGCCATCTTCAGATTTGAAATTTATTATACTGTAATGTATTTTACTAGTCAACCTCTTTATTTGATATCCATATTGAGGTAGGTTGTGAAGAAATATTTTGTTCGCCATTTTGTGGAGGCGTACCATCTTGAATCGATATTAACCAAACATAGCTAAGAACATCCGCACGGATATTAACCTTCAATTAAAAACCCCGCATCGAAATCGACCCAACTGTTTGAGCTCTACGGTGCCACAGACAGACACACACAAACAGACAGACACACAGCAGACAGACATCGACGTTAATCTTATAACACCCTTTTTGATCGGGGGTTAAAAAGATAACCTATCAATGAAATATGAAGTAGTTAAGTAGTTAACAACGTAGTTCAACAACTTTGCCACCAGTGTTTTTGAATAGAGCTAGAATTGCATAGAATTGTACCGTGGAACGAACCGTAAATGTGAAAGCGGCGCATGCGCTATACGACTTGAGTTACCATTTTGTATTTTGTAGCGCCAAAAAGTACTTAAAATATTTTGAAACAATTTATAGTAATGAAATCGCAAAACAATGTGTGAAATTAGATGTTTTGTACGGCTTTAAGCAGTAGAAGCAGCCCACAATATAAATGTGGCGTAGTCACTGAAATTCAAATTTAGTGTCTTGTTCTGCATTTATGCAGTAGGGATACCATCTTCTCAAACTTTATCGGATTTTATCACCATATTACAAACGTAACACCAATGCCGTGTGTTCAAAAAACGATCCATCTAATATATAAAATTCGTACCACAGTTTTCGTTGCTTATACTCCGAAACGGCTTGACCGATTTCAATCTAAATTTTTTTGAAGCTTATCTGGATCTATGAGAATCGCGCCATTTTCTATTTTTTCATCCCTGTAAATGTTAAGGGTAGTCCACCCCAAATTTTATTTTTAGTTTTAGACAAAAATTTGAATTTGTTTTTTATGATACAACATACAAAAAATACATACAATCCTCTAAGTTTCAGTAACTTGATACGATCAACCCTTATTTTTTAATAGCCATTTTAGTAATTTAATCATTTTTTCATCCCAATCGTTAACTGACCAATCGTCATATAATTAGTAGTTATCCTCGCCAGTTGTTCTACAGGTGTCACTTGACCCAGTAAACAGCACGATAATTTGGGGGTATCAAAAGTAGTCTGCTTAGCATACCTATAGTTTCAAAACGCTAATTCGAACTACTGAACCGATTTAAAAATCGTTCACCGTTCTTTTCATATGTACGTAATCCTTGAATGCTGTAGGTTATAAATATGTACCACGGGCGAAAGCTGGGGCGGGCCCGCTAGTAATATATGTTTCAGTTACCGGTTTACAAATAATCAACTTTTGTGATATCAAACGAACACAAAAGGATACATTGTAATAATTATTGAGCTAAATTGCTCTTTGAAACCTTTTGAAATGAAGTTATTTTTCCCACTTGTAAAACAAAAGTCTATCGGAAAGCAAAAAAAATCGTTCCAACCGGAGTTTCCATTTTATCTATATTTTATTAATTTGACAGCTCTTTGGCATTAGTGAATCTAGAGCAAATGTTTTGAATACGGTGGTTTGTGTATGGTATAACAAGTAAACCTAACACCTAATAATCTTATTTTAAAAAATAACTAGCTGGTTTAGTTTCCTGGTCTTTCAAACTAATTTCTTTTTTATCATATTTTTTTATCCAAGCCTTTCAAAAATATTAATTAAAAAGTGCCCCTACATTTATTTCTGCAACCTTGCATAAAATGTCATCATGGCCACACTAGCCACATAGAACTAGCATCCCCACTACCATGACTCAGGCTGCGCGGGCGCCGTGTCGTAACCGAAATTCTACCGGTCCTAGACAATGGCATTATTAGGCAGAACGACGCCATTTTGATTTTATACTAGCTTTTAGGGTTAAGAAATTGTTTATGAGGATAGGATCTACACAACAGATTATAAATATTCTCTAGGCACAATTAATATTTAGAAACCTGGTAATGTTGTTGTCATTATCATTGCTAACTATAGAACCTAAAACTAAAATCGCTACCAGTTCTTGACTAGCCCATATGTTATTTGGTCAATTGCTCAGTGAATCCTGTCTAGGGGATAACCAGAGATAAACGATAGAAAAAAACGAGCACACTAAAATTATAATCATTTCAAAATCCACGCGTTTTAATTTTTTTTGTCGTATAGTTTATTTAAGGAAGAGCCTACAGGGGAAGATTGTATTGGGCATTAAGTTACCTTAATCCTAGAAAGGCTAAGCATATTTTGAAGTTTGAGATTTTGAGGTGAGATTATTATGAAAAGTTGCTAATTTTATCCAAATACGTCCCCGTGACGTGGTTAGATACCTGGTGTGCCTTTTCGCTTGATCTTCTACTACTGGTCGCCCCAGCTACTTACAGTAACTGTAATAGTTAAGAATCTAAAGTCATGAAAGATAAAAAAACATTTCAACGGGATGTTGAAATCATTAATGTTCCAGATGATTATAAATGATTTACCGAATTCTCCCAGTGTTCAAACGCTAGACGATGGCGAAATTGCGGTGATAAAACCACACGGAAGCCATAACATAAAGAAAATTATAAAATAAATTAACACTATCGCTTACCTTCAAGCGGAAAGCTCGGATGTTACCGATTCGTTGTTTAAAAATAATATCCTTTATTAAACAGCAAAAGTGTCTTGTACAACTTAGTCGTGATCAAATTCTCACACAAAGCGCCATTGCTAAAAAGCCCTAATGCTGCACATAATTGGCAAATGATTTATCTACAGAATTCATAATAAATTAAAAAATAACTAAAATAAACGTGTTAAAACACTGTTCCCGTTCCCACTGCTGGGACTCGGGGTGATCTCTCACAAAGTATCATGTTTTTATACGTAAAGTTTAGTGCTCTTTTTATTCGAAATTTGTTACGAACTTCAAAATTTCTATTTGATGTTTTTAAAAACGGAACAAAATCTTTATACCTACTATTAGAAATTTGAATGTTTTTATGTTTCTTCATAAGTAGACGAAAGTCTTTAACCAGTGCGTGTTGCCAGTGATGGCTTATGGAACTGAGACTTAACGTTCCTTAACTGTGGGCCTCATAACGAAGCTCAAACTCACACAGCGAGCTATGGAGAGAGCTATACTCGGAGTCTCTTTGCGCGACAGAATCCGTAATGAGGATATTTGCAAAAGAACGAAAGTGGCCGACATAGCTAGAGTAAGCAAGCTGAAGTGGCAATGGGCAGGCCACATCACTCGCATAACTGACAACCGATGGGGAAGAAAGGTTCTCGAGTGGCGACCACGAACCGGAAGACGCCGTGTTGGACGGCCTCCCACTAGATGGACAGATGACCTCACAAAGGTCGCTGGAAACCGCTGGTTGCAGGTTGCGCAGGACCTTTCGTTGTGGAAATCTGGGGGGAAGGCCTATGTTCAGCAGTGGACGTCTTGCGGCTGATGATGATGATGTGTGTTTCTTGCGCCTTCTTTCTTCTTTCTTCTTCAAACGCCTGAAAGAATTGTACATAACTTATATTATTGAGCACAATTACATTAGTCTTCAGCTATAGCACGGAAATGTTAGACATTAACTTGGACTCTTCGCGTTCAAATAGCTACTGGGTACTTGGTTGTTATGGGCAGGCTTGTTGCTCACCATCAGACGGTTGATTTGCTCATTTAATCAGCTTATATTTAAAAAACATGCCTTAATCAGCTTATATTTAAAAAACATGCCTGCCACAGGAACTGCCGATAGAACAAAATGATTTTTTGCATTGTTTGACGTATTAAAGAGACGTTAAATTTTAGAAATTAAAAACATACAAATTTCATATGTTTATTAATGAAATGCAATTTCAAATACAAATATTAAAAATAGTAATTAAAATATATGTATGAATCTCAAAATTAAATAGAACAAAATTTATGATTTTTTTGCATTGAGTGACGTATTAAAGACGTTAAATTGAAAATTAAATTGTTTGTTGAAAATTTGATATGTTTATTACATGAAATGATTTATTCTACAAATATTAATATAGTAATTAAAATATATGTATGAATCTCAAGAAAAGCGTTTGGTAAAGATGACATGAAAATTTGAGTTCCATGGTTTTTGTTATTCTTCCAAAAAGTGCCCATAGTGTTTATACCTCTGAATAGCAGACATTTTAACTTCAAAAAACGCAGATGAAACTGTAGCACGCTGCTAGTATTGGCATAATTTCTTCAACTTCAACTCTGGTTTATGGCTTTTATTGTGGTTTAGCCTCACAATTTCGTCAATGTAAAGTATAAATCTATACTAATATTATAAAGCTGAAGAGTTTGTTTGTTTGTTTGAACGCTAGGATCTCGGGAAATACTGGTCCGAATTGAAAGATTCTTTTTCTATTGGATAGTCCATTTATCGAGGAAGGCTATAGGCTATGTAAAATAACGCTAATATTAATAGAAGCGGAGTATGAATAAAGAATGTAACAAAATCGAGAAAAAATATTCCTTTTAGAGTTTTCGTACGTTTCGTGCTTTGACATGACACATGACAGCATGTGTCTAAGATTGCGTCATTGAATATCACAGATTACATACCTCTTGAATATGAAACCTTTGCTAATCAATTTTTTTTGTCTAAGTCTGAGTTGGTACAACCAGTTTCCGACAGGTGGCGTAGCAGGTAGCTGATGAGGTATTTTGTTTGAAAGCGATATTCTCCAGAGACTCAGATCAGAGCCAATTTCAGTCATTCTTTCACCGTTGTTTATTTACGGGATCTTGATGAGTACTATATAATGTACCACGGGCAACGCCGAGGCGGACATCTAGTATAATATATAATCTAAATTTTTGAAGAAAGAACGGACGACGCGTGCGTCACTGCGCCATTTTCCATAATTTCGTCAAATCATTTACATAAAGTCATATCACCTACTTTGTGTTGCTAGCATAAAACAAAATCCCAGTATAAATACGTCGTAACTAAGTTATAGTAACTTGATAGGTAGGTTGTGAATAAAAAACAGGTTGGTCCTGCGACGCTACGGCTCGGTGGTTCCACAATGTTATTATATTTCTTAGGATATAAATGTGTCTTAATTAAGTATCGCCATAATATTAATACTAATGACGCTGAAGGCTTTGTAGATTAAAAAAACTACTGATTTTACAACATGTAGGTAGCTTCGAATACTGCTTGTTCACCTATTTTTCAAGTCGTTAAACTCTTTTAAGAACATACTTGACAAATGGGTAGTAAAAGACAAAATAATTTAAACAGACATTACCTATAATTTATTATTTCAACACTGATATAGGCATATCAGCTAAAGCTGCTCGCCTATTAATAAATAAAATAAATTTTTCGAAGTGTGCGATTTTGTCACCACCTTTTGAAGGTAAAAGAAAACATTGTGAGGAAGCTGGCCAGTGTTTGATCGTTTGGTCGTGGTCTGCTTTGTAACTATTGTAGGTTTAATGCTCATACAAAAAAGTGTCGTAGGGATGGCAATGCATATTAATAATTAATTATCTATGGCTATTGATGTGTCTATGCCAACGCTGTCTTGATCTATGCCCATTTCCGTTTTGACTACCATTAGAATAAGAAATCACTTTTGGTAAAAGATGTTTCTTTAAAATATATTACAACTCTTAATTTGAAGACATCGAGATTTTAACCGTCAGGTAAAACTCAGTCAGGCGGCACATTCTAAATCACAAAGATAGAGTCAAACCTCTTCTTTCGAGTCTATTGCTTTACTGTCTATTCATATTTCAAACTTGATCAAGGTAACTTATAAAATTATAGAGCAAATCCAAATTAGTAAATATAATTTCAATATTCTCTACTATTCCCTATTTTCCTTTTTCTTCTCATAATCCAAGATTGATGTTGAAAAAAAATATTACGCAGTATATTTCTTTAAACTCTCCTATCAAGATTTAAAACCATAAATTGTACATTTAAAAAATAAATAAAACAAATAGAAAAATTAAAATCGCAATCTAAAACCGTATCGTGCCAAATAAACTAAAAAGCGAACGCGTTCAAAACAGGAAGAACATTTTCCCGCCAACAGCGCTCATAGCGGCAACGCTCGCAACTAAACCGGAGCGCGAATAACCGCGAACTCTTTCGAACTTTCTTTCCTATCTCTCTCTTTCACACCCATAGAAATCCGTATCCTTTTTTGGTGTGAGACAAGGACAGCGTGAAAAAAATGGCGGAACGCACATGTGCCCGCGCGCGCGTTTTCGTCTTATTTTTCGCGAGTCATTCACCTCGGATATATTCGCTTACAGTGAGACAAACATAATATTACAGTTGTTAGTAATAGAGAACTAGATCCTTTCTATGAGCCGTTGTCAGTTTCGCTTGATTAATTCGATTGTGGCTCTCTTAGTAAAAAATGATGGGTAAGGTTGTATTGAACCTTTTTGCTACATTTTTCCTTTTTTTTTCTTCGTGTGTGTGGCCTAGGTCGCGTGCGTAGGTCGTAGATTTATTTTTCTCAGGATATATTAGTCGGTTTTCTAACGCGAAAGGATTTTATGGTTCCTTTTTAGATTCTAATGTTGGTATGGTATTTCTTAGAAGTTTGTTCTTGTTTTGTTTTGTTAGCACTCTCTCTCTCTCTATCTTTTGCGTTTTATCGGAGTGATGTTGAGTTTTGTTTTTTTTTTGTTGTAAAAAATAAAAAATATCGTTTACACCGTTTCGTTTCCGTAGTTCTTTAATGTCTTTGTTTATTATTTTAGGGATGATTCCATAAAATAATACCGTATTGTAGCTTTTGTCTTAGTTTTATACCCGACTTCCAAAAACAGGATTTTGTTACATGGCTTTCTTTATCTGTGTTTATGGGTATTTTGCGTTTTCTGTTAAATAGTTTGCCTAAATATAATATTGGTTTTTGTTTGTATGTAAAATGTTGGTTGTATGAAACCACTACCAATCGAAAGCGAGCCTAGTACCTATGCTGGCGGCATTACCATGTTGAACGGCAATGCTTAAACATTGAACCAAATAAATGCCAGCATTTTGATCACGCGTCGCGTTGACCAAGCACTTCATTTGTTTTGTATTATGTATGTATGTATGTTTGTTTTTTTGGCTGTTTTGGGACTACACAACTACTTCACAATTATAATTGTGAGGGAAATGTCCAAAAGTAAATACCAACACTACATTGCGCAGTACCGACTCTCCACAATAAATAATTTTGTTGTTGAAAGACGAAAAAGCCTATTTCTTGCGGTTCCTGCGGCTAAATTTGCACTCAAAAAAATAACTACGGCGGAAAGGATTTTATGGACGTCGATACTCGCATTATCTTTAAAATATACCTGCATTCGTATTTATTAAATATTATCGTGAATGTTCTATCCATTATTCGCAAAGCATTTAAAACATAATTTAGCATCAAGGAAGCCAAACGAAATCAGTTTAATTAGCCGACTCAATTAATAAAGGTATTTTCTAATCAATGTGGCCGTAAAAAGATTTATCTTATGCGCGAGCGCAACAACGGTTCACTAGGGATGAGATTTATCGACGGCGGGGTATCGATAAAATTCTATCAAATGATGAAGTTGTTAATTATTTCTTCTATGAAATTATTAAGTCTTCATTTTCTTATAATGTGCAAACATTACTGTGTTCCGGTTTGAAGGGCAATGTTTCCAGAGAAATTACAGGGCTTAGAGATATAAAATCTTAGATCTCTGGGTGACGAGCGCAGTGCAGTGCTAGGTAATGATTTGGACTCTTCATGTTCCAATAGCTGCGTGTCACTGTGCTGTTATGTGTCAGGCATGTTGCTTACCATCAGGCACATGTCCTGATCGTCTCGTCACTCTTTATTTAAAAAAAAAAATCATAAAAAAAAATCAAAATAAGAGTATTCACGTTAATTTTTGATCAGAACTTTAATGTAAAACTTAATAAATTACATTTGTAACATGACTTTTTCTTTATTTTACAGAGTGACGGGACGAACAGAACATTGATGTGTCTGATAGTAAGCAACATGCTTGCCCATAACAGCAAAGTGGTTACGCAGCAAATGCAATGTACAAAGTCCAATTCATTACCTACTCGTGTATTCGTCTCGTCACTCAGAGATATAAAATGATTTATCCTGTTTCTATGTCCTGTATTTTCTCTGGAAACCCTATTTCGAACCGGAACACATTATTTTCACATTACTGCTTCGCGGTGCAATAACGTAGTCTGCAAAGAGTCCTAATACAAACTTCGTCTTCTTAACGAAACTGAAATGAAATAAAATATAAATTACACTATATACCTAACTATAAACATGAAACACTTCAAATTTATTCATAAACCGATGAAAGCATGGAGATTTTCGATATTGTCAAACTCACTACGAATTTGTTTAGTGCACAGAAGGCTGGTGGTATGACCAAATAAATAGCAATATTTAGTTATTTTTCTCTATAATGTTAAACCAAACAAAAATCTGGTTCAAACCAGCATTAAGATTTAATTACATAAAATATTGTAATTTTAAACTTTGTTACATCAACTATGAGATATGTTTTAAAACAAAAACAAAGTTATTTTGAGTCAGTACATTTTTTTTTAGCTTAAATTAACTTTTACTTCTTCATGAAGTTTGTTTTGTTCTATAATTTATGAATCGCTCTTAAAGAAATTCATGGTTTTCCTTGTTGCTGCATATCAATATTTATTTTTGACAAAACAAGAAAAAGAATTAACTATAAAAGATTCTAATATAATTTCGGTAACTATTTGTATAATTTTTGAACTCTGGTGCCCAGATCGATTGCATAAGAAATGTCGATAGTTTGTGTTTTTAATGCTTTTCACATCCCTATTAGTACAAGTTTTACATAATAGGCAATGCTCGATTTATTGAAGATGTTTTAGACGGTGGAAAAATTTAAAATCAAATCGTTTTTAGTATCAATTTGCTTTTTGCATTCCTAGCCACTATTCCACTGCATTTTAAAATATTTGGCGGTAAAGTGGTTTTTTTTAATAGAACTATGTAACTCCAAAACAAGTTGTCATATAAAATAATAAATTACAGACAAACAAAGCTATATCTGTATTTGTACCGAATATTGCGAGTAAGTAGGAATTAAACTTAATAGAATGTCAAAGTGTTTCATACCAAATTATTCTTTCGTTTTGGTACTTTAGTATGAAAAGTTTACAAATAAAAACAAAACACATCTACTTTTCATATACTGTACTTGTTATATCCACTGCGTCTGGGTTGATAAATAATTATGTTCAAAATGGTTTCGATAGGTTAAAAATAATTTATCATCTCGAGAGCTCCATCTTTAAAATGGTATAATATATTTACTGTTAATTTTGGTGCAGTGATTTCGAAGATTATTTACCAAACGAGTTGGTCAAGACCTCATCTCGTTTTTAAGAACCTTTTTCGAGCTTGAACATTAGTTAAAGTCAGTCCTGTCTAGATCTTTATGGATCTATAGATCATACATGCAGACTAACACTACACGAATTAGTCCATCAACTAGATTAGTATAATTTTTATACAAACACTAGCGGCCCATTCCGGCTTCGTTCGGATAATAAAATAACCTAGATACCAACTGCAGCGCCATCTGCCGGGGTGATTTGTGAATCTAAACCATCCAGGGCCCTAACCAAACGGATTCAAAAAAATCATTCAAATCGGTCGAGCCGTTTAGGAGGAGTTTACTTACAACTAAAAGTGACTTTGATTTTTATATATATAAAAGAAGATACAATTACGAAGATACAACAGTATTTAGAAGTTTTGAGCGACGCCGACGTCAGTTCTTGGTATGATTTTCACAACCCCCACTCCAGAGTTTTAATGATCTTTAACAATTTGAAAGAAAAAAAAAAGTGTCTCTTTTTTTTAACAACAAGTGACGAGATAAGCAAGATTTGTGCCTGATGGTAAGCAGCATGCCTGCCACATAACAGCACAGTGACATGCTCCTATTGGAACATGAAGAGTCCAAATCATTACTTAGCTCTGCACTGCGCTCATCACTCAGAGATCTAAGATGTTATATCTCTAAGCCCTGTAATTTCTCTGGAAACATTGCCCTTCAAACCGGAACACAGTAATGTTTTCACATTACTGCTTGGCAGTAGTATTTTAACTGGCAAAGGTGTGGTACTTCCCCAGGCGGACTTTGCTACCTATTTTTTCTGATGGAGTAATCATTAAATTAATGAATAATTTTGACCCCTTCCTACTCAGATGTACTTATTGTAAGTAGTTCGTCTCATTATATTTTTTATTTAATGAAGACCTTGTCCCATTTCAAAAAGATACAAACATTTTATCTATTACTATTATTATAGAAGTATTATAAGTAGTTTTTATCTAGACTCACACAAAGAAGGTCTATCACAACATGTTTGTTTACCGTTATCTGGGAAGGAATATGTCCGACTCAATTGCGAAAATGTTAAACTTATAAGATTGTAGAAATATTAATAACAGATTTTAAAACACTGGTACCATTAATTAATATTTTTTTATTGTACAAACTGTTTAGGCCCAAACATACAATACATCTTTGGGGAACTCCAGTACATTTTGACCGACATTGTTATTTTTTTTGTCCCACATTGTTCTTTTTTATTTATTTGTGTTTTTAATTACTTTTATAGGTTTACACTTGACCGCCATCTCGCCTGATGTTAAGCGACGATGCGGTCTACGATGGAGCATGTTTACCTAGAAGAAACCGATTCTTATCACAAAAGTAGTGTCAAATCTATTCGTTCGTATCATTGGAACAGCAATCGTGAAATGATGACGCTTTTTCGAGCTACGAGCATTCCGGTAGAAAAAAGCACAAGGTGGTATCAGTGCACACTCACCAAAGTGGATCCAAAAAAAAACAATAGGCTGGCAATGTTTCGGCGATGATCAAGACTTTGTAGTATTTTTCGATCAAGAATGTCATTGCCTATGAGCATTTTGGCACGTCTCTAACTTTCATTTTGTTACTTAGATTAACTCTTTATTGCACTTTATTTAACAAGAACAAAATTAAAATTTTGACTAACACCCGACTACCTCAGATTTGTTATCCAAAGTCAAGCCCTTTCATTTGATACCCATATTAAGGGAGTTGTGAAAAAAGAAATGTGTTTCGCCATTTTGTGGAAGCGGCCATCTTGTATTTGAAATTTGTCATAGTGCAATGTATTCTACTAGTCAAGCCCTTTCGTTTGATACCCACATTGAGGTAGTAGTGAAAAAATAATATGATTCGCCATTTTGTGGTGGCGGCTATCTTGAATTTTTTTTTTTATAGTGTATAGTATTTTACTAGTCAAGCCCTTTCATTTGATACCTATATTGAGGTAGGTTGTGAAGAAATATTTTGTCCGCCATTTTGTGGCGGCGGCCATCTTGAATCTATATTAACCAAACATAGCTAAGAACATCCGCACGGATATTCACTTTCAAATAAAAAAAACCGCATCGAAATCGGCCCATCCGTTTGAGCTCTATGGTGCCACAGACAAACACACACACAGACAGACAGACAGACAGATAGACAGACAGACAGACAGACATCGACGTCAAACTTGTAATACCCCTTTTTTTGGTCGGGGGTTAAAAATAAACAAAAGCTACTCATACAAAAACAACGACCTTATCACTAAAAGTGATATCTTCCCGGCAACCATAGGATGGAAAGAGAGATTTCAGATTAAGGAGGATACTAATCAAGGCTTATTTTGAAAGAGTTTTCATAAAAACGCACTTAACTATACACCTAACACTTAGTAGCAGATAGGTACATTATGAATGATTCATATTAGATCTAGACCAATCAAGGTCTAAACAAAATCACGATTCTCAAGCCCGCTTGTGGTGTACGTACCCAACAGCTGATATTTACTTTGTACAACGCTAAACCATAAAAGCATAGTGTAAATCAGAGATATATTTTATGGAACAAAAATTATTAGTAAAGTATGATAAGCCTTTTTTAAATAAAAAGTAACGAGACGAGCTAGGCATGTGCCTGATGGTAAGCAACATGCCTGCCACATAACAGCACAGTGACACGCAGCTATTGGAACATGAAGAGTCCAAATCATTACCTAGCACTGCATTGCGCTCGTCACCCAGCGATCTAAGATGTTATATCTCTTAGCCCTGTAGTTGCTTTTTTCGGGTAAAGGTCTATTACCTAGATATCCATTAGAGTGGTACGGTTCTTTTGTGTAAAATACAAAGTTTGCAGGCTCTAGAAGAAATTGTTGAATAGTAAGTACAGAATACATTTTCTACCTCATAATCATATCACTATCAACATCAACCGCAACACGTTCACTGCTGAACATAGATTTCCAGAACGAACGGTCCTGCGCAACCTGCAACCAGCGGTTTCCTTTGTGAGGTCATCTGTCCATCTAGTGGAAGGCCGTCCAACACTGCGTCTTCCGGTTTGTGGTCACCACTCGAGAACCTTTCTTCCCCATCGGTTCTGTTACCACTGTCTGTTCAGAATGATTTTTTGCGGAACCACGAACCGGAAGGCGCAGTGTTGGACGACCTCCCACTAGATGGACAGATGACCTCACAAAGGTCGCTGGAAACCGCTGGTTGCAGGTTGCGCAGGACCGTTCGTTGTGGAAATCTAGAGGGAGGCCTATGTTCAGCAGTGGACATCTGGCGGCTGATGATGATGATGATGATGAGACAGTTTTCAGCCAACTTCATCATGTCGTTTTTTGGTTGTCGGTGTGCGCTGCTAACATCCTTAAAATCTCTCTATTTTTCCCATAGAGCAAATGAAGTAACAATAAGTTATGTCAAGGTAAAAACATGAATTTCCAATAAAATTCCAACCAAACTCTACTTACATAAGTACTAGATACACAATGTGAATAAACTATACCTAGAATTGTATAAACCTAGTGTCTAGTTCTTTATCTAGACTCGCACAAAGAAACACTATCATGCGTGTATATAAAATTATAAAATACGTATAAAACTTAGTGGAGAGGCTGATAAAGACGTTTATTTATAAGATGGGTCTCATTTATAGTCTGTCTGACAGAAATGACCTTAATATTGCTGCCCCGATAGTTACGTTTGAAATTAAAGAGATAGCAATATCAAAATCATTATCATTATAGTCATATGGTTGAAGGGTGGAGGATTATTACTAAGTTGATTATAAAATAGGTTATACTTCATATAACACAATCACTCAATGGGAAATATAAATAAATAAATATTGGTGGACATTTCACACACAACACGTATATATACGTTTATAGTAGCTTGTGGCTCAAAAAAGCGATATCGTTTTACTGTTTACAGTCCGAAACTCCCAAGATTCTAACGAATAGGTTTTGTAGTAAGACATTAGAGATGTATATCTCTTAGTGGGTTTATCCAGATATACAACAAAAGAAAAAATACACAGAGATTATCTATTTTCTCCCTTTCTATTTTATCCATGTTTTTAAGTTTTAGTATTAAAATTAACGTGGTTGTTACACATATGTAATTGGATAACGGGACACTCACGTATATATGGTCGGTCAATCCGACTTGAGTTTCGAGTTTGTTTTTAAGTTTCTAATTAGAACCAATTTTTTCATCGCCTTATTGCCGTTTAGGGGTCCACACTGGTTTCTTCTCTTCTATACACCGTTCTTTATATCCGTTTGTTTATATAGACATAGTATGTGCTTTGCATTTGCGTTGCATATAATGTCTATTTCTGTCACGTTGGTGATAAGTTTAAATTTACTTTCTTTGAGTAATGCTAATGAAATTGTTCTAACAAGAACTTGTTTTACTGCTGGCGGTAATCTGATAAGAATACGTATTTAAAATGTATATTTCGTGTGTATTATGTCAATTATTATCAACCTGCTTGGGTGAACTGTTATAAATAAATAGACGATTTTTTTATTACCGCAGCCCATTCGATTTTCTCACTTTGACTCAGGGACTCACACCCTTCTCTTGCAATGAGATATAACTAATTGCGGGTTGGTGGATTATGTATGACCTCAAAAGGTTTTTGTAACTTGTCGGTTTTCTCTCGTTGTTTTTCTTCCAGTATCCAGTAGCCAAAAAGGGAATTTTTAAAAAGACTCAATCTTGATTTATTTTTTTATCACATGTAAGTTCACGTTTAAACTACAACCATCTCTGTTGCAAGAGTCAATATGATGTACGCTAATCTATAAGATGTCTATCTGCTCTCTTTAAAACTCTAGAAATTATTTCTATCAAGAAACAGTAAATATTCGCAATAACTGATTTTAAATCGATTTTTGTTAACGTTTTTTTTTCATAATATATTTACATATATTTCCATTTTTAATCACGAAATTCAAATACGAATAAAAAATACAAAATACACACGCTGTTCTTCCCCGATACATAAAACTTCGTTCAAATCAAGAGTATACATTAATACAATTTCTTCTAAGTAACCACGTTCAGTCTTTCAGTACAAGATTACTTTACTTCATATAAACTATCGCTCAAGTGCGAATGTGTGGTCACATTTTCAAATAGACAGTTCTGATGAGAATATTGAAGTACCCACTATGAATAAGGCTAAAAGCTTTTTTTCCGCTCGCGCTCGGTACGCGGCGAGGTTATCGCGGAAAAGTCGTGGATTTTTCAAAATTTTATCTAGTGTTGTAAAGATATCACGCACACTGACGCAACTAGAGTTGGGACAAGTAACTTTATGAAATCGATCGATTTTACATTATCATATTTAAACATTGTTGTTTTAATGTGAAGGATCATATTTTCCATTATAATCATTTTGCATTATGTTTCGTGTAAAACAGTTACTGCATCTAGTCACAGAGCGTCCTAGACTAGATGAAGTGATTATATTCGGAAGGTAGCGGTTGGAAACGAAAATCCATGGATCGGGATGCAGTGGACAAATGTGGGTTCAATATAATGAAGATGATATTTTTTTATAATTGAGTGTCAGGACGAGTAATGTGAGTGTCTGATAGTAAGTAATTCGCTTACCCATAGTACAGTACCACCTACTATTAGTACATAAAGAGACCAAATCTAGCACTGAACTGCGCTCGTTATTAGCAGATGATCACTCGTACATATCTCTTTACCCTGTAGTTTCTCTGGGCAACATTGCCTTTTAAACCAGAACAAGTCAGTGTTAGCGCTTTACTGCTTCATTCATTAGATATGTCACGTCATACATAGTGATTGAAAGCCACATAACTTTTTAGTTAAACTCGAGCAGTCAAATTTTTGGGCAAAAGGAATACAAGATATATATGGTTTCAAATAAAAAAAAGTTTGTCTTAAAGTTATGTTATCGGTAATTTTATTGTGTTTATTGTTGTGAAAGACAATAAGTATAAATAAAATCTGATTAGACTTTCAGAATCTACGGCATTTATTAATGTCATTAATATAAAGCAAGATTCCTATGAGATTATTCCAATGATAATGACCAGATACACAGTATTGGCGTCTGATGGCTAGCAACATACACTGAGAACTGAGACTGACCGTCAAACGCAATGTAAAGTAGTTAAACAGCGTGCGGGGAAAATATTTTGTAGTGGTAGGACTCTTGGCAGAGTCCGCCTGGGGACTTCCCCAAAATAACTGGCAAAAGTGTGGTACTTACCACATCTTTGCCAGTTATTCTGCCGCCAAGCAGTGATATGCAAACATTTCTGTGTTCCGGCTTGAAGGACAACGATTCCAGAGAAATTACAGGGTTTAGAGATTTAATATCTTAGATTTCTGGGTGACCAGCGCAGTGTAGTACTAGGTAATGATTTGGACTCTTCATGTTCCTATAGCTGCGTGTCACTGTGCTGTTATGTGGCAGGCAAGTTGCTTACCATGAGGCACACGTCCTACTCGTTTCGTCACTTTTACATATTATATATTTATATATATTATTTAAGTACTATTACTATTATTTATATACCAGTAGTACCTCGCGATCTTAACCGCGTAGTTTCCATTCCGGTATCTTCTCGCGATGAAACTCTTTGTTATTCCAGACTAAAACGTAACTGAACTCCAAATTTCAACCTGATCCATTCCGCCATGATTGATTAAAAACACACAAACGTGGACGTATACAAAAAGTCGGACTTAGTCTCGCTAAAACAAAAACTGCATCTAAAGAGTCGCCAAGTGGTCTGACACGCACACATATCACGCGGATATACCTAAGAAACTAGGCATTTTGTGATTAATTTATACAAAAAAATTAGAGTTTGTGCAATCTTTCTTTGTAAAATTATAACACGAGTTTTTAAATTACTAACTTGACTAAACCTTTTATTAAGAAAATTCAATTACAATGCAAACTAAAATTACAACCCTAACTACCTACATAAAGCACACCATAAATCACAAAGGTCTATAGATTTAAATATTCTAGCACTACCAGTTGGAACCCTGACTAGTATATTGGCGGCATTAACACTCTAATCGGCAACGCTTATATGGTGACCAAATACTATATCATACATTATTATATGCAGTAAAGTTCTAAGGTGCAAGACGCTTGCCCAAAAGACACTCTGACACCCAAGACCATAATCCGTGGAGGATACAAGATTGTTACCTACAACGTAAAATGACGTTGTAGGTAGGTACCTATCAAGAAATTGATAATATCGATTTCTTCGTGGCATTCTCGATTGAACTTTCAATGTTTTACCTCAACCCTATGTTATAAAGTAGAGCAAGGAATCGAGAACGCAATTCTTAAATGACTTTAAGCGAAGCGCAATACATTTAAAAGTAAAGTTTATTGAGTTTATTTTAAAGTATAAAATGCAATAAGTGTTGTTGGTTTTTGTGGCAGTAAGGTCCGAGAAAAATGCATTTTTTCATTAGAAAAATGATAGTAATAATATGTGTTTTAAACGGAAATTTTACAAGACACTGGAGTGCAGGGCGGCTGCAGTTTTTGCTGGATCGAGGTAAATAAAATTCCATTGTTACATAATAGTTATTTTGTCTTTTCAGCGTGTTTTTTCAAACTATCAGCCCCAATCTAACCTAATGGATTACGCTAGCCATTACGTTAACAAACTTTTGAGTACAGCCAAATCATTTAAAGAAATTTTCAAGTATTATTTTGTCAACCGCCCATATTTTGCTTTTTTATATTTTGTACGACGATATAAAGTTTTTTTTTTTGTGTGTTGTATTTCAAAGAGTGATTATTTGTAAATCATTGGAAACTCAGAAATAATACAGGTCTAAAGGACTTTAAATACATTTTTGATTAGCGTAATGGATGAATTAATGTGCTTATTTTTGCAATAAAATAAACTAAAGTTTCATTAATTTATTTTTGGTTATACCTAAGATTTTTTTTTATTCTTCTTCCTTAGAATCTTTACAAAAACTCGGAATAAAAGGTAGCAAATATGGTTTGAACCATAATTTATTTGAATATGTCTAACTTTCGTGGTATAAAGTAGTCTCTACACAATAAACTAAGATTGAAATTTCAGTTGGATCCGTTTCCTAGCTTTTTTAAACTTTTATATGCTTACACTTGACCGCCATCTCGCCTGATGCTAAACGACGATGCGGTCTACCTAACTGTAGCTTAGTAGTATCTCACTGGAGCGTGTTTACCTAGAAGAAACCGATTCACTTTCGGTTTGAAGACACAAATATTGTAACCATCGGGGAAAACCCACTCCGGCAAAGTATTCCACAGCCTAGACGTTCTTATCACAAAAGTAGAGTCAAATTTCTTCGTTCGTGTCTTTGGTATATCAACCATGAAACGATGTTGCTTTTTCGAGCTACGAGCATTCCGATAGGAAAGGACAAGGTGGCATTAGATCATTTAAATCAGTATAACGCTCTCCGAAATGTATCTTTCAACGTGATTGAACAACGAACATTGCTACTTTCTCATTTATAATAGGTATTAGTAGAATAATATAAAGTGAACATCCATTTAAACTTCAATTAAATAATTCTTATTCGGAATAAACGCTAAATTGTTTATCGTTATTATTATTAGTATTTATTGTATTAAAAAAAAAAATACGCTTCCGCTAGCGTGACAAAAAATAACCTATTCATGTCATATTGTTTCATAAATATCTTGTTAACACAAAATGTATGCAGCGATAAACGTTCCAAAGCTATAATCTTAGAAAAAAACGCGTAAATGAAACTACCTATAATTACCACAAAAAATGCACCCCTCAGAAAAAAAAGCGTAACAGGGACGCTCGTGTCACGGAAAAGAAAAAAAAAGTGGGCTGGCCACGCGCTCACCAATTAACTCGTTTTTTTTTGAATGCTATTTGAATTCAGCTGTTTTTTTATTGGTTCTGTATGTAGGGGCGTTTTTTCCCGCTCTTTTTCTAAACAGAGTGTGTCAAGTTTGACACTTTTTTTTATTGGTTGCGTTTAGTGAGTTTAGGCGTGTTTGGATGGGGTCTTTTTTTACATTTTTTTTTCTTCTTTTTTGTGGGTTCGACGTTTGGCTACTGTTTAACGGTCGATTTGATTGAGTGTGAAGGGTGTTTTATGGAGTTCAATGATTGAGAAATTAGATAAATTAATTAAAGTACTTTTTCTTTTTTCTTTTTAATTATCTGTTTTTACCGTCTTTAGTATAATTATATAAATGAATGAATACTAGCATAAATTAAAGATTTTGTGTCAACACAAATACGAGTAATATTGATGTGTTCAGTACAAATATTTGTTATGTGTAATGTGTAAGAGATTTTTTTTTCATTACAATATTGTCATGAGCATCATAATCAGCCCACATACATCCTCTGCTGACAAAGGTCTCTTCTATAATACGACACTCAGCCCGATCCTCGGCTTTAGGTTTCAAACTGCCACGCCTTTCGTATATCGTCACTCCACCTTTTTTTTTTTTTTTTTAAATATTGTTTAAATGCAATTTTGTGCCGTGTCTTACAAATAAAGTTCATAGTAGATAAGTACCTATTATGTTACTAGCAGTGCGCCGCGATCTTACCCGCCTAGTTTCCGTTCCCGTTATTTTGCCGAGATAAAAAGCAGCCTAAGTGTTTTTACAGACTATATCTACCTGTATTCCAAATTTCAGCCCGATCTGTTCATACGTTACGATGTGATTGAGCAAAAAACATCCATACGTGACTGGCCTTGTGGCTTAGTGGGTAATAACTCTGCCTGCGAAGCCGAGTGTCGTTGGTTCATTCCCCACCCAGTGCAAATATTTGTGTGATGATTTCAAATGTTTGTACTGTATCTGGGTGCTTCTATGTATAATAAGTATGTATTTCCAACTATATATGTATCATATCAGCTATCTGGCCGCCATATTACAAGCTTTGCTTAGTTTGGGTCAGATGGTGCTGAATGTGAATTGTCCACCAATATTTATTGATTTATACATTTAAAGTAATTTATATCTTTTTTTTTTACATTTAACATCAAATCAAGGCTTCGTACTAAGCCACGCAGTTCACAAACTAACAAGGTTTGTTTAAAAATACATTTCTTTGTACTTATTATCGATCACACAAACAATAAGCAAGCCGGGACCAAGTTGTCACGGAATCGTACCATCAATAACGGTTTACGGGGCTCGACTAACGTTGACACGGACTTTTTAACTTCTTGAAGTGAAAACTTATTTTTTAAAACAACCTTTAAAAATCTATGTATGGTGAGCCCATTCATAGGTTTTTCGAAGGTTCTGAATGAAACTCATCATTACGCTCGTAAATGAAAAAAATATTTGGGTGAACTCGGAACCACCGAGCGTGTTAAGGTACAAGTTCGCCTGGAGACCGCGACACGAGACCGCGACCGGAGACCGCGACAGGCACTTGACTCTATAGAATTGTATGGGCGCCAGTTCGCGCCGAGACCGCGACACATGTCTCACTACACGTGTCTCGGTCTCCTGTCGCGGTCTCGGCGCGAACTGGCGTCCATACAATTCTATAGAGTTAAGTGCCTGTCGCGGTCTCCGGTCGCGGTCTCACGTCGCGGTCTCGTGTCGCGGTCTCCAGGCGAACTTGTACCTTTAGAGTGATAAAGATACAGTGAGCTGCTGCTACTGCGGTCTGGCTGCTGTCACTGTCTTTTTTATTTTATGTAGTGTATGTACACTTCTTATTGAGTCCACCTAGGTACTTCCTCTACCACATCTTTGCCAGTTATTCTAACAACGAACAGTAATTAAAAGATAGACATTCCGGTTTGACGGGCTTTACAGAAAAATTACAGAACATAGAGATTAATCATCTTTTATCTCAGGGTGACGAGCGCAGTGCAGTGCTAAATTATGATTTGGACTCTTCGTGTTACAATAGCTGCTTGACATTGTGCTGCTATGTGCAGGTGTGTTACATGGGCATGTTCGACTCGTCTCGCCACTCTTTCGTTTCGTCGAAAATTTAGACAGGACACCTTAAGCCTTGACTAATGTGTACATTACTGATGAGTATTTTTTTAAACTATGTTTACATTTATTTCATTGTTCCAAAGGAAACACGCCATTCAAAATTTTAACAAAACCTTTAAGAAATTTCTATTTAAACATTATGTGTTCAAATCGTGAAAGTTTAAAAACAATAAAACCTTTGAAAGCCTTCTCCACACTTCTATACTTAACCCTTCAACTTCTAAAAATGATTAAAAATAGGTCGAGGTGCGTGCACGACGGGTCATTAAAGCTCGCTATTATAACTTTTTCATTTGAGCTATACTTCCGTGACTTTCCTATCTTTTGTTAAAAATGAATACCGTATTCTATACCAAATTCGATTTTAATTGATTCAATGGTTGAATAACAAATTTGTGTTTTTTATTTATTTATTATGGCGCACCCGTGCCCGAATGGAGGCAGCTTACATGTTGTACCAACGTCACATTAAGTAGGATAAAAGCAGGCTAATAAATCGAAAAAATGGAAAAGATACCTACACATACAATTCACGGGGTATTAAAATAGAATTATATGTTGTATCGCCCGTGACAATTGAATATTACTGCTTGATATTCGCAGTCTACTAAATATCCCCACAGCTGGGACTCCGGGCCTTCTGTTGCAAAAATGTCAAGTCTATATTCAAGGCCATAATTCTTCACGCTAGCCCAGTTCTTCGGAGTGGCTGATGACAACAGGACCTTGAAAGATCATGCATGCCGGTTTCTTCTGGATGTTGTCTTTTAGCGTTAAATTCAGTAGTCATGAAAAAAATGTCACTTGAAAAAATCCCTTCAGGTACTGGAAAACTACGACCTCAAGGTTCTGATTTGCACGATATGGCCACTAGGTCATCACGGCTTTTTTCTGCATGCTTAATATTAATGAGTGGCGGTAAAGTAACTGCCAAAGTGTAAACTGTCTACCGCACTGAGGGCTAGCTCTGAAAGCGCAGGGCCAAAATATCCTACAGTGCATTGTGTACTTCCAAATAATTTTTTTTGTGTGTTTTACTAATAATTAAATCGTATTCACAAAAACTTCACCAATTGTTCAAAAATACTCACAGTTAATATTGTCACCGTTTCAAGTGGCAACATTTTCTCACACCAAGCAACTCCATCAAATCTCTGCACCCTTTTATCTTCGCATCTTGCACGCTGTTCCCATAGACAACAAAAGTGGCCAGTAAAAAACAAACCAGTTCCTCGACAATCATTTGTTTTATTCGGTAAGACAAAAAATGTGACATTATTAGACCCCTTGTCGCTGAAAGACCAGGTATGAATTTTTGCATAATTTTGATGGGGTCAAATAGGTCTATTGTGCTAGTTAAGGGTTAAATGCATTGACGAAATGCTTTATCCAGTGTTGGATTACAACATTTTTTTTAATTTTGTTGTCAAAAGCGGGTTTGTCTAGTTTTAATAAATTGTAATAAAATATTTAGTACTATATTATAATTATAATATTATTATTTTTTAGTAAAATATAGTAAATAATACTTAATATTATAAAGTATTTTGGCAACGTAAACATATTATTTTACATAGGTAATACAAAATATTTTTTTTACACTATTAAATATGTACAATTTTTTTTATATGAATCTATTGCCTCTACTGGTTGTAACTGTATTTCGAAAGACAATGGCTCCTGGTCTCATAGATAATCATCTTAATACACATTACAAATATTTGGATGTAGATATATTTAGAACGTTAAAACTTTGGATCAGTCTGAAATTATTAATGTAGTCTGGGATACCACAAAGGCATAGGCAATGGTAGGTGTATGAGAACTTGCCAAGTCAGACATTATGCTTCCATGTTTTAGTTCTTCCAAATTTATAATAAACTAGCTGTACCCTGACACGCTTCGCTGTGGCACATTGTGATGCAAAATTTAGATAAAACAATCCTTGATGCTGATGCGGATTATATATCATTCTAAAATTTCAGCTCGATCGGTGCAGAACTTTTTGAGTTTTTGTATTACACAAAATACTAAATATTTTAAAATGAAAATCAAATTAATTATACTAACTACAGTTTAAAATAATTATTATTTTACAAAAAATAAGTCAGTTCAAAAAGAAAAGAAAACATTTAAATTTATACGCTCCAAAGAAAACGTCAAAGATACGGTAAAGACAATTTACTCAAAAAATGTGAAAAATATTTTGTAAAAAGAGTAAAATCACATGATTTCGAAAGATCAAACGATGTACCAAGTTCTAAAATTTACCTTGACAAATATACGAACCCGTACAGTTTAGGGTTCTTCATTGGTCGGCAAAGTAAGGATTTCCACTGTGAATTTTCCACCCTCCGACCGTTTGGGTTCTTGTAGAAGTCACTTTTGAATAAAGGTTCTCTTATAGAAATTATTTCGAACATCTAAACATTAAAATCAAGTGCGAACCTAAAACAGTTTAAAAAAAAGGGTTTCGTTGTCTAATAATAACAGAAATTGAGTAAAATAAAAACTTGTGTCTGTTTTTTGTGTAATTAAATATAATTAAGTATGTTTTAAATGGACTGAAGGAGCAAGATACGTGCCCAATGGTACGACTTCCTACTCAGCCCGTCATTTTACAATAAAAAAAAATACTGCAACTACAAAGATATTCAATTATTTATAGAGAAGAGTGACAAGACGAGCAGGATATGTGCCTGATGGTGAGCAATATGGCAGCCCATAACAGCACAATTTCACGCACTTATTGGAACATAAAGAGTCTAAATCATTACCTAGTAATGCATTGCGCTCGTCATCCAGAGATATACAATGCTTTGTATCTACGCCCTGTAATTTATGTGGCAATATTGCGCTTGAAAATAGGGTACAGTGGCGTTTGCACAATACTGCTTGCCTGTAGATTATTGATAACGATGTACTTCCTTAGGCGGGCTCGGCGTCGTATTACTAATACACTACTACTTTGAAAAAATGCTCATTGGTGCGAGGAGGAATTAAACCTACGACTTCACTGATGTAAGGTCAAACGTTCAGTCACTAGACCATAATGGCTTATTAACATACTAGTTTAAATATAATGACAATAAATCTGTATCTAAAAATCAATGTGATCTCAGTATGAATGAGCAATTCATTTTTATTTTACCACCATTACTCACGATTCCCATTAGAGATATCATTACAAAGTCAATCAAAAACAGTCGTTCAGTATCTATGCTGATCTATTAGCTAAGGCCGTGTTCACACACCGTGGAAAAGAACGAAGTCACTCCTATGTGACCACACCTCTTCATTATACCTAGCTTGCAATTGTCTTAGTTTGTTATATAGTCGGAGAGGTCGGTTGAACGAGAAATATTTTTGTGATAATTACAGAATACATTCAATAAACAACAATTTTACGTGTAATAAGAAATATGAATAACAAATATATATTGTGTTAGTGAGTACTGGATCCCACATTTAAGCTACCTTTGTTGAAGAGTTCTGGACAATACTTCTAATTTTTTTATTTTGTTTTATTAATCATTTATTTTATACTACAGTCCATAAAAAATACATATTAAAATTTGTTTTGTTACATCAAATGTTATACAAGTTTGTTGCTAAATTTTGTCTTATGAAACTCAAACTAAATTTAGTATAAAGTTGTCTGTGTAATAAAATCTAACGCCTCTTGGAGACTTTAAATTTTGACCACCATGATTGAGGAACTAATATCCAAACTTTCAGGTATGTATAAAGTATTAAGATTAGAATACCATATTATTATTTAATTTACCTGCACTCAGCAAAAATATTTAAATGATTTTTATTTGTTAAAATAAATATGATATGCAATGTTTTACACCCAACCACTGTCAAATTATTATAAGACAAACGATTATTCATCAAAACAAATTTATCTTCGTCTACGTGTTTAATTCACCACTGGACATAAATCTTTGCCATAACAACCTACGAACTCTATTATTTGATTCTAAATACTGATTTATGCATAGGTAGTTACACCAATTTCAGGGTCTACTCAGACTTCTAGTAGTGGGTAATTCAATAAATAATGTGACTTCATAAAGTAGTACCTATTTGCAGCATTTTGAAGACGAGACAAAATAATAATTCTAAAAAGTTATGATCTAGCACCAGTATCAACAATACCAAACCAAATCCGTTACTCTACTAATAAATTCATCAATAGCCTTTTTTATAAATCGATATTATGACTTTGTTTGACATTTGCTATGATTTAATTTTAATTACATTAACTAATTTAACTTTAATATGACAATATTAGATTAATAAACTAGATCTTTATTTTAATAACTAAATAAACGTTTACAAAACCGAGTATTACATTAAGACCATTTGTATATTTTTTTTAATCTGTTGACTTATATCTGTGTTTTGGTATCAATAAAAAACTATGAACTATCAATTGAGCTAATTGACGTATATTCGATTTACGTTTTTGTAATGTTTTTATTCTGTTTTTATTTCACGCAATTTAACAGTTCATTTAGTGGCTACATTTAGTGGGCTGCTTACGTAATGAATGCTCGTAAAGTAATATAAAACAACTTATACAACAATAAGTGTCTCTTTAAGACTATGGCGAATTGTGAGCATGAGCAAACATTCTCTGTCGTGGTAGCGCTCACAAACAGGCAATTTGTGGTCAAACGCTTATCCATTTCGTCAAGAAAGTATTATGTGTTCAAGCACCTTACTTAAATTAACCACAAGCTCTTCCATCACGACTTAGTTCTAACAGCAGTGTTTATATAACGTGACTTAGTACATATAATGATTGGGCGATAACGAGGGCTTGTGTCACGCTATACGATTTTAGGTCTTATTCTTTGTTCTAGTCTATTGTATTTCGTCATTTATCGTTTGTATAGAACAAAAGTAGCCCACTTTATATTCCCACACCTGGGACACACTGCATTCTCTCACAAGAAAAAAATAAAGCTAACTGTTCGTACGGGTTAGATAACAGATGTTCTCAAGTCCCATCTTTTTTTAAACTTGCTGGTTTCCTCACGATGTTTTTCTTCGCTCCTAAGCTTGTACTTCTAGACTTAGTAAATTTTGTAGGGGTTCAAAATTTCAAGTCAAAATAAAAATCTCAAAAGGATACAAAAATAAAACGGTTTTGTAAGACATAATAGCAAGCATAATATTCTGGTTTAGTTTAAAGCTATTGTATGGTTTTAAATACGGCATGAATGTTTTTTTTTTTTTGTAATAATCTTATCTAAACAAATTCCCGTACTCTCCCGTAATCTCATTTATTTCGGTCAGTATAGGTCAATTCAGGTCAGATAGCTTTCACACATAAAATGCAGCATCAAAAAATGGTTACATGTTGTAGGAGCTACGACTTAACCTACAGCCAAGCTACGCTACCAAACATGTCAAACTTTTAATAGTTATCTTTTTTGAAATTTAAAAATCAGTAAATAGGTACGAAGGTTTTCGGATGGTAACCTCGTAGCGCCATCTTGTAGAGGGCGACAAGTCGTTAGGGCGAAACGTAGCAAATACGTAGTAGGTAATTATTTTACCTTCTAAAATATAAATTTGGATAAAATTTAATCGCGTAACTGCAAATATTTATTAGCACTATTTGATAATAATAATTATTATAATTATCAAACAATACTATTAAAGCAAGGTAATTCGTTAATTGCCTTGCTAGTTAATTACCAGCTACAACTAATTACCAGCAGAAAAAAACGATGAATTTATGAAATAAATTAATTCTAGAATTTGTCTTAATATTAGGTTTCAATCACGGGTTAGTATTGAAATTAAAATGTATGTAGGTACAACAATTACAACACAATTCATTTATGTCATTGTATTACTAAGTGTGCGACTATTTGTGAAATCAACAAAACACTTACAAATATTCCTAATATTTAAATGACCTAATATGTATTTGTCTGAGTGTCAATGCTAAATCCTATATTTTAACATATTTGGCAAATTATTTATTTAATTTTGTACTACGCGGCGTCTTTTAAACTAGCCATATGCTCCGGCTTCGTCTGTCAGGGATCACGTCCTTAGATATCTAACCCTGAAAGATGTTTTGAAATTTTCCTGTAGTTCTTTAGATTAGCGTGTTCAAACACAAAAACTCTTCAGTTTTGTAATATTAGTATAAATAAGGTGTTTCTAACAGTAAACTCACGTTGAAAAATCCTAATTAGCCTAAGAAAAGTCGGCCTTACAATAATTTAAAAGTTCCTTTCATAGCTCACTCAGTGATTTAGTCGCACGCCTAAAATTTTAATATTCATTATAGATTATTCAAAATTCACTTTTCTTATAAAATTCTATTGGTATAAACTTGTTCTTTTAGAAAAACTATTTTTTGTTTCAAATAACAAAGTTTAGATTTTAACAAAATCAGTAGAGTTCGAACAAGTAACAAACAAATGAATGATATTACAAACTATAACGAGATTTTAGTTATACAAATCAGAATTTGTAAATCAACATTCACGTGAAGTAATCCAAGCCAAGGCAGAATCTTGTGGCGTCGCGTCTCTAGTTCCATCGTCCTAACATCATGCGCCATCTGGCGCGGGGTAGCAAAAACGGACATTTCCAAGAAACCTTTCGGGGTCAAGTGAAAATGCTCAAGACTTGATTAAGAACCATGGTTCAGTTTTAATGTTTCAACGCTTTTGGTGAGAAAATGTTTTTTACTTATATTTTTGTAGTTTGAAACATTTTTCGTGGAAAACCTGCAGTACATATAGGAAATAGTAGGCTACGACGGTAAATCTGTTGATCACAATTTAGATATAAAACTAGAGCAAAAATATTTGTTAGAAAAAATCCAAAGCCCTGTGATTGGTCGTAATGGAAAAAAAGTTGGGAAAACTCTCATTTCCTCATTCTAGGTAAACGCGGAAACACACGAATCACAACAAAACCTGCCGGGTAACCCCCTAAGCCCCGCCTGAATATAAAAAACACAAAAAATTCTTCAATAGCTAAAGAGGCGTCGAAAAGAAATCCTCAAAAAGTTTTCGCGAGACAGACATACACGATACCAACGAGAGCGAGCGAGAGAAACGTCATTAAGAAAAAATCACAAAGAAGCCCATTCTTTTTCATTTCCTCCCTCACTAATAGCGGCTTAGAAAAAATTGGGGAGCGCTAACTATCTCGCTCTGGCGCGTAGGGGTGGAATGGAAATAGGGTCGAGCAAGCGAGAGGCGAGACCACCCTTGCGAGTCCTTAGCGCCCTTTTTAATAGTTCTTATTTGGGCCGTGGTGCGGACGGTCCGTCATACGTTTTTGGGGATATGTGCGGTGCGCGATGCGAGCGCGGTGCGAGCGCCACACGGCGGGCGCCGCGCCGCCGTCGCGTTGTCTTTTCCTTGGCCGGACGCATTTTTCCGTGGAAAAAACGCGGGGCGCGTGCGCCCGCCGCCGGTGGGGATGTTCTTAGCGCCGTCTAAGGCGGCGGGGGCGGGCCCGCGTCTTGCTAGTTGGGCCGACGTCTTCGACAGACGCGCGCGCTCCCCGCCCCGCTAAGATTTCACAGCGACGATCAACTTTACCACCAAGAACTTAGTCGTCGCCCACCCGCGTCTCAAGAAGGTCTCGTTTCCGCTTTCCACGCTTTTCCGGTTCCCGTCGCGAGACGAAAAAAACTTTAACTTCCGCATTCTTATACCGGTGTTCTTCGCAGATCGGAACGCGCGAGTCGCATGTCATCTCAGTGACGATTCGTCCGAAGTTGGAATTAATGTTGAAATATTTCAATGAGAACATATCCCTAGCGCTGCAGGAGAGGTATAGGGACCTCCATGAGTATCGGAAGACGGAAGCGATAGAGGAAGGGTCACCGCGGGAGGCGAAAATACCAAAAATAGCGGAGGAAAGTGACCCAGTGGGGGCGGCGGCGCGTATGAGACGGGTGCTGCGCCGCCGTTCCCGCGTCTTCTGGAGCCTCCTAAGGAGGAAGACAGCTTCGTGGCTTCCTGGCTTCAGAACTCATTTAAGATGACTGCAGCGGAAGGGAATAGTGAGCCATCAGCTGCTGGGAGTGCATTGGACTTGCGAGCGGCGCCGCTGAGCTTGCAGATTCCACTGCAGCAGGCAGCCGCGGCGGAGGCTCAGAGGTTCAAGATGCAGGACTTCTGGTCGCGGAGCAGACCGGAGTCTCCAGCCCAGGAACAGCCCGGTCCGGCGCCTCCAACGCCACAGCCTCCCGCCACACCAGACCATAAAATCATGACTGAAAAGCTGGTGAATGAAATTCAGGTGAGTTGATTTTTACTGTTTTTTTTTGTATTGACAAATCATTTTTTTTTTTATTTATAAACAATCGGTGGTATTTTTTAAATATTGCTCATTAAAATTTATATTGCGAAAGTTCATCATCGAGGTCAGTATGAATAACAGTAATGAAAATGCAGTGTTAATTAATGAAGGAAAATGGAAAATTTACGGTTATGAAAAATGAAAATTTTAAAAGTAATTATAACAGGAACAATTTAATTTACAAAATTTAAGAATATTTTAACTTTTCACGTCAATATATCGGAAATAAGAAAGAAAATTTGAAAATCTTACGTGACTGTTCAAGGATTTTTTACGCCGACGGCAAAGATCGCCCGAAATAGTTTAGCAGTAACTTTTTTGATGTACGGTTTTTTATTATATAATAATATTAAAATTTGTATTTTTATTTGATTACGCAATCATTTATAATTTAAATTTTTCACTATATATTTTTTACAAAAAATTTTTTCGGGCAATTAATGTTCTTTGTAAATCACTTAAAATGAATTTAAGAATTAAAAAATTAAAATAAAAGTTAAATAAACGAAAATAAGAATGAACGTCTACAGTGTTCAAAGACCCATGCTCAACTGACCTCAGGGTATTCGCGGGTCTCACAAAACTTGTTTCAAATTTGAATGATCCCTTCCTCAGAAAGAAAAAACGAAGACACTGCCAAGGCAACATATTGTGTGAAGCGTTACAAAGAAAGGGTTAAGGTCCTCGCGTCAAACTTATTATTAAGTCGTTTTTGTCCTTATTCCATATCCGGTAACACAAAAGGGATATGTAAATTACAATAATCTGTGATAATTCCATTATTTTGATATTAGCCTCTGATCAACTTGTCGGCGATACTAAACTGCGTTTTTTTACAAAATGTTTGTTTTGAGCATATGGCTCATCGTTTCGGTGACGTCGCGGTTGGCGCGTTTATTTTTATTTCCGGCCAGTATTTGTTTTTCCGGTTCGATAGCGTGTAATTTGAAAAGGTCGTTTGGAACTGTTCGAAATTTAAAACCTTACTGTAGACAGAAAAAGTAAAAAGATGCGCAATCGCGCAGTAAAATGAAATTAAAAAACAAAAGCGGAAAGAATATTACATTTTAAATTAGTTTCGAATTTCAAATACGCTCACCTTGCATTTGTCTATTTCCCACGGTACGCTGGATTAGGGGTACGTTGATTTCATTTTTAATTTTTTTACCGCGCTTTGTTTCACGGAGGGGTGTTGACAGTTATTTGTTACTGCAAATCTGTTCGAGTTTCGAATTTTTGGTTTTTAAATTTTGTTTGAATATAGAACCGGTTTGATATCCTGTTCGTATTCATTTGTTTTTTTCTCTTGTAAATGAAAATTTAACGGTTCGACGCGGTGAGTGTTTGCTCTTTTGTGGTTTAGTTTTTTCCCGTCAATGGTTAATTAAAATTTGATTTATTAATATTTTTCTATTGCGCGAGAAACTCTTGAGTACGTTTCAAGGGCTGACAATCCAAATCTATTAAATATTAATAAAAACAAGGATTCCGTTTTTTGCTTTGGTTTAAGCAGTCAGTATTAAATTAAAACAACAGTTACCTACTATTTGTAATATAACTATAATAGAAATAAGGCACTCTATCGTAGACTTCATTGCAATTTAACATCAGCTGAGATGACAGTCAAGTGTAAATTTTTAATATATAAAAAAAATTACTTCGATTACGTCATTTTATCCACTTGTTTTCGTATAGGTAGTACATTTTCATAAGAAAAGTAAATTTTAATACCGAAAAATTAAAATTATTTTCTTACATACTTTTTTGTTTTGAGTAACAAGTAGTCTGTAACACATAAAATAACTATGAAACTTCACAGCCATCTCGACAAACAGACTTACACAATACAATTATATTCGAAGAATCTTCTCTTTTACTAAAATAGGTTAATTAAGAATAGCCGTATCGACCCTACTTCTGAGTATCTCGACATAATCGCTTATTCACATTTATTTTTAAATTTATAGTTAGGTACATTTAGGTACATTAATATTGAGGTTTTCATACATTCACGTTAATTATATGCGGAAGATGGGCTCATTGTATTATTAACACGAAAGTATGGACGTTTGTTGCTCAATCACGTAGAAATCTGAATGAATCGGTTTGAAATTTCGAATACAGTCTGGAATAGAACATAAGCTAGAATATATTAACAGAAAAATATATTTTAAAAAAATAGGGTAACAATATAATCAGAGATTTTATTTAAAAAAACGCGTAAAAAACTTTTGCATTTTTTTAACATTTTTTTTTTCATTCTAGTGACATTGCCTTTATACGGTTTTCTCAAATTAATGTTAAAATATGCTTTTTATATTTTCACATTATTGCATACGTATTATCATAATATTAAAACAAAGTCATAAAAAAAATATTAAACACGTAACGATGAAAAAATATGTTACTGGTCAAAAAAAAAATTACACATTTTTATATGAGAAAAAACCTTTCACAATTAATTAATTAATTAATTACAAAGTTTCAAATATGTTACAGGCCAACTATTTTAGATTACTTATTAAAAGTCAAAATGGGTTTGGAAAGATTTGTATATATTTTAAACTTGCCTGTTTTGATCAATGACTAGTTGCGGCGCGCTGTTTTACCGAGAGAAATTTAATCGAGATCATATTAGTGGCTTTTACTTGAATGAGTTACAAACATCCAGCCAGTAAGTTTGGCTGATGTAATGATGAGTGATGAGTAATATGATCTCGATTAAATTTGGTATATGAATAGGAAATAGTCTGAAATGACACATGTTCTACTTTTTAGCCCATTTATAATTTTAGTAGAAAAGCGAAAAATTAAATACAAGCAATGAACAAACAAAATGACCCAATTATTTATTGTTATCAATTTAGTAGAGAAATAAAATTGTTTTCAAAACAAAATTTTATTATCTAGTTTTAGAATGTGAAAATGAAATATAAGCAAAACAAACAAAATGGTAAATTGTTATCAATTTAGTACCTATTTACCTACTGATTGTTTTAGTACTTGTTATATTGTTTTTAACTTAAATATTATTATAATTCCTAAAGTTTGTAAAGTTGGATTTCACTGTAAAAACTACTAAATGTTTTTTGATGAAATTTGATACACCTATAGATTTATCTATACAGTCTGTAATAACAAATATAACTAAACAATGTTTATTAATATTTTGCAATCATTAAACGGAACAAATCATGAAGGCTCAATTAATGCTTAAAAGTTTTTACGTTCTACACTATATTTCTCTCTCAATAATTTCAACCAAAACGAAAGAGATATTAAAGAATTATAATTTAGTGGGCAGCTTAAGTCTATGTAGGTTTTGTAAAATAGCAAAAATTCTGATGTGGCTCAACCAAACATTAAAAAAATATTTGTGTACATCTGAATTATGGAAAATTGAAAAATGAAAAGAAAATTGTAATCCGCCAACCAAAATGATAACGATACTTTATCAGTTTGTGAAGCTAGATCCACTTATATATATTAGGTAAGTGTCAGTATACTAGTATATAATATTAGTAACACAGTCCCAACCGTGGATACAGATAACTTGCTATCGTCCTCAAGGATAGTCCCTCAAAAACAATAAATGGGTTAATGAAACGAACATGCAGATTCCTTATTTAGACACTCGCATACCGACTCGTACCTACATCACGGTAATTTTATATATCACTAAGTTTATTTTTTTGTTGTTAAACGAAACACAAACAAAATGTACAGTAGATAACAATTTTATAGTAATTTATTAATCACAATTACAGAAGTCAAAAGCAAATCAATAAAAACAAAGTTACAAGGTTTCTAGCTTAAAAAATGGTGTAACTTTAAACCCCTTTTTAAGCCTCTTACAAAACTTATTCGCATTAAAAAGTAGCCTATCCTTTTCAGGCTATAAACTATCTCTCTACAAAATTTCAGTAGTTCAGTCATGTCAGCAAAACAGACAGAATTACTTTCGTAGTCATAGATTGAAAACTTCGACGTGTCTTTACGTTTATGGCGAATGAGCACACAAATTGAATACAAATATTACTAACTAGCTGTTCCCTGCCACGTTTCGCTGTGGCACATTGTGATGTAAAAATTAAATAAAAACAATCCTTGATGCGGATTATACATCACTCTAAAATTTCAGGTCGATCGGTGCAGAACTTTTTGAGTTTTTGAAGCGTACACAAACCAACATTAATTTTTTGTATATAGAGATAGAAACACCACATAATTAATCTAAAGGCAATTTGGTACAAATATAATTTTTTTAAGTCTCAAATACACTTTCTACTTTTTAACAAAAAAATATAGCAACGGGAAAAGCTATCAAAACCGTGGAGTGCTATTTGTAGTAAATAATTTTCATAAAATTATGGGATATAGGTGTGTTATCAATTTTTCTTTTTGGAACGGGTACAGAATGTATTAGCTAAACTGAAATTCAATGATAACTACACTACGCTATATAACTAATTACTTACACTAAGTTCATCTGAACTATCCATAGACCAATGAAGGTCTAAAGATAATCTATCGAGATGTTCAAGTCCACTACCAGTCAGAAGCGTACCCAGCATGCATTATTATAGTCTAATCAAATTTTCATCTATGGTGTATCTAAACTCTCCGTCAAAATAAATTAATTGTTTGAATTTATCATTTTAATATGTCCAAAAAGATACGAAATATTACAAAAAAGCATATGAATATGTATTACAAAACATTGCGTTCTAATATTTTTAACTGATCCAGCTGTCTCTTTCTTTCACGCTACCCTCGCCGCACGTTGGAATGGGACAGCAACAACAACAGTCTCCATCAGCAGATTCAACGATGAGCGAACGATCTCTTGTGCCGTTTGCATTGGTAATTATATTTTTCAAGTTAAAAAAAATATAATATTTTTAGAATACAATACTTTTTTACATGTATGCTTTTATTTCACTCTAAAGGACAAGAATAGTTTCCAATTTTAAAACATTTTTTCAGCTTTAAGCTTAAAACAGCTTTTCTATGAATCCTACTATGTAGAGTATTCGTCGTCACTCTTGTCTGATTCCATGTGGCGTCACTGTCGCATTACTGCCTTAAAAAAGGTAGATATTGTTTTTAATAATTACTTAGTTCCACATTTTTGTCTCATGACTTGAGTGATGACACAGACTCTGGTGGTAATAATGGTATACGAACGATAAAATTTTACGTGATAATGTACAAAAAAAAAGATGTAAAATTGTTTTTTTTTATAAATACTCGTAGAATTGCATTAATATCACTGAATTATGAGTATTTTGTACAATACCGCCGCTGTCTCTTTTCTACTCGGACAAATCGTCCGATAACGAGTGAAAGAGAGATAGATATAATGCGTCACAAGTCGAACGCGTCTATGTCACTTGTTTCGCGCTCGGCTTAAGTGGAACGTAACAGTTTTTCGTGACGTTATTTTTTAATGTATTTTTTTTTCTACAGCCGCAACAGCAATCCCCGGTGGGTGAAGGTGCCGTTGGCGACCGGAACGCTATGCTACCGTTCGCTTTGGTAAATTTCCTGACTTCCCTCAATATTGATGTAATTATTTTTATTTCTTTCACCTCACTTCTTCATACCGCGGCAGCTCATTGAAAAACTTTGATAATAATAAAAAATATCGCAAACAACACAATTTAGCTTTAAATCTAACAAAGTTTCAAATTGAGCTGGCATAGTACCTTACCTACCTACTTATAAAATTGGATGTGTATGATTAGGGTCCATAAAAACATTCGTGCATTGATATCTAATTAAAATGCCATTTTGAATGTCAATGTGAACAGACAACACACATTTGCTTAGATTAGTCAATTCTAATTGTGATCTAGAAAAAAATTTAGTTTCATCAAAATGTGTTTGTTTGTACACAAACGAATGCCTTAATACGTTTATATTAGAGATAATATATGCTATTTAAACTAAATTAAACAATTTTTCAAAACGTACGCATTTTAACAAAAGTGGGTTTGTGCTGGACCGCCATTTTGATTTACATGAACCGGAAGTTTACATTCAAAGAAAAGGTTTATATAGTCCAGAGACTTATCAACAATTAAAACTATTTTACACTTCGTGTTCTATTGTGATATAAATTCAAAAGCCAAACTTTTTTGAATTATGGTCATAAAAAAACTAAATCCAGCAATAAAATATCGGAACACATGCCGTGTCCAACAAAATTCGATACCAAGGAAATACGTTCGAAGAAATCGCTTCGTTTAGTCAATTTCGTAGAATTATAGGGCGTGAACATTATTTCAATGAGTTTCCGTGGTTCCCTAACACGCTTGCTATAAAGTATTGAGCTCTATCTTAACTTGGTTTGAGTTGTTTTTGAAGTGACAAAAAGATTGGGTAATTTAATTTTTATTTGATCGAATTTTCGAAGGTTTTTAGATAGAGCTCGATTTTGCCAAATTTTATAGTCTAAGCTATGTCGTAGGAGTAAACAATAATTTGGTAGAATTATTTAATTTTTATCGTTCTTCAAAATGACTGCTACTTTCTAATCACTGCTGCATTTCATACGTATCATTGCAAGTTTTTTATTTATCTTTAAATTAAGTTTAAGTGCAATGTTTCCAGATAAATTATAGGTTAAAGAGATTTATCATATTACATATATCTCTGCATGACGGGCACAGTATAGTGCTTGGTAGAGATGATGTTCTTGTTAAATCTATGCTGTTATGTGCCTACATTTTTCTCGCCCCATGACTTAATTAAAAATATATCTTTTAGCAGGTACTGATATTATGCTTAGGAATATTGTTTCGCATCAGGCGCCCAACTGGCTCATCTTATACTCTATACGATTTCGATACCTATTACGATTTATTTTTCTTAAATGTTAGACATGATTTTTAATAGTCTGTCCATATAAAATATGTCAATTTTCTAATACTGGGTCAGTATTCCAACTGATCGAAAACCAAAACAACCTGAACCCATAACTTTTTTCAACTGTGTCATATACTTGTGCCCGTTTGTCTTTTATTTTATATATTTGTAATAAAAATTTACAAGTAACTTACGTGTGTTATGGTCGGTCCAGTCAGACTTCAGTTTCAACTGCATACCGCATCCGGCAGCCATTATCAAGGAGAGCGCACTCGTGTAATCACTGCTTGTTTAGCACCTTCAAAAACGGCCGCTGCAAGCGGCTGAAACTTTATGACTGGATTGACCATATCACACGTAAATTACGATGATGATCGGGTTGAAAATTCATTCTAATTAGTTCAGCAGCTAGGTTATAGAAGAATGTGATGTATTAAAAATCGAAAAAGATTTAGATCATTTAACTTCGTTGTTGGGGTTTGTAACGTCAGTTGTTGGTTAAAATCGTACCATAAAGAAACGTTATGAAAACTTCTTAGCACTGTATCTGCGTCGGACATTTTCATTTCTAAAACAAAAGAAAACAACTTTAGTTTATTTTTTAACAATGTAACTGGCAGATTAATTCCTTCCTTTGTCGTCAGCTATTTTTGAATTATTTGCAAATATCTAATAATGTATTACGTTTGCAGCAGCAGGCGAGGTCGGGGCAGAGTATTAGCGAGCGCACGCTGGAAGAGTGTTGGTCGACGCTACAGAGAGTGAGTTGGCACCTGTTTCAATGCGTATTGTTTCTTCCAAGAGTAGGGGACGCGTTAAAGCGATTGTCAGGCGTGGAGTTACTCATCATTTCTTTTTTTTCTAATGACCTTATTTTTTATTAATAATTATTTGTTTCATTTACTGGATTTCTAGATGATGTTTTGAAAGCAAAACATCAATATTTTTTTTAGTATTTATTATTTTTGCTCGGAAATTGAAATTCAGAAATGTCTTTGTATAATTTCATTTACTTACTAATGTTTTAATCTATTACAAATTTGTCCGTCGCATTGCAATCGTTTTAACGCTTACCTATTGGGGTATTGATTAGAATAACTTAAATTTTAAATATTTTATTTTACAGCTATGTTAAGACGACATATAAAAGTATAGTACCTATATTTATAATATCGAGTTATGTTGTTGATGGCAAAAGAAACTATTATCATTTACCTATTTATCACAAATTTATTTAACGTTTTTTTGCATACGTCATCCAAGAGTTCATCTGCAATTTCACGCCACTACTGAAGTCTAATGACGAAACTATTGAACTGCTTTATATTTATAGAATGTTTCCATTATCTTTGTATATTACGTCAGTGACTCCTCTTATCAATGGTTTGATTGATGCAGTAGAGTCTAATGAAATAACCAAATAAAAACAGCCATATTTGAATCGAATGTATTCCAACCTTAGATGGAGAATAAGTAAATAGATCAGGTTTTTCCGCACGGTTCCTTTGTACCAATCGTAAGCAGAGAACGTGTATATTAGCTATGGCAACAGTGTGATGCGCCGCGACAAAAGTGTGACACTTCCACGAAAGGGACAAGACAAGAGCGATCAGACCCGTGCTTTCGGTGTAAAGCGTTTATTCTAACTCTATACGTAGTATATGTAAACTCTTTGATTCCAACGCAATGGAATAAATATAGCCCTTACCAATAAAATACATATTTACTAGTGCATTTAGTTCAGTAAAAGTTTTCACCTATTACCTCTTTTTACGAAAATTAGTAATTTTATGGAAGTGTATCAAATTTCTCATATTTATAGTTTGAGACAAGGAGCGCATAATCCTACTCGTAATATATTTTTAATGTATACATGATTATACATTTAGTTGATAAAAAACATTTCACATTCTAACATGTATTTGAAAACACATACATAAAAACTTTTTTTACTTATTGATATAGTCTATTGTCAAATAGAAATCCTATTGGTATGGCTTTAAGGTCGATGTTTGAGCGCTAGTTTTTATAAGCTAGTGTCCAAATTTCAAACCTTTCAGTAACTAAACCAATTTGAATTCCTACTAAAACTTGTCAATTTTAACAAATCAAAAGATTACTAAGATTTAAGACATATGTATATTTCACGTAACACTACACATATTTAATAAAAGGGCATAAGCTGCACTTGATCTTAAAAGGTTAAAAAATAGCAACACCGAGTGTGCAGATGTTCAGACTCGGTACATCCCGTGGTGTTGCCGCTTCCTGGTCATACACCACCTTTAAAGCAGCTGGCAACACTTTACCATCAGATGTAAAATCACCTACAACTTATTAGGTGTTTGATATATGAATTACTTTCGCTTTTTGTTTTTGTAAAATTAATTCAAATAATTTCAATATTAGTCATTGGAATTAGTAGCTCATATAGACAAAATATAATGGCCAATCTTACAAATGATTTTTCGGTGATTAAGAGTACTTATATTTAATGCTAGATATAAATTAAACTTCAAAATATATCATTAGTAGCCCACTTTCTGTTCCCACAGCTGAGACTCGGAGTCTTCTCTCATAGAAAGTGAGTCAAGGCTAATCCGTAGTTATCAAGTGCGAGTTGTTTGATTACACATGTCATCAATACCCCTCTTTCACGGAACTCACCGGTTTCCTCACAACGTTTTCCTGCACTGTTAAAGCCAGCAGTAACGTCAAACTTCATTTTAGTTCCAATATAAACCATTACCTACTCTCTCAGGCATCGCATTCCACTGCCTAGACATTCCTATTACGAAAGAAAAGTAAAATATCACATCTCTAGCATCTCTGAAACGTTAACCATGAAACGATGACACTTTTTCCGGCTACGAACAATCCGATACAAAAAAGTGTAAAATTGGTAATGGATCAAGCAGATTAGAAGCACACTCTCCGAAATGCAGTCTTCTTCTTTTTGTGACATCTAACGAAAAGAGACAAAATTGAACTTATGTCAAGTGTTTTTAATTCAGCGGCAAAACTGTTAATATTCTCAGTGAAAAAAAAATCACGTAACATCAAGCACGGAACGGGCAGAAACCACAGGTGCAGGAAAAAAGAAGGAACAGAAAAAAAACTGACTGAACTGTGTCGAAACGGAAAAGTACAGTCGGCATAAGAACTGTACCAAGTACTTATTCGATCTTTTGTGGTGGCGTGTTTTAGGACAGGAATGGAATGGAGCCTTTGGTGCAATAAAAATTGTAGCGATAACAGGTCATTACTATGTGTCCTAAATGTTTAATTTTTAGTATAGATTCTTAACATGTGTATTATTTTTGCTAATTATTGTGATTGTTTGTTTGAACAAACGCAAAATAGTGAGGACAGCAATATTTACAATCATGAGATCGTAGAGTCATTTACCTTTTTACCTTTATCTTTTTTACCTTGTACTTTTCAAGTATTTTTCTAAGGATAGATATTATGTTTGTCATTACCACTGGTTTTAACTATGAAGGCAAAGATCGTGAGGACACTGGCATGTTTAAAGAAATATAGTTTTTGATTACTCGACTTCATCAAACCGTACCTGAACAGCGTAGTGGATTATAATCTTTACACTCTACTTCTGAGATAAGAAATCCAAGTCCCAGAGACTTTCTCTTGCAGTTTTTTCTTTGTTTGCACGAGCTATTTTCTATGTTATTAAACAAAAAGCACTTTTTTTTGTGTATTCGAGTTTGACTTCACTAATGTAAATATTTTTTACAATACTAAATGAATTTCTAGACCACAAGTTTTGAGTAAATATTTGGTATTTGACTGTATCTATACCTATAATATCGTATTCAGATTTAATATCAAACAAACTAAAAATATGAACTTAAAATGTTATCGGCTCCACATATTTGTCCCCAAAAACAAAAGCCCTTGATGTGCGTTGCCGAAAAAAATCGGGAACATTTGCATGTCGATCTGCAATGAATTTATTGTTATTGCCGTGAGATTTATTATCCCGCCGCTTTCCGAAAAAATATACCGAAAATGACCGAGTTCCACATTTAAAATTCAAATTGCAATTGTTTTTCGAGCCGAAATTGAGACGATTTTGACGTCAGCCGTCCGTCCCCGGACATGTGTTTCACTTTTTTCACCTTTTTTGCTCGACTGTACCGTTTTATTTTTGAATTTTGTACCTTTAGCACCGGCTATAGTGAATAAATTCTGCTTCTTACGTCCGACCTCTTTGGAAAGCTAAAAGAAACAATTTCATAGTCTGAAAAATATCCTACTATAAAAATATATAAATATATAAAAAATATATAAATGGAAACATTCAAATGTTTGGATGTTTTTAAATGTTTGCTGCTTAATCACGTTAGACTGACATTAAAAAATCGGGTTAAAATTCGGAATTCAGGTGAATTTCAAAGGTTTCACCCAGATCTGAACTCTTCATGTTCAATTAGCTGCGTGTGGACTGTGCTGTAATGTGCACGCGTATTGCTTACCGTTAGACGCATGATTTTCTCGTTCCATCACCTAAAATTATAAAAAATAATTATAGGCTAATCAACAATAATACTTCGCTCTATGTAACAGTATCTTTTTAATACTTTTCCTGCCAGTATTCCAATTAATTACACTTATCTATTTTTTTTCATCAATCTTTATTTAAAAAATATGTTGGTATATGTAAGCTTCAAAAACTCAAAAATTCTGCACCGATGGATTTGAAATTTTAGAATGATATATAATCCGCATCACGGATTGTTTTTATCTAATTTTTGCATCAGTCACATATATACCACAGCGAAGCGTGGGAGGGTACAGCTAGTATAATATATATTCGTTATGTTTCTGGCCAGTTACCAAGTAGTATTTTATGTAGATGTATTTTTAGCCAGTACCAATCACAGCACATTTTCTTTTGGTACTTATTTGTTCTTCTAGGACCAAAATCCTCAAAGTTGTTCTTATAAAATTTGAACAAAAACATTAGTCACTTTATTCTATAGCAAAAAGTTCGATAATGAAATTGTTTTTTTAAAAGACATAGACTGTAACATCTTTTAACAAGAGTCAGACGGGGGAAGTCGGGTAGCGGTAATTATGAAAAGTGTCCGAGAAGGGAGGAAAAATTGCACGAAAGCGAGGACGTTTTAAAAAAGTGGTTTAATGACCAAAAGGCTTTTAAAGTTAATAGGTTTGGAAAGATTGTCTCGATAGTCTTAGGACGTGGTTCTTTCTCTAATGATAATGATAGCCGGCGAATTTTTAACGGAACGAGTTTTTACTTGCCAATTTAAGGGTTAACTTTTTATTTAAAAAACGTGTAAAGAAAGAAGTTTAAGCTAATTTGGCTTTATTAATTACTAACAGCGCCCCGCGATTTTACCCGCGTAGTTCCCGTTCTAGCTATTTTATCTACATAAAATATCCCATGCGTTCTATATAATCTATCTGTGTTCTAAATTTCAGCCCGATCCGTTTAGACGTTCCGATGTGATTGAGTAACAAACACCCAAACAACTTAATATTTGAAGATTTAAACATCCAGACATCCAAACGTCTAAACATTTAAACATCTCAACTTTCGCATTTATAACATTAGAAGGAAGACAGTAAGATACTCATTAAAAAAACTAGAACAGCTGTATACGTTGAAAAACAAGATATCAACGTAGTTCGCACCCTGGCAACCCTATCACCACGTAATCGTTTTTTCCCTCACCCCGTATAACTCATACTTTTTCCCGCGAAACCGGGAAATTTATCTCGCAATTAGTGGTGAGACACTCTCAACTCTCGACATTATTAAGAAACTTCGTAATGGATCGTAAAAAATACGAAAATTTTTCGTCTACCCCCATCTCAGGTGTAGTCTTGAATATTGCATCGGGATAAACAATTTTATGACGGGAAACATTGTTTCTTGTTTTAAGAAAGCTGTTTCTGTTTTAGGGTTAATAAAAAGTTTTGAAATAAAATCTAATTTTATCGCACCAAATGTAATTCAATTAATTTCTGGAATTTCCCAAAATAATCCTAAAAGAAACAAATGTTGTGCAATTTTTTTAAAAGTAGTTTGACGAAACGATCAAAACATACACCTAATGGTAGCAGTCTAGTAATTATTTTAATATGAAAAGTCCAAATCCCTGCCTGTCGTTGAACTGCGCTCTTCGCCTATAAATTTAAGATCACATATCTAATTGCCTTATAATAATATCACTGGAAACATTGGCCTTCAAACTACAATACATAACGAAGGTGTGTAAGGTGTGGGGCTTCCCCAGGAGAACTCAGGAAAGAAAACCACTATAACAAACTCACTAGACCACTAGAAAAACAACTGCTAGATCAAAATTAAGATTTTATCCACTTACCCTTACTTCACTTTTTATTCCACAAAATTCATCATTTTTGTTCGATTAATGTAAAAAAACAATAAATAACAAGACTGCGATCAAGCGTAAACCTAAAAAGGTTCTATAACTATCACTGGTCTAATAGTCGCACAACCACAGAACAAACAGGCCGTCAATTCCTTTTTATTTTTCTAAAAAAATAACCCTTTTGACAGTCCTACCCTAAACGTAGCCAAAACAGTCATTAACCCTAAACACGCAACAAATGCAAAAAAAAAACAAACGTAACAAATTACCGGTAGCAACATGGCAACAGTTTAAGGTGAAATTTTCACAAACACATACAAATTGGCGGGAAGACGCCCCCTTCGGACTAGAAAGAGAAAAAGTGGACAAAAATTAGATTTCTTCAGTTACGTAGTTCAAGCACACAGATTTGATACTTGATATTTTGCGATTTTCTTTTGTAACCTATACGATTGAGCTGGGTCTGCTGGGATCTTTCCCAATTAATTTAATTTATTCCAGGCTTGACCTTAAAATGTATCTAAATTTAAGTAAATAGATGTAATCGTCATTTTGTCATACCATAACACCACAAATTTTATAAATTTGTGTTAAAATCACACTTAATATTATGTCATTTACTTTTTCTTTTATAGATTAAAAAAAATATATATAATATTTTTCTGAGTGTTAGAGCACTATTAATTTATACTGGCGATATACTCTGCATCAATTTTTAGGAAAGGTTTATTGATTGCTTCGGAAATGTATGATCTTTTATTTTTAAAAAAAAAAAAGAAATATTATAATGTAGTTTTGTAGCTATTTTTGTCTAACTTATTTGAGTTAAGAATTCAAGGCTAACCGGTTCAGTTCTTGCGACATAATTTTCTGACAAACATTGAAACCTAACTTTAATTTTATTATTTTATTCCCGTCCCTCCAATTTTCCTATGATAAAAAACTCATGTGCTATTCCTGATTATAATTTGAGTTCAAAATATCAACTCAATTCGTTCAGTTAATTCAACATGATTGATTAATCAACATTCAAACATTAACTGTTATAATAAGAGTTGACATACATTTTGAGTTATCGTATACAAACAACATATAACGTATATCGTACAAACTGAATATTTAAAAATACAGTTCCAGATTAGAAACTATGATCTTTTTTTTTGTCTTCTCGTTTCAATGGACTAGTTAGAAAGTCTCAAGATGAGTTGGTCCCTAGCCTCGCAGCTAATGGCCCGTGCTACAGTAAAAAAGACACGGCGCCGGCAAGATAAAAATTAGCTGAAATTAAAACAGGCTAACGAACGCCATTCGGGACGTCTCTCTTATAATTTCTTAGTTTATTTCCTTCGGGGAAATTATTTTTTGTTTGTGACCTCATTTTGGACGGTCACAATGTTGTAATTAGTGCTCTAACGTCAGAGTTTTCTGAGTAAAATCTAAAACTTTTATATTATTTTTTGTGTGTGAAATGTCCACCAACATTTAATTTTATTTAAATTAGTAACTCCTATCATAATCCTACCGGTCGCTAGGTTTACCACTGTGATACTACTCTCCGCAAAATAACACACCTTTGCCAGTTGTTTTGACAAACGGTAATGTCCAAACATTGTGGTATTTTGTTTGAAGGCCAGTGCTTCCAGAGATAAATTATCTTTTATCTTTAGGTAATGAGTGCAGTAAACGGTAGGTAGGCTGTGGACTCTTCATGTTCAAAAAACAAAGAACCGCTGTGCTGCTATGGCTAGGCGTATTATTTCCCATTTAGTTTTGCTCATGTCTTGCTTGTCCTATCATTCTACATAATTAAAAAAATACAGAATACATTATTTTATTTTTTTATGTTTTATTCCTATAAGATTGGACTCTTACTTTTTGTATTGATTCTTTGTTAACTAGTAGAGATTCGCAGCTTTATCCATGTAGTCGAAATATTGAACTAGATTTTCATACATAAAATTTATTTAATATTAGTAAGTAAAAAAATTGTATCACGACGCAGAAAGGATTAAGACTAATTCTGAAAACTTATCAACAAAACAAAAAAAATAATGAACAGAAACTAAGGTTCAAACTTCAGAAGAATCGTTCCTGTATTTAAATGTAAAAATACTTTGAACATGTGAAAATATTAAAAAATAATCTCTTAACCTCCTACCTACCATTACTTTTTTCCGATAATGTTAGTCATTGTTTAGCCACAGGTTACGCCGAAAAGTTAGCTGTACTATGACTATGTGACTATGAGTAAAATTGCCAAACTATATGATTCTTGTTTAATACAAAAAAAACACAACATTAATTCGCAGTTACCAATAAAATATTTTCGCAACTTTCTTGTCAAGTCGTTGACAAGTTGCAGTAACCAAGACGCATAATGGCAAAAATTATAATGGCTTAGTACTTACGACAACCTATGGTTTCATAATTCCACATATTTAACGCTTGGTTGGGCCCTAAGTGTCTAGAAAAGTATCGACATACTAAACATAGGGACGACTGTAGGGTTAACATTATTTTTTTATTGTCTGTCGTGGGGCGTAATGTTAGTTGTTTTATAAATGACTTGTCATGACGATTATTGTCCATTGCACGCTTGAAAAGATTTGATTTTGAATGATATTACGATATTGTTGTTCAATAAATTACTAAAATTAAAAAGTAAATACTACTCATTTCCAAAGTTTTTAAGCATAGATATAGGTAAAAATGTATTATTTTTCATTGGTAAAAATACTAAATTTGAAGGAAAATCGAAAACAAACAAGCAGACTTCGCGGGTAAAACCGCGGGGCGTTGTCTTAAACGGATGCAATTTTTTTGTGATTATCAATTAATGTACGTTTTGATATTCAAATGTAACATTTGCACCAGCATTACATTAAATTATCTCTTCAAAGTATTCCATTCAAAGCATATTTTTAAATAATTCTGGAGCATCATTAAAATATCGAAATATCTCGTAAAAATTATAAGATTTAAGATACACCAAATGAGGCTTTTTAAAATAAAAACTGACATTCAAAACCAGTAAAGTACTTAATTCTTGAAGCAACAACCATTTTTAGTAAGCCAGAATTCGAGATTCAATAAAAAATCGACCAGACCACCAACAGGGTTAAATAAAAAAATCGTACATAAAGACGAATATGGCGTGGGTATAAAAACTTTTATCTTGGAAAAAACTGACGCTCGACGCGATGTCACAGATTCAATACACCTAATAGTTACTATGAAAGAAATGAAATACAGCATATTTGCTATCTCGCTTGCACCTACTATCGCTTACTAGGAAGATGTGGTTTTGATACTTTTGCAACGTTACGTAATTTTTTGTACGAAACGCAAATCGGTTCTCTTATATTTATGGTTATTTTGTGTTTTAACTGAATGAAGGCACAGTAAAACATTTTAACATATGCGAAGATAGTATTAACTGTTACAATACATTTATTATTGTTCCAAAAATAAATAAAATTATGAAGGAATAAAACTAGGTAATTTTGTTTGTGTATTAAAATTCTTATACTTTCCTGTCGTTAGAACTAGAATTATTATTAATATATTCAAATCGCAAACGCAACAATGATGTTACTTTAAACTCCGTAAGATAATTTATGTCTTGATATCGGAAAAACACATATTTTGCTATTAAATGTAAACGAATAGAAGACTAACAAATCTTCCCTTTCAACCATACTTAAAAGTTACATAACAAAGCACCAACTCGCTTCGAATACTGCGCAAGCCTCGAAGTAAGAAATCGCGTGGATACAAGTGACTATAGTAAAAAACTTAGCAAGTACCTACACATAAGTGCATTACGATGCCTCACCGTACACTATAACTATAGTACTTATAAAGAGAACGCCTACGGCCCCGGCCTCGAGAGCACAGCGATTTTTTGCTGCACACATTTGAAAAATACATTTTGACGTAAACAGACATACGCTTGCCACAAAAAATAAAATAAAATATTTTAAAAAATCAAACAAATATCAAAACATCAAAAGCGCGTGTGTTTTTGAAGATTCTTTATTTCAAATTTCGAAGTGACGTAATTGAGTTGCCGCGTTTTTATTTTTTCTTTATTTCGTGCCAGTGCAGTGTTTTGACGTTTGCAAGTGAGATGCGAAACTTGGAAAGAGTTCGGGAAAGATTGTGTTGCAAAGAGTTTCAATGCAGGTATTTCATATTTGATTTTGTTTGATTTCATGTTGGAATATTACTACGTGGAGCTTACTGCGATCTAGAGTAGGGAATAATAACAGCTTTAGCCGAGGGTCTGTAACTCTGTACTAGAGGTCTATTGTATGTCGATGTGTGAGTGTACTATTACATACCAGTTTCTGTAAAATGCGGAAGCTTACTCATTCCCGCCGTTTCATAAGAATGGTGATTTAAATCTTATGTTTCTTTTCATGTTAAACAAGAGTATAATAAAAATCAATAGCGCACGGTATTATTATTACGAATGATAGTTTTTTTGCAAATTAGTAAGCATAAAAAGTGTATATTAAAACAAAAATAGACAAACGCGTTTTTTGGGTCCGTTAAATGGATACGTAACCAAGCTAAGAGAGATATAAAAGAATATTATTTAATAGTTGGCAAGAAGTTTTTTATTTGCAAAAAATCTTGGAAGTTTAGTAGAGTACATATAATATTTTTCCGAACTAGTTCGTTGAATAAGTGACTTTCCTACATTAAACTAGAGTATTTTTAAAGACTTTTGTAGAAATTTAAATTTAAACTAAATACCGGATGAAATTTCGGAAATTTACCTCCGTAGGTAACCGCTAGGCAAAAGCTTGTACAATTTTTGGGTGAAGTCAAATTTTATCAAATTTTTCGAAATTTATGACGTAAATGAACATTATGCTGAAGTAATTTTTGGAACGTGGATATCGAACACAGGGAATACACACTCACACTCTACATAAATAGATATGTGTTCACCAGTAGTACTTACATATAATCTGATATATTAATTGAATGAATTTGTCTTTAGTTAATTTGACCAATATAAACGCCAGATCAACAGAATGAAATGTAAAGTGACACTTCATATGAATTACTTCTCGCCAATAAACGACGGTTGAAATAATTGGATATTGTTCATGTAATAAATCGGATTACAAAATTTTGAGTGGGTTTCAATAGGTTGAAAAATACTTAGCGACCTACTTATTTTAAATAGCATACCTACCAAATATACAAATAATCGTAAAAATCTGTTAAATCGTTTTTTACAAACACAATTATTGTGTGATACGAGGTTTTATGTTTTAATTGATTTACATTACAACTAAACACGTTACTTCTTATGTCAAAATATGTTTTAGTAATAAATTAATATGCTCTACCTTTCTCTTTATCGTATTGGATAATTTCTTAGCTGTAGCTTGAGTTGTAATTACTATTTTCTTTCTTTCTAATTACACAAATATTTTTATGTAAGTGTCTCTACTTATGTTACTGTGTCTCTATGGACTAATTAAAACAAAAGTTTCAGTACAGTATCCTACTAATTACAATACATAAATGAGATAATATGACAGGTTGTGGCAAAGTCAACGTCAAAGTCAAAGTTCTTTTTCATAAATATTCTTTTCATATAATTTACACGTCAATTTTAAAAATCAAAAAAAGAGCACTCAAAGAATACTTAATTATACATTTTTAAAGTTTATATTGAACTTTCTATTATACGATATTAATGCAAGTAAAGCAAAGTAAAGTTATATAAGTTATATTGCACGTTTTTTAATCAGGTACATTGCAAAGAGTGTAGAGCTGATTTGCATAATCTAATACCTCGTTTATTCTAGTTCTAGCTGTAGCTCTAAAAAGCGACATCGTTTCATGGTTGATGTTCCAAAGACTCGGACAAAGAGCTTGGACTCCACTTTCCTAATAATACATTTAAACTTTGTAATCAGTTGCCTGAGTGGGTATTTCCTGATGGATATAATCCGAGTGTCTTCAAGTTTAGAGTGAATCGGTTTCTTCCATGTAAGCGCACTCTATCACGGACCGCATCATCACTTACCATCAAGCAAACCGGTGGTCAATTGGAAACCCATTATCGGTAAAAAAACATGCAACTTTGGCCCAGAAATGACAAATTCAAATTATACCAGATACTAGTCAAGTTTTAGTAGTAATTAGAGTCATAGCAAAGTCCGCCTGGTGAAGTACTACGCCTTCGCGAGTTATTCTACCGTCAATGTGCAAAAATATACAGTCCGTCCAATTACATGGTATTGTGATAAATGATCATACAGCTTTGGGTTACGACCGCAATGCTGTGGTAATCATTTGGGCTCTTCATGTTCCAATAGCTGCGTGACACTGTACTATTATGGGCAGGCATGTTTTTATATCAGTCACATGTCCTGCTCGTTTATTTACTCTATCTCTCTCTTCCTAGCTATACGAGTATATCCCATGTAGTGGTGGGATATTTAGCTACGGCCTTCCTTCCTACCTTTACTTCTGTACTTCGCTCTATCTATGACATCCTTCATTCGCTATAATATATTAGGTATAAATAATATTATAAAGCTGAAGAGGTTATTGTCTGAACACGCTAATCACAGGAACTACTGAACTGATTAAAAATATTCTTTCTTCATTGGTTATAGACGTAATAGTGCCATAGGTTATATTTATTAAATAGATATGTACCACGGGCAAAGCCGGGACAGACTGCTAGTTAGGTATAAAAAATAGTACTAAAAATTGTCAATTAAAATCCGTAATGGGGCTTCACTTAACTGCTCGTTAAAAATAAAAATCTAAATGTCGCGTTGACTCTTTCAAGTTAGGTTTACTTTTACATCTGGCTTAGGTCACTTTCACCCGACAAACACTAAGTTGCTTAAATACGAAGCTTTCGAAGATCTATCTGTCTTTCTCTATTATAGGTATTTCAGTTACGTTTCGCTCTGTCTTTGGATTTTTGTCTATTGATTTCAATCTATATATGTCTCTATTTTGTTCTATGGTTACTTTTACATACATAGATGAAACGATGAAACTAACTCATATTGTACTAATCCTAGTATTAATATTATTTAAAAACGCGAAAGTAAGTTTTGTAACGCTTTCACTTAAAATATTTAACCAATCAACTTGGAACTTTGTGCAGATATTCTTAGTACAAGCTTTGCTTAGTATGGGGTCAAATGGTGTTGATGTGAATTCTCCACCAATATTTATATTTATTTATCTTAGTTCTATTAGAAGTAACATAGGCTACTTCTTTTCTCGGGAAAATAACGGTATCGAGCACTACGCGGGTGAAACAGCAGGACACTTTTAGTATTACATAATCGTCTCATAATCTTTGGGATCGTTATTCGGCACAATTATCAAAATGTCTATACCAATAGTAAAAAAAGATAGGTTTTTTTAATTAGATGTCCAAGTTATTTTGCCAACAGGGCCAGTCAATTACGTACACACATGAAATTCCCTATTTGAAACACCCTTTGTGTTTAATAAATGCTTAGGTAAGTATATCTAACCCACGTTTTAAAGAAATATATCTAAGATATTTTCAACTCTTTAGCTCTTGTTTCTCAGAAGTATCTGGCAACTTTCGTTTCTTTCCCAGTCCTTTTGTGCTCTGGTATAAATACTTAATTATTTCGAGTCTTATCCAGCTTTCAAACGTGCTGTGTCCGTGACAGATCTTAAAAATAAACTCTTTTGTCCAACTCTCAAGCGTTGTAGTTGAGGAGGTGACGGTAATTTTAACTGAAATACATTTACAAGATAAAAATCACCCTCATTATTAAATTTCTTTATCCCAAAATAAAATATGAATGTGTCCATATTAGCGTCCATGTCGTACTCCTTTGATCAATAAAAATGTATGTTTAATTTGTAGCATCGTTTTAGTTGATGTCTTAAAGTCTAGAACAAAAAGTTATGACTCTATTTTGGTAATAAGAACGACTAGGCTTTAGAATGTGTTACTCGAGTTGATTTTTTCTGATGGTTACGTTATTTGTGTCTTCAAATCGAGAGTGAATCAGTTTCTTCTAGATAAGCACGCTCCATCGTGGACAACGTCACTTAACTTCTCGAGAGATGGCAGTCAAGTGGAAAAGTTTGCCAAAACATTGCCTGAGTCCACAGCCTCCCAAACTATGACTCCTGGCTTCGCAAAAGATATGACTCCTGGCTTTTTATCAGGAAAATCTTAGGCACAAAAGCTTTGATAATTATGATTTCACTCGAGAATAACGTGCAGTTTTTTATCAGGAAAATCTTAGGTAATTTTCTGTTTTGGCACAAAACAAAAAACTCTTCAGCTTTGTATGTAGGTATCAAATCAGACGTAAAAAAAAATTAGCAAAGGTGAAACCGTGCTGATGAAAACTGATTACTTCTTGTTTCATGCTCCTCTAGAGTTAAACCCTTTATAACTTTTATCCAATAGAAAAGAATCTTATTTTAACGAGTTTATAATGTCTTCCATAAAAAGTACACCATTGTGTAGTTGATTTGAGATTTCAAAACTTTATTAGCCAAATAACATGTTGGTTATACAAGGCAAGTCATTTTACAATGGGTAGATATTTTCAAATAATTATAAGTACTTAATCATAAATAAATGGCACATTGAATTTATACGCACAATCTAATGAATTATATATGTATATAATTGTTAAACAATTAAATTTTAGATGTTCCTACTGCCTCTTTACAGCAAAAAAAAATATATTGATTTATTAATTGTATCACTGCATATTTCTGACGAGACATATTCTAAGCCCTGTTATTCATTGTTTTACAATTTATTTATGTGAAAAATGTTAATGGAATGTTTAAGTATGTCAATAAAGATTATTCTATTCTATATTCTACTATACATTGTTCAAATCAATTTAGTGTCAGTGGTTAACATATTATTTTCACAAAAGATGTTGAGCAATCTTACTAATATTATAAATGTCAAAGTTTGAATGTTTGTTGTCCAATCACGTCGCAATGCATGAACAGATCGGGTTGAAATTCGGAACACAGTTTGACTATAGTCTGAAAGACCACGTACATACTTTAATGCGGGGAAAATAATGAACAGAAACTACGCAGGTAAAACCGCTGAGCACTGCTAGTTTCTAATATAACTATCTACATGATAGCTTAAAATGCAGAAACGTGTACTCAATACTCAATATTGTGTGTATTCAATATCCATGAACATTTTTACGACTGTTATAAACGCTACAGTTTGTGATTGTACCTATGTATGTTTGTTGCTCTTTCACGCTAAAACTACTTAAGGGATCTTGATGAAATTTGGTTTATCGGTAGATAATAGACTGGAATGTAATATAAAATACGTTTTATCTTGGAAAAAAAACGTAATCAGAAACTACGCGGGCAGAACTGCGAGGTACCGCTAGTTGTTTGAAATGGTATAGTATGTAGAGTTACTAGCTGTGTCCCGTGGTTTTATTCGTATAGTTCCTATTCCACATGTTATTCCAGACTACAATAAAATATTTCAAATTTCAACCCTGTCCGTTCAGTTTCGACGTGATTGAGCATCAAACATCAAAATTTTCGCGATTATAGTATTAGTTGAATGGCACCAATTCTTGAGACATTAATTAATATTCAACGAACAAAAAATGTGGAAAATTTCTGACGTTTTGATGACGTCACAAATGCATGCTACAAAATCCAGGTCGATTTCATTTACCTATAATTCGTAATTATGCTCAGTGAGCTAAATGAAAAAATGTGACGCACACATCGACATGACCTAAGACGACGACGTGTGTTGTCGTAGGTCGAGGCTCTACACACACATGCATGGTAAAAAAACACAAAGTGCAATGGACAGGCACTGGTGTCAATTTTTTAGCGAATTTAGTATTTCTGTTAAAAAGTCCGCTGATTTCAACTTTTTTTATAATTTGAACCAAACAATTGCGTAGTTGCAGATAATTTTACATCGCTTGGTACGATTTTTTTGCCTTTTTTCAGTCATTGAATAAGACATTTTGACTGTGCTAAAATGAATAAAAATAGTTCTTAATTGCACCACAGGTGGCGTTATAGTCTCATTGTGTTAGAGAAATTTGAAAACCATACTTTAGTGTTGATAATTTGACATACCTACGAGTGTTTCATATATTTGAATTTCACTAGCTTTGCCTCGCGGTTTTACCCGTGTAGTTCCTATTCCCGTATTTTGTCTAGATAATAATTATAGCCTACTGTGTTATTCCAGACTAGCTAAAATAATCTAGCTATGCCACAAATTTCAACCCGTCCCGTATAGCCGTTCCGATGTGATTGAGCAACAAACATCCAAATATTTAAACTTTGACGTTTATAATATTAGTAGATAGTTTTTTTAAATAAGAAGTGACAAGACGAGTAGGGCATGTGCCTGATAGTAAACAACATGCCTGCTAAATAACAGCACAGTGACACACAGCTATTGGAACATGAAGAGCCCAAATCATTACCTAAGAATGCACTGCGCTCATCACCCAGAGATCTAAAATGTTACATCTCTAAGCCCTGTAATTTCTCTGGAAATATTGCTCTTCAAACCGGAACACAATAATGTTTCATATTACTGTTTGACGGTAGAATAACTGGCAAAGATGTGGTACTTCCCCAGGCCGACTCTGCTAGGAGTCCTACCACTACAAATTCAAAAAAGCCGATTTTAAATAATACATTATAACATTAATTATGGAAGTTTCAAATAGATTATTGTTTTCTTGTATTTTCTGTTCTTAAAACAGCCTATAAAAATATAACTAAGTACTACATGTTTCAAACTTTAAAAATATATAAAGTATTCTAAAACACTATCCTCGTACATCAGGAATAGGTCCAGCAAACTGCGAACCTAAAAAGAGAATAATATTTCTTCCGTTTGTCTAAACTTGTTCGGCGCACGCGCTGCTTACGCGCGTGTGAGTGCGTGCGTCTGTGTGCGGGCCTTGCGACCTACAAACGCGTGTGTGTGCGTGCGTTCGTACACCAACTCTTGTCTTAGGTTAGGGAGGTGATCGAACTCTGGCGTAGCAGAAACTTTATTTTTATTATGGACAGAACACGTGGTAGGCAGATACTGCGATTTTATTGCGTTGTCTTCCTCTTCTGGTTGGTTTAAAGGCGATTTTGCTGCAACCATTTTTTGAAAAAATTAAAAACGCATCTACAAGAACCTTACATGATACATTATCCCCTGTAGTCTTGAGTTACACAGTATTACAAAAATGTTCTCAAAAATTATGTACTTAATCCACAAATATGTCAAATCTAGTCTAATCAGTACAGAAAATATGTATGTCATTAACGTCACAAATACTTAAATAATTATAATTGAGGTTAAAATCATGGTTTTAAATGAACCCACAAATAATTATAACCGTACAAATGTTGAAGATTTCTCTATCCCTTTGACTATACTCAAATATATTATAAATTGTCGAAGTACGTCAGTCTATAAATGTTTGGTATGCAGTTGATTTATCTCTTTTTATAAGACCTTAAAATATCTTAATATGCAAAGATATGATTTTTGTTCCCAGTGAACTCTTGACCAGGTCAACCGATATGCTTGAAAGTTATCATTTACGTATAATTTAGTTCAACTTAGATAGAATAGTTTTTATTTCGATAAATGATCTTTATTTGACATTTGAAAATATTTCAGCGAGGCCGGAACGGATCGCCAGTATAATAATATGATTTGTTCATTCATAGAGAAATTTTAAGCCATATAAACAACACTTTTTTAGTTTTTTAGAAACATACCTAATGTTATCATAATGTTTTATCGTGAGTGGATCGGATTCTTCTATGTTTGTGCGTTCCATCTTAGACCGCATCGTCACTTAACATCAAGCGAGATGGGCATCACGTGACGTCAACCTTAATCAATATAAAAAAAAAACAATGAATCGTATTCAGTATGACATAATATATGAGTGACATAATTATGGGTGAAAATATGTCAACTTTTTTATATTGGTATCGCATACGCACATCCAATTTTTCTGACAAACAATTGAAACATTGATGAGCTTGTGGTAATTATTTAACTAATTTTAATAGATCCTTTACTTTAACTAATTCTATGGTTCTTCTTTTCAAAAAAAAGCATAATTCAAAAACAGTTAGTTCCAGTTGATAAACCCCCAAAATATAAACGACACTGCATGAAAATAGACATAGACAATAATATAAACCTATTTACTAAACTCCATTATTATGGTAATGACCAAACCTTTCATTCATTACATAAATTATCGACCAACAACAAAACCTTACCTTGACAACAACTAAAAGCTAATTTGCATAAAAAATCAAAATGTCTATTTACACACAATCCGATTCGAATACAATCGGAAGTTTAAAAATGGAATCGATTCCGCCGCCATTGTGGTAATCGATTTAAAAATGCAAGTTGAACGACCATGATCGTGACCTGAGTCCTAGCATGAATGTTGTATGAGCTAACGCCTTTTTCAATGGATGTTACGTTGTTTTCTGAGTAGCTTATGAGAATTTGTGACCTTCGTGGCCTAGTGGCAAAAACGGCCAAGTTGCTTAAGGTAGAGTCATGGGTTTTAACTCTGTAATTGAGTATTTAGATAAAGTAATGAAATATTTGTGGACATTTTACACAACACATAGCTACCAACTAAGTAAAGCCTGATTTATCTATTTGGACTATAATTATTCTGAAAAAAGTTTTCTGCGAACCATAACGCAATAATGCACTTCCTGCTGGCCCGTAAAAAAACTGGCAAACGCGGCAAAGAGTGCTACCACAACAAATAAAAAAAAAAAAATAACAAATGAATGACAACATGTATTTTGTAACATTTGTTCATTGAGAAGCAATCGACTGCATGTGTCATAAAGAGTTCCTTTGATAAAAATTCAAGGTCCCGCATAAGTTCATTACCCCAGTAAGTAGGTAAAAATACCTACTGACTGATAATGCCCTTTGTTTTTCTTATCAAACAGCCCTGAAAGTCCAATGGCCCTTTTTTATGCGTCCAAGACGCGAACTATCAACATCACTTTTATTGTATTTATTACTTTTTAAAGATATTTATTACTTTCGAAAGTGAAATTGCAAGATATTTTTGTATTTATCTTGTTTTCAACTTCTCGAGCCGACAAAAGTTTAAGATAATTTTAATTGTTTAAAAAGGTCAAAGTTTAGGGCTTTCCGGGTGCTCGCTGTTTTTCTTTGAAATATTCTTTGAATTTTTGTGGTTATTGTTTTTGGATTTCATCTTAGTGTATCTATCAATAACAAAAACCAATATTACATTTTTATGTTTATTCGAAAACCGAAATACCGTCCGTTCAGTTAAACGAACGCAAATACTCGGGTACTAATGCAAATTTAATGATTTTCTGAAAAAAAATTATCTACCAATAAATACGTTGATAACTTACGTCATTTTTTGAACAAAGAAATTAAGAAAAATTGCAAAAAACAACTAAATCAAAAACCGCCTCTTAAACGAACTTATTTTTTACTGCGTTTTATAGAACATTGGTAGAGAGCTCTTCATTTTTAAATAGCTACAAAAACTACTAGCTCATGTTATAAGAAACAGTGTTTTGATTACTGTCTGGCGCCTATTTTGATGGTGCTCTATATAACAAAAAATAAGCAGTTTATTTTAAAAAAAAAAAAGTACGTGGTACATAAGCAGTAAATAAAAACTTAGTTACTGGTACGTTACTTAATAAAAATAAAAATAAAATATTGGCAGTCATAGGAACTGCCGATAGAAGTAATAAGTTTCAACCCAGACTTTGATAGTTTAGAAAAAACGCGGGTGAAGCCGGAGGAAGTAGCCATGAGCATGCCCCATGAGTGTCTTGTGGTCCCAAGGTTACCCGAAGATTTCTTACCCAAACGTGACTCTAGAATTCAACTCCCAGCCCATGAAAAATCTGATTGTAGCGCGCCAAAAGAAATTTTCACTTCAAAAATGGCATGAAAAATAAAACTATAAAAAAGACTGGCTGAAAAGATCGCATCAAATGTAGAGTTCCATTTAAAAATATAACTATTTATAACATATGTCACACATCGTTACATAATCGTAATAAAAATGCACTGCGCGTCATTTCTTCGACAAACATGATTAGACATTGCATCACCGCACACACACAAACACATACTTTTATAGAGTAAGAACACATAGAAAGTATCATTTTTATAGACGCGTTAATGAGTGCGAATATGTTCTTTGTGTGAGCTATCATATTGCGTAAAAGTGATGCGTTCGGGCCTTGTTGCTTGTCGCGTTCATAGTTTAAATTATACTTTCTGCTTGTAATTCATTATAAAACAAAAACCAACTTCAAATTTGATATTACGCGAAATCGCCTTACTGTGGAAGAATTGTGATGATTTTCCCCGAATTCCAAGGATCTCACCATCAGACCCTGACTTGGTGCTCATGGGACTACCTCGAAAGTACACTATTTCTAATAAAAAACGAATTTCGAAAATCAGTCCACAATTGACGGGGATATCGGTGAATATACATAAAAATAAAACCAGAAATGAATAGAAGATGAGGAAGAAGATTGCTTCAATCAGCTGATTATTATTTAAATTTTTTCGTTGTATAAATTAAGACTACAACAAATTGTCTTGCCAGACATATTGCATGCCTCTCGCAGAGGCCAGTTTGTATGGGACAACTTTTGAAATGTTTTGTATCATCTTATCTTACAAACAGCAATAAAGATTTTGTATTTGTATTTGTAATTTAAAAAAATACAGTCGCACACCGTACCTCCTCCTTTTTTGAAGTCGGTAATTAGACTAGCAGCTCCTCGGAGATTGAGCATAAAACATTCAAACATGTTTGTTAACATCCTGGAATCATAAAATTATTTTATTTATGGATACAATTATTTTTCAAAAACATCTCAAGTAAAAACGCCATTTTCCATACTACTACAGTACCATTACTGAAGTCCGCGCTTGAATACGTAAGGAAATGTCATAGTATTAGTTCTTATTAAAATTCTAAAACCGCATCTTCCTGTGCACTTATTTAAGAGCTGTGCGAGTGTGCGTATCAAGAATGTGTGTGTGTGTGTGTGGTATCATTGAAAGAAATTAAGTAGGTTATCACGAAGCGACTCTCGTTGTCTGTGCTGCTAAATACTAAATAACCGATAGACGAACCACGAATCAAATGGCAACTTGAATTGTTTACTGTTTTTGTACATTCTGCTACTACTAATATTATAGTAAGTACTAATCCTCCTATCCTATTTCAACTATAGCAGAATTATACATTCGTCGAAAATGTAGGTGAGAAATGTCTATTAATATTTGTTTATTTTGTAATTTTCACATAAACAACCCACTACATGTTCCCACTGCTGGGACTCGGGGCCATCTCTCGAAAGGAGAGAGCCAAGGCCACAGTCCAAACACGCTGACCCAGTGCGAACACATGACTTCGAAAGATTCTAGGTTCATGTCGGTTTCCTCACGATGTTTTCTTTCGCCGTTTTATGTTAGCGGCATTACGTATACGACTTCGAAAAGACAGTGGCGCGCGTGGTTTTGAACCCGGGGTCTTTGGATCGGTAGTCGCCGTTCGCCCGACTAGACTTGCCGTAACTTCACATTTTGTCAGTTTCACAGTGATCTAACAAAATTCAAACACTGGCGCCACCTTTGGAGAAACTGAGAACTATATTGACAGGATTGATTTTATTCTGAAAAAACCTTATTAAAATGTAATACTACAGTATACTTGCCTAGAATCAAGTGACAGTTGCTGTTTTCAATTTATGAATGTTACTTAAAATATTCATATGTACCTACATGGAAAACAGTTCAAATACTTATTGAAATTGAAAATTCCAAGTATTTTCATTCTTATATTGAACTTGCAACCCTGAATTTATAAATAAATTCGTTTCACTGTCTGTTTTCAGACAAGAACGCTTTAAACTGTTGTTGTAGGTCAGTGCACTTTTACTCATCATTTAATGATAAAGAAATTTTATTTTATTTAGAAACTTATTTTAAAATAGATAAAATATTTTAATAAAACAAAATATTCTTGAAAAAAAATCTCTATGTATAATTATCTTATACCTTTAAACGACCAATTCTTGTAGGTATATAGATATAGAATCTGAATCTCGGATTTTCATGAAATTATGTATACAGGGGGGTTCGGGGCCGATAAATCGATCTAGCTAGGTTTTATTTTTGAAAAACATCATTTTATGCGCGTTTTTAGACAATGAAAAACTCCTAAATGACATTAGAATACGATAACTTATTTCGCCACTGTTCATTAAGTCTAAATGGATCAGACGAAATATGCTCGCCCTCGGAGTCAAAAGGCCCCGGTTCGAATCCTGATGGTTACACTCGGGACTTTTCTTTTTGTTGTTTTTTTCTTATACTTAGCAGAGCCTATTATAATCGCATTTAATATTTATCTTATTTAATATTCGTATCTAAGTAGGTCTAAGTAAGTCATCACTTCGTAATTCGTACCTGCCTAAATATGATTTAAAAAAACCGAGAAAAGCTCGGTCAACCAGGTACTTGTAATTTAATCAAGCATTGTACTTAAGAATGAAATGACTGAAAATTTATACAAAATTAAAAAAAAAATTGTCAAAAACCTGTCACTGCTGGGCAAAGCCCTCCCTACCCTCTTTTCATATTTACACTTTTATAAGGCATTCCTAACTTAAAACAAAAAGTTACAGCTAATTTATGTAGTTGAGAGAACATAAATGCCAATCCGGAGCACCTGGTTCGAATCCTTTCGCGCACCATTATCTTCTCGAAGTCATGTCCGTAATTCCACTAATTGAAAAATGGTGAAGGAAAACATTGTGGTAAACCTACATGTTCTAAGAATCTTGCTAGGTCACGGTTCATTCACCAACCTGCATCGGGTCAGTATAGTGGATTATGGTCTTTAATTGCTCCTTGCGAGAGAAGGCCCCGAGACCCAGCAGTGGGAACAGTTAATGGGCTGCTTATGATATACCAACTATACCATTCTTGGTATTTCTGAGCCTTGCATTTGATGTAATCACAGGATTATTCGTGATTACTCATTATTATTTAAGACCTGTGGTAGGTACAAAATATTCATGTTTTTTGCATAAATCAACATATAATTATTGTAACGTTGCTTAAAACTTTACATAGTATATAATTGCTGATTAAATTGATGAAAAACAAATTAAATTAATCGTGTTGCTGTCTCCATGGTTTTTTCTGTTCTGGAACACATATGGACAACTCTCTGTTTGTTAGCGTAGGTCAGGGATATAATTCTTTCTGTAGGTATAAGTATATGTTATAGAGATTATTTCTATGTGTTAAAAAATAAGTTTAAGATAGACATATCATTAATAACGCAAACGTTTATTACGAGTAAATTATACTACGCACACAATTATCACAATTTCCATCACTTTTAGTAATTCTTTTTGTATTTTACAACATAATAACGTTGCACTCTTCATGTGTTTTTTTTTCAATATGATATTAACGATGATGAATTTTAGGAGTTTAATTGAGAAATAATCTATATCTATTTATTTATAATATCCATTTACATATACTAACACTTTTTTATAAAAACCATACCTATACTGACAGATTTTGTAAACAACATTAAATATAAATTATTTAAATTACTGAAGCTTAACACAATTTCGCATTTTTGAAGTAGGTACACATACAATAATTTACTATTTACTTGCTAAGATATCACAACGATTTGAATAAAGAAATTGATAAAAAATTTGGAACGATGTTACCTACATAGTTTGACATAGCAGATAGGTTACCTTTGTATATTATTGGGGCGTTTTAGATTTCTATTTTTTTTTTGTTTATCATAATTTATTAGGAAAAATCTACAAGCACAATACCAAAAACTGAATTGTCACACTTCCCTAGAAACTAAATTGACGTATTTAGCTTGCCGACATGCATAAATACTATGTTAACAAAGTCATATGAAATAACCGTTTTAATTTGTTTGCAACAATGATGTCTCCATACACGCCGCTGTCCAGGATTCACGCACACATCCTCGCCGCTCCGTTTGTTGACACGGGCCACGTACAAACTGTCACGTTATCTGTGACACGGGTCAGTGTCGGAACTCTGAGTGTCTCATACTTGAGTTTTTATTGCGTGGACTATACAAGGTTACAGAAAACAATTTTACTGAGCTAAAACCACTTATTTTACTGATTATTACACTTAAACTTATTTTACTAACAAAACTATGGTTAATTTTTACTAAGAATCAAACGGATATGTACTTTAATACTTTTGAAATACGGTGCGCCGTATTACAAAACCATACGTAAAAGTATTGTCTCCATGAAATGTGTTTGACGTCGAAAATTGACGACATTGTCGTAAATTTTTTGTAGGATAACGTCGATAACGTCGAAAACGCCACTAAAAATATGTCAAATGTGATTTCGCTCAATACTCATGAAATTATTTTTTTATAAATTTGCAATTTTCAGCCATTTCATCTGCTGTTAAGCGATGATAGCGTCAGATATTACATATGGCATTGGCGCGAACCCTCAAGATTTACTCATTAAATAGTATCTAACAAGCGGGTCCCGTTCCATTGATCCACCGCTCTGTGTCACTATGTCGCTAAATTAGGATGTCGGTGATGTGGACCCATATTATTTTCCTTTACAAAAAACTTTTCAACGTCACTAAAGAAGTTTTTACTACAAAAGGGTGATTCTATATGACAGTAAAACGCTTTTTTCGTATTAGTATAGTTATTTCGTGTAACCTTGTACTGATATTTTTACCTTATCTCGTACATTACACAACAGATGCATACATGCTGTTAGTCATCTGTAAACGTGTAATATTATAGTACAGTATTGTGCAAGGCACGGTATTACACCTTCATGAAAATACTACTTTTTAGCACACAAAAAGTACAAAGACGCACTAAATCCTACCAATAATGAAAATAAAAAAGTTTGTCTGCTTAGATTTTTGCATGTATATTGCTCAATCACGTCGGAAAGTCTGAACAGATCGGGTAAAAATTTAGAACACAAATAGATTGCGGTTTAGAATAACACATATACATTTTCAATTGCGGAAAAATAACGCAAACGGGAACAACTGGGATGAAACCGCAGGCCGCTCCTAGTAAGAAATAACTTGTAATAAATGAATTATTAATATGCGGCAGTAACTAAGTAGATATTATGTAGATAAAACTTTATTATATGTATAAACAAAAGATGTAAAGATATGTTCTTAAAATTAATAAGTAAAATTATTAAAAGCTTAAATAGGCTTGAGCCATTCCAGGTCAGACGCTTGAGCTCCATACCAGCCCACAAAATGTGTGTGTGGTGCGCCAAAAGAAGTTACCACTCCAAAAATTGATGTTTTTTTTAAATAAAATCACAACACGTACCTCAACGAAACACAGAGATATAAAACTTAGCCTAAAATAATTTCTAAGTACGTAGTATTTTTACTCGTATTTCGTAGGTAAATCATTAAAATAACAGCATTAGTAGGCGTAATAGCATTCCTAAGCTAAGCCCGGTAGACTAGATTCAAAGGCCTAGATGTGACCTAAGCCCTGATTGGCTATCGTAAACCATCCTAAGAATGCTGCTTGTTCGTTAAAACTGAATCAGATGCAGTTCAGCTTTACAATGCTGTTACTGATTTCTATTAAGATTATAATTCATTTTGCCTTCATTACAACGATCATAATATAACTAAAGGTAGGTGAAAAGGATATATCTATTCTTTTTATATTATACAGAGTGACAGATTGACCAGGGCATGTGCCTTATAGGTTAGCAATACAGCTGCCAATTGAGATAGTGCTGTTACGCACAATGCCATGTAGATATTGGAACGTCAAGAGTCCAAATCGTGACGCACCATTGCACTACGCTCGTTACCCAGATATATAATATGAAAATTTATAGAAATATTTGAAATATATACTGAGGCGAAAAGGGCTACTTGCTCGGTAAGAGACCAGCGGTTGATGCAAATACTACTTTCCTACTAATACTATGTATTAGAATTATGAAATGTTTCATGTTGGTTGCTCAATCACGGTTGAACGGATCGTGTTGAAATTTGGAACACTGTTAAGTTATAATCTGGAATGGCGCATAGATAAATAGACATTTATATGGCGGTATAGTTAATGGAACGGGAACTAGTAGGTATACTAAATTTCAATCAAATTTGTTAAGCCGTTTAGATGTGAATGAGCAACAAACATCCAAACTTTAGCATTTACAATATTAGTCGATAAGTAGACCTGAATTACCTATAAACCACTATTAGGTCTACATATAATCAAGATGTTCTACCCCACTACTAATCGGAAGCGTACCCAGCATGCTGGCGGCATTACCACGCTAAATGGCTTTTTCAGGTGTGCTTAGTGTAAATAGTTAGTTAGGTAGGTTTGTAGTGTAGTGTAGTTCTCATTGTATTTTAGTTTTGTTAATAAAGACAGTAAAGTAGTGAGGAGACAAAATGAACACTAGCACAGCACTAATCTATCTAAACAACATTTCGATAAATGTATTTATACAATCACACAAGGTTGTTACAAGGTTTTTCACATTATCAAGAAAATATTGAATTAGTCACAAACATTTCTTTTGTAATATAGAAAACTGTGAAATTACAGAGCATAGAGATCCAACATCTATTATTATTTCGCCTTATAAAACTTATATTGTCATAGCCCATTAATCTAAATAAAACTACCCTATCTTTTAAGTTGGATCAATCTACACACGGTGTCCAAATTTGATTAAAATCGGCTAGTAGTTTAGGAGTCCATCTCGTGACAGGAGATTTATATATATTAAGAAAGATAGGTCGCGAGAGCAGTGCTGTACAGTGCTAGGTAATTATTTGGACTCTTCATGTTCCATAAATGCGTGTCACTGTGTTGTTATGGGCAGGCATGTTGCTTACCATCAGGCACATGACCTGCCGGTCTCGTCACTCTACAGTTAGGACACAATAAACCATATTATCATGTTATAATGTTAAAAACAAGTAAAAGTTCTACTTAGTTAAAAATCATCTATTACATGAAATGTTTGTTCCTTTGTTTGAACGCTAGGATCTCGGGAACTACTAGTCGAAATTGAAATATTATTTTTCTCATGGATAGTCCATTTATCGAGGAAGGCTATAGGTTATAGAACATAACGCTACTATCAATAGGTGTGGAGCAAGAATGAAAACTGTAACAAAAACGGGAAAAAATATTCCCTTTGAGAGCTTTCGTTGCGCGCGCCGACGTACGACGAAGTCCGTGACAGCATGTTTTAACCCCCGACCAAAAAAAGGGGTGTTATAAGTTTGACGTCGATGTTTGTCTGTCTGTCTGTCTGTCTGTCTGTCTGTCTGTCTGTCTGTCTGTCTGTCTGTCTATCTGTCTGTCTGTCTGTCTCTGTGTGTGTCTGTCTGTGGCACCGTAGAGCTCAAACGGATAGGCCGATTTCGATGCGGTTTTTTTTATTTGAAAGGTAATTACCGTGCGGGTGTTCTTAGCTATGTTTGGTTAATATCGATTCAAAATGGCCGCCTCCACAAAATCGCGGATAAAATATTTCTTCAGAACCTACCTCAATATGGGTATCAAATGAAAGGGCTTAACTAGTAGAGTACTATACGCTATAACAAATTTCAAATCAAGATGGCCGCCACCACAAAATGGCGAATTAATAATTTTTTTCACTACTACTTCAATATGGGTATCAAACGAAAGGGTTGATTAGTAGAATACTTTGCACTATGACAAATTTAAAATCCAAGATGGCCGATACCACAAAATGGCGAATTACATTTATTTTTTCACAACTCCCTTAATATGGGTATCAAATGAAAGGGCTTGACTAGTAGAATGTTGTACAGATAACAAATCTTAGGTAGTCGGGGGTCGGGGGTAGTAGTCAACATTTTTAATTTTGTTCTTGTTGTCTATCTTTTATGTTTGCGTAATTATAACCTAAACTTACCAAATTTTTTCTAAATATGAGTTCGCTTGCAGTGTTCCACTAGTTATTAATTTCAGCAAAAGTTGTTTTTTTTACTTCTGTAACTGATTTGACAATGACGTGCCAAAAGGCTCATAGCCAAATACGTTTATAAAAAATTCTAAGTTTTGAACATCGCTGCAAAGTTGTAAGTTTCTCCGTTGCTCCGTTGCCGTTCCGACACTACACCGCTACACTACCAAGTCAGCAACTCTAATCGATAATGGTTTCCCCAAAGAGTTTACATATACTACGTATAAAGTTAGAACAAACGCTTTACACCGAAAGCACGGGTCTAATCGCTCTTGTCTTATCGCTTTTGTGCAAGTGTCATACTTTTGTCGCGGCGCATCGCTCTGTTGTCAAAGCTAACATACACATCATCTGCTTACGATTGGTACAAAGGAACCGTGAGGAAAACCCTGATCTATAGAGTTAGAACAAACGCTTTACACCGAAAGCACGGGTCTGATCTATCTTGTCTTGTCGATCTAGTGGAAGTGTCATAACTCTTGTCGCGGCACATCACTCTGTTGCCAAAGCTAACATACACCTCATCTGCTTACGATTGGTACAAAAAAACCGTGAGGAAAAACCTGATTTATTTACTTATTCTTTATCTAAGTTTTCCCCAACGAAATAATTCTCAACGGCGCTTAAGAAAGAAATTTACAGTTCAGTTATAAAAGTATAACTTCATTTTTATTCTCCCAAGGTTAATTTACGTTTTATAAATATATGAGGTATGATACAGATGAGTTATGGCTATCTTGGACCGATACAGCTGTCACCATTAATAATTTCTTATATTTAAAACAATCCTTTTTGTTTTATTCTTCATCATATATCATTTTTTGTGGTTACACAATGAAACGTTATAAATTTACAGTTTTTACTAACTGTTATAATTAGGTAGTGAAAGTAGTTATTAATGTTAATTTATATAGGAGCTAGCTTGTGGTTTTGCTCTTGTTTTCGTACTGTTTTATTTGCTTTGAAACTTAAGTGTCAAAAAACAAAACAAAACAAATAGGGCTTTTTTGAAGACTAATTAAAGACACAAAAACGTGTTTCGATTTGAAGGGCAATGTATCCAGTGAAATAGTGGTAGCCAACTCACAAGATTTCACCAATTTGAATAAAGCTTCTAACGCACATGTCCCGATCCGCTGCTCCACCGCTGCTCCAACTCTACGCCACCGCCATTACATGTCGGTAACTCGAATCCAGAATATTTTCCCGAAAAGTGTTTAACTAGCATAAATAAGTTTTAACTTCAAATATAGAAGCTACAATTCCACAGGGACATAAACAAACAGGTCAAAATTGAAACGGCCTGTTTGTAAAGTTAGATAAAGGTAGGTAATAAAAAAAACATTGTGACAAAATTATCTTATAGTAAATTAATTTTAAATAAACGAACAAGTAGAGTAATATAGGTAACAATCTTATATAGATAAATAAATCAGGTTTTTCCGTACGGTTCCTTTGTATCAATTGTAAGCAGAGGTGTTGTATGTTAGCTATGGCCACATAGTGATGTCCGCGAGAAAAGTATGACACTGCCACAAGAGCGATTAGACCCGTGCTTTCGGTGTAAAGCGTTTGTTCTTACTCTATACGTAGTATATGTAAACTCTTTGGTAACAATTAATAAAAAGTAATAATTGATTGAGTGAAAATCCAGGGTGTTCAGACAACACCAATCCTTCTGCAGCGTGGAGTGAGACAAGGAGACGTTATCTCTCCGAAGCTCTTCACTAACGCACTAGAGGACGTCTTCAAAACACTGAATTGGAACGGTCTGGGCATAAATATCAATGGAGAATACATTTCACACCTACGATTCGCAGACGACATTGTTATAATGGCAGAGACGCCGCGGGACTTGTCGGAGATGTTGCAGGGCCTAGGTGTTTCTTCCAGACTGGTGGGTTTGGGAATGAACTTGGACAAGACGAAAGTCAGTCGATAATGTCAGCATCGAAGTTGTGCAAGAATACATCTATCTAGGCCAAGTTATTCAACTGGGTGAAACAACTTCGACAAAGAGGCTGACAGAAGAATACGTCTGGGCTGGGCAGCGTTTGGGAAGTTACGTCAAATCTTTGAGTCGCCACTGCCTCAATGCCTAAAGTCAAAAGTTTATAACCAGTGCATCCTCCCGGTCCTAACCTATGGGGCGGAAACGTGGACACTGACAAAAGGGCTCGTCCACAAATTCCAAGTTGCACAGCGAGCTATGGAGAGAGCTATGCTCGGAGTCTCTCTGAAGGATAGAATCCGCAACGAGGATATCCGACGGAAAACTAAGGTAACCGACATAGCCTTGAGAATAAGCAAGCTGAAGTGGCAGTGGGCGGGCCACATATGTCGCAGAGCCGATGGACGTTGGGGGAGAAGGGTTCTGGAGTGGAGACCACGTTCGAAACGTCCCGTGTGGACGGCCTCCCGCTCGGTGGACCGACGGCTTATGTCCAGCAGTGGACGAACATGGGCTGACGATGATGATGATGAATAATTGATACCTATCACTTTTGTGCTACAACCACTTACAAAATGATGTCATTACTTAACAACTAATCAAGGTACAGAATAAAAGTCGATAAACTATCAATTTGTCACTTGGCACTGCAATTTTTTCAACAATCGCGTTTGACTAATAACACGCTTTTAGCGTTGCGTTGACTTTTTAATTGCGACTTAGTAAGTGTAACCTCTTTTTAAAAATGTACGGTCAGTAAAATATGTAGGTATTTTAAATTTGCGTCCAGAGCCAATATAGGTTTTCATTTATTTATCTAATATAAACAGTGTGCTGTAATTTTACCTGCTTCGTTGCTGTTCCCGTTATTTTCCCGATTTTTTAATCTATTCTAGGTATTTTCGCTATTCCAGCCTAGAGTATAACAGTTTCCAAAGTAAACGAATTAGTCTCAAGAGTAATTTGTATTGATTTTCCAAAAGAATTAGCAACAGACATCCAAATGTAGACATTTATAATATTTAGTAGGAGAAATATAATATAACCGATTTGAATGGAATATTATACTGGCCGTGCGTTTTTAAAAAGAGGGGCCTACATACCAACGAAGCATGTAAATATATATCTAGTACCTACGAAGTATGTATACTGTCAAGAAGTAGACGCAATTGGATCCTCAGAATGTGTATTTGTAAAATATAGGCCTGCGTTTAACCGCCAATTGCGCAATGTTGCATGAAGATGCCTTTACTATAGATTTAATTAAACCTATACTGTACCTATCGGGAAACTTAGTCTAAGTATGTTACGTAGTTTAGCAACGCAAATCATGAAATTAATGAACTGAAATGAATAATTATCACTATACAGTGAATCAATTCACACTGTCCAGAGTTATTTGGATTTCCCCATAAACTAGTCAATTCTTAGGAAGTAACAAAAGTTGAAAAGGGATATAATAGGGGTTTCATATCCGTACGCGGGTGTAGGAAGTGACAAGTCGATAATTGCAATATTTACACCTGTAACCACCCCTTATTACTGTTTTGACACTACACGTGTTGTGAAACACTTGAACGGGTGGGTAGATTTCGAAGACAAATTTTGGAAATCACACACACAGAAAAACCTTCATGTAAACATAAAAATTAACGCAGTGAGACAATTATATTTCAAATAACTTGAAATTTGAAACACAGAACATAGTCTGGAATAACTCATAGATTTTTATGCAGAGAAAATAAAAGGACTGTTCCCTTTATTTTGAGATAGTTCCAGCGTAGTTCCTGTGATCTCTGATAAAAAATCTCTAATAAATCAATAGAAAAAAATGCGCGTGCTTAAGACCGCACGTCAGAAGTGAAAAATAATATAAGAAATACCAATTAACATACATTATTATTAATATATTAACTATAAAATAAAAAATGACTACAAATACATTGCATGTAGTAAACACTGCGACACAACAGCGCCAGCAGACAAACAACATTAGCTGACTATATCTTTCCTGCATTCTCAGTAACCCGAGTTCACCCGATTTCTTTCATTTCCGGCTGTGACGATGAGCTTCATTCACAGCCCACGAAAAATCTGTGTGTGTTACGTCGAAAGAAGTTTTCACTTCAAAAAACCGGTGCTGCTATTGTTTCTAAAATGCCCTATGTAAAATCTACCTTTCCGACACCGATATTCACTAGCCGCAGCTCGCGTGGGAACCAGTCACTGCTGACCGCTAATAAACTATTCATACAGCATAGAATGACTGCCGGGAGTTGTCATTTGAATTAATAAATCGATGCAGGTATAATCAATGTTGGTGAATCCGATATTAGGTATTTTTACTAAGCTGCGCAAGCCGTGTTGGTCTAATCCGATTCCCAACCAACTGAATCGCCTTTGCTATTGCTGTCTCTATAATTTCAGGCGAAAAGACGAAAAGAGGGAGCGATATCCAAGCTAAGACAGTTTTAATTAGTAGACCATCAGGTTGTAGATTCGAATCCCCCTGCATCACAGAGTATTTCTCCAACAGATTTAAACAAATATAACACAGCACTGGCTTTGATATTTTAGCATAGTGAGGAAATCGTCATGTTGGAACTAAAAGATGTTTCGACCCAACCCGCACTTGGACAGTGTGATGGAATATATATCACTTTGACTCTCACAATGTGAGAGAACGCTCCAAATTCTATATGTGCCTGTGTGACAGAGGCATTTTCATAGTCATCTACTTTCCTTGAGTACAAAATAATATTATGCTATTGGTTTAACTTGACATTATACTTGCGAAATAACATTATAACACTGTATGTCTGTTTCGCTTTCACACCTAAACTAATTTATGAAATTGGATACTGAGCTAGTATGTAGCTAAAAAAAAACACAAAGGTTACTTTTTTATGCAAAAAAAGGTTGGCAAGGGTTGGAAATTTGTATGAAAGTTTCGTTTGTTTCGAAACGACTGTTTCCAAAGTTCGTTATTTAATCAAATTTTGAATACTTATAAATAAATATCATATCCAGAGCTAGTAATAGTTTATTTTCTCTAAAAAAACAAAAACCGACCCCTATTTAAAATTATATTTGAATAGTTTTCATAATAGGGTCAATCACAGCGCTGCGCGCCGCCTAAATACTTACACGAAAGTACTCGTATTTGTTAGTTTTTCATATTTTGAAAACCACTGCACCGATTTTCTTTTTAACTATGATCTACCAAACTAAAACATAGCCATGTTCCAAAGACACGAACGAAGAGATTTGACTCTACTTTCGTGATAAGAACGTCCAGGCTGTGGAATACGTTGCCTGAGAGGGTTTTTCCCGATAGTTACAATATTTGTGTCTTCAAATCGAGAGTGAATCGGTTTCTTCTAGGTAAACACGCTCCATCGTAGACCGCATCATCGTTTAACATCAGGCGAAATGGCGGTCAAGTGCAAACCTATATAAGTTAAAAAAAAAATATTTTCTTGGTTCTCAATTGGTGGTGCCATCGCGTTACGCGATAGCAGCATATAGCTAAAAAATAAGCAAAAATAATTGAGAACCTCCTTCTTTGTTGTAGTTGATTAAAAATACCCTTAAAAAGGTAAAATCCCCAGTACCTAATAGTTTTACTAAGCCTCCGGTCATAATACAGATAAAAACCAGCACAATACCTATAAACCTTTTTGCATTTTTTCGACGAGTACAAGTGACGCATTTCACGAACTTGACTCATTTTTTTTCTGGGTCACGTTTAAATAAAGAATGAGATGTATTTTTGAGGCGAATCTTTTTTCTTTTCATTAAGCATTGATCAATGTGTCAGGTCAAATTGTTTTTGACGTCAGTTATTCAATTTAAATGATTCAACGTTGAACAGGGTGTTATAAATTTAGCTAGCAATTTCCCGTGGTTTTACCCGCTTAGTTCCCGTTTCTGTTATTTTCCAGCAATTTTAGTACATAAATGAATTGTTACCACAAATTCATTTATGTACGTACTATTACAGACAACAATTTAAATGTGTTTAAAATGTCAACTCAATCTGTTCAGCCGTTCCGACATGATTGAGCGACAAACATACTAATTTTCGTATTTATAATATTAGCATGACTTTTACCGTTAGGATTTCGTCAATTTAGGATTTACAAAAGAACTAAGGAATTGGTTTCGATGCATAAAATCAAGTAGGTAACTATTATTTTTTTCGGTCCAATAAGTGTGTGTAAGAGCTAAATTATAATCTAAGTTTAAATTTGGCGTAACGTGGATTGATAAAGTACATTATTTTCTATCCTAAAGAAAGATATGTATATTAGTTATTCGAAAATATAGCTTAGCGATATAGCTGTTGCAGTAGTTTCTATTGCATAAATTATTTTAATCTTTCAATTTATTTTTAACAATATGGGTATGAGTATGCGTGTGATGGCTAGTAATATGTTTGCCAATAACAGCTAAGTACGAGTAAGTGATTTGAAATATGGATAGTACAAATCACTGTGCCAACTATCACTCGTTTTGAAATATTATCCTTCAATCCGGACCTCAGTAATGTTTACATATATATGCGGTAGAATAACTGACAAAAATGTGGTACTTCCTAAGGCAGCAAAGCAGAGTCCTACCAATACAAACAACTTTATAATATCATAACGTTATCAACAAAACTTTTCGCTGTTTTTCTGTTGACAAAATAAACCACGTCCAACATTTTGTAAAAAAAGCTTGTTACCTCAATAAAAAGGGGTAGCGGTGGCAATTTTTCTTAATAGGCCATAATACGAGCTTTCCGGAACAATTTAGTGTTAAGCCGTTCTTTAAATTTTTTAAGCGATGAAAGCGCTCAATTTTTTATGTTACTAATTACCCCCTGAGGGGTTGTCCGAGTGAGACCGGAGTGGAATGTCAATTTTTATATTTTTACATTTCTGTCGTCTTGCGGTTGACGTGTTAATGCGAAATTTAACGATGTGTAATGTTGTTTGCTTTTTCTTTTCATGTTTTATCGTTTTGTGTACTACAATCTAACTAAGGAGTTATTTTTTTGGATTCCTTTATGTATAATTAATTAATATCATCCGTATTGTGTCGCTGGTAACCGTGTTGTTGTTGCTTAGCGGCGAGAATATTCCATCGCACGAAAGAGCGAGTTCGGATACATTACGGAGAATGTGCAACTCAGCTGCAACCAACTTTTTATCGGACTGCTCGTAGCTCAAAAAAGAGACATTGTTTCAAGCTTGTTTCTCATGTTGCTTTCTAAATTTTTTAGCCTTTCAAGGGGTTCGGTTTTCAGACAGTTATGCGTTTTAGGCAGAATACTAACAAGTATAATAGAATCTCTCGGCCAATAGCAGCAAATCTTCGCTTCCGGGGGAACCTTAGACCTCGTCAAATCGCGTCAATCGTAAATTCTTTGCGACTCTGTTGCGTGCCGACGCTGGTTCTACTTTCTAACACGCGTGAAAACTGTACACCGCCGTGCAAGATAATGGCACATCTTGAGATTTGGGGTTTCTTATTTTGAGTCAATTTAATGTTAAACTTGTTAATCTATTAGATTTTCAGAAATTCTTTATTGGGACTCACAAAAGTTAAGTAGTAAAAAACTATGTATAACAAGAAAGTACCACAAATGGCGGCCTTAATGCTAAAAACAGTACCTATCTCTAAGCAAACCGGTAACATCACAATAATACTACCTTAGTTAATTCATTATGGCAAAGTAAATGTTAGTTATGCATATAAAAACCTTACCACCGAGTAACATGGACAATTTTGGGTAATTTATAATGTTCAATTTTGATGAATGTTTACATACATCAAAATTGTCAAAATCATCATACAATGGCCAAATTCCGGAAGCAGTGCTAGTGCGTGGTGCTGTAAAATCTATCTCATACATTTAAGGTAATAAAATGTTTATAGATAGAGATATAGAAAAGTGTTTTTATAATACATACATACATAAATATAACAGTAGGTAAGTACCTACGCACCAATCAGTTAAGTGCACTAACACTACTAGTGGCAGGATTTGTGCTGATTGTTTTTTTTATGAAAAACATCATTCACATCTGCATGTATATCTTGCTATATAATCTCTCAATAATTTTGTACTTATATTTGTGGATTGGGAATACAAATAAATGAATACAAATTAACACATTTACGGTATTAATATCATGTCTGAACAAAAATAACTATGACCTGAACCACTAAGCCGATAAACAATTACAATTTTTTTTCCTCTCCCGAAGCAAATCACTACCCACAACAGGAATAAGGACATAATAACATTATATAAAATAACGTGTAATAATTAAAAATATTTTTATACTAACTAAGCTTTACAATAAATGTATTATTATTGAAATATTTCTGATTGCCTTTTCCTTCTTTTAACGTAAAAACGGTACCAATTAGAATTAGTCCCATCTTTAACACAGACAAGAACGGTTAGGCCCAGTTTAATGACGATTAGTAATTACAAAAGTATACTAAAACCTAGTTTCAAAATGTGGGATTATCGAAACGCTGATGTCATGTTGGAGGTGAGATTTTGTGATACAAGCTACATCCTGTCTGGCAACGAACAAGGACATAAACCATACTAATTCAAACTAATTTTAAGTATTTCGATATCTAATCAAACGCACTAACAAAAAATAGTTTAATAATAGACAATTTTTTTATTAATAAAAAAATAACTAAAGCAATGATTTGATTAAATGATATGTATGATTAATTTTTTTTTCGACTGAAAGTAATTATAACTTTAAAATTAACACAACGCTATCACAGAAATGCCTTTAACTTCATTAAAACAGCGTACCTACAATTTAAGAAATAAACTATTTGTAACATTTATTTGTAAAAAAATACAATTTTAAAATTTTACTCGTGTGATCGGAATTTTACAACTTTGTCAATTTTATTTAAATAAATTTGTTACTCTAAAATTCCTACGAATGTCATAAAAAGAGGCCAATTTTGTATGTTTCTTTGTATAAATGGTGACAGATTTAGGTCTTTAAGTAACAAATTTAAGAGATAAAGAACAATGTAGGATATTTTATCGTAGTTGAAAATATTATCCTAATGACCTGAATGATAATGATGACCTAATGACACGGAATCGGTAGAAGACATCAGTAAATATTAAAATAAGTTTGAGACTTCAACAATCAATTGGTTACATAATTGTTATTACAAATAAAGAAATACAAGTAATAGTATTTATTCCATATTGCATGGATGGCATAGATTTAGCGTAGTATTATGACTCTTTGCAGAGTCCCTCTGAGGCAGTACCACACCTTTGCCAGCTACGAGTATTATACCGTCAAGCATTAATGTCCAAACATTACTGTGTTCCGGTTTGACGGGCAATGTGTTCAGTGGAATTACAGGGTATAGAGATAAAGCATCTTATGTCTCTGCGTAATGAGCGCTGTGTCGTTTACTAGGTAATATTGGACTCTTCACGTTCCCATAGCTGCGTGACACTGTGCTGTTATGTGGCAGGCATGTTACTTACTACCAGGCACATGTCGTCATCATCTCGTCACTCATCCATATATCATACCATAAAAAATAGATTTCTAGCGCGTGTATTTATTTTTGGCGTGCACTGCTTTCACGGTTGCGTGTGCAAAGTCGTTTCTTTGCAATCGCACAAACGAAGGGGTTTCAATAAATATACTGAACGTGTATAAACTTCACGAATACGATATACGGGAAAGATCGGGTCGAGATTACAGTTTGGCTTGACAACCGGTATTGACAAAACTTGGCTTGATTAGAGCATAGCCCACTGTTTGATCCCACTTCTGGGGCTCAGGGCTTATTCTGATAAGAAAATAGGCAAAGAAAAATAGGGAAGTTAGTCGAGCGTTTGTTTTTTAAACTAGTACCTAAGACTCTTCGCAGAGTTCACCTGGGAAATACCACACTTTTGCTAGCTATTCTACCGCAAAACAATAATATAATTTGCTCAGCGTAGTTTTTTATAAGGTAAATAATTGGCAAACGCCGATAAAACAAAATACCTACAAATATTGTTCTATGCGTAAATCTAAGCAACCTACAATTAAACCCTGTGCTATACGCACACTCATGCACAAACCCTACAGCTTTCCTAGATAATTGCTCAGCTATACAAAGTGCAAACGAAATCAATCAGATGTTATTATCGATGACTGCATTTCAAAAACCTAGTAAGCAGACTACAAAACACCATGTTCTACCGCCAAGCATTAAAATGCAAACATTACTGTGTTCCGGTTAGAAGGGCAATGTTTCCAGAGAAATTACAGGACTTAGAGATATATTATATCTTATTATATCTTACATCTCTGGGTGACGAGCGCAGTGCAGTGCTAGGTAATGATTTGGACTCTTCATATTCTAATAGCTACGTGTCACTGTGCTCTTATGTGGCAGGCATGTTGCTTACCATCAGGCACATGTCCTGCTCGTCTCGTCACTCCATACTATAAAAAAAAATGTTCTGCCATTGTGATGTAAGATGTCTTACTTGGAAAATGCCGGTTTCTCACAGTTAAATCCAAAAACTAAAAAGAAGTATTTGGCGTTAATACTATGTGTAATATAAGTGTTTAATGTAATATAAGTGTTTAATGTAACAGTGCTTCATCACTGACTTAAAAGGGGAAAGAACCTATCGTGGGAAAATCGCTAAATTTCAATTTTCCGCAAACCCTCACCGGCAGGTCCACCTCAACGTAACTCTCCTGTTTTCTGCTATGCTTTCATCATCGTCATCAGCCAATTTGCTAACGCTGATGAAAGCAGACAACTACATCTGCTTTTCGTATGCAGCGGAACGGAAAGCAGGTGTGGTTGTCTGCTTTCAGCTGCGTCACAAATCAAAGCATAGCAGAAAGCAGGAGAACTAGGCGGAAGACTCTTCTACCGCCTGACTAAATCGGCTTTCGCTTTGCTATAGCGATCTCTATCATTTCCAGCGGAAAGGAAAGAGAGAGCTAACAACATCAAAGCTAAGACAGTTGTAGTTAGACGGTAGACTCTCCGAGGGCCAACGCAACGTAGTGGATTATTCGGCTTGTCTTGACTCTTTTTGCGAAAGAAGGTACTTATGTACTCAGGAGTGGTATAGTCGGTCCACTCTGACTTAAGCTAACTTAAACAAAACAGAAAAAAAAAATATTGGTTGCCTGTAAAGTCGGTATACGGGCGATAGTTTTACGTGACAACGACTTTGAGTGGTAAAATAATTTTACGGAAGGGACGCGTGCCTTTCACTTTTTATGTCTGTCTCTCTCGCTCTTAGGCGGGCTAACCATGCCCGAGTGGAAGGGACGCGTGCCTCTCACTCGCTCTCGTTGTGAGCGCATAACGTGAGCGGAGCGTAACGCAGTTTCTTGAAGTGTCACCCGGCAAACCAATTTATAAGACGTTGTCACTACAAAATCGTTGATCAAGATGTTAAAGTAATATCTTCCAGGCAACATGTTTGGGAAAAAGGGTAGGTATAAAATACAGTGAGTTGTTCGAGTGTACGCGTAACTGTGTATGGTGTAACGTTACATATTAGAGTGGTGGCGTGTAATAATACCTTCTTTGGAAGGTATCGTGGCTCTAAGTGTCAGATAAGGGGAAATTATACCCAGTTCGTATTATTTATTGCCTTATTAAACTGTTAGTATTGTATTCTTGATAATTTTGCTAGCTTTTTCATGCAGTTTTTGAGAACTCATAGTTTTTAGTTGAGTAACCAATTATTGGTGCTAATGTCCAATTTCATTAGCTTTAAGTTTATCCGAATCTGTCTGCACTATTTCTCTTATTCTACTACTTGATGTTTGCTGCTCAATCATGTCGGTACGGCTCAATGGATCGGGTTCAAATTTAGAACGCAGAATATAATCTGGAGTAGCATATATTCCATTTTTTACTACTTTTGTTCCCGGAAAATAACGGAAATGGGAACTACGTGGGTAAAACCCGGGGTTCTAGTTTGTAAATAAATTACATCCAAATTGAGACCTAGTCAAAAATCACAATAAAACTTTTATTTTATCAAAAAAACGTCTTTTTTTATTGATGTGTAAAATTATATTACTTTATTTATATTAATATTTTTATTTAATTTTTTGTTTCAATTATTATTTAAAACATAAAAACAGAACAATTTCTTTTTTAATCGAATGTTACAAAAATAAAGTTTCATCTATTCCTCAAAAGTCCTCAGTTATAAAATGTACATGTAAAAATTAAGTAAAAAAAAATATCTCTTTGCTGTTTTATAAAATAGATTTAAACTAAGTTTAATAATACATGTGGATTAGTTAGATTAAAATAGTATATATCAATGTTATTGATTCTTTTGCCATCAAAACGTCAAGTACATTAGAATGTACCTACAACTTTATTCTTCATAGTAACACAATATTTGCTGTTTACTTTGAGAACAGGAAATAGTTATTAAATGACATATAATACTTGATACTTAGTACGTAGGACGTCTGGTCATAACAGCAAAGTACTGCGCAGTTTTATGCGCAAAAAAAATCTAATCATAGTTTAGGAATTTAGTTTATAACTAAAACATGTATAATATTTTTTTCTACTGGTGCGTATTGTCAAACCAATGTTGTATGTTCTCTGAAACATCCAGTCAGCTTCCGTAACAGTCTTTTATTGGATACATTTTGGAGAGTGTGATTTTGCTCTTCATGATCTAAAGCCTTCGTGAGCCTCTTTTAACCGACTTCAAAAAAGGAGGTTTCTCAATTCGACCATATATATGTTTTTTTCTACAGTGTCTTCAAATCTAGAGTGAATCGATTTCTTCTGAGTTAGCGTTTTCCGTCTTAGGTTGCCTCGTTAATTTACATCAGACGATATGACGATCAAGCTCATGTCTGATTCCGGTAAAAAACTAACGAAATAAAGCTAACTAGAACATGATATGGATCCTTTGTGGCGATCGAGAGAGTCCAAAATGATGACCCATCATACTAGCCAAGTGATATTTTTCGGTTTCCTTACGTTGTTATTCCATATCGTTACATTAAATGAGAAAAACAGTTTTGAAACTTACAAAAAAAAAAACAGAAACAATATCTTTTTGCCCAGAATACTAGTCCAGTGCATTTGGTTTTCTTGCGATGTTATTCTTTACTGTTACAACAAATGACAAGAAGAAACTAGTAAAATTAAAAGAACTAAAAGAAAACCAGCATAGTAACTAAGAAAATAGCATAACTTAAAAAACCATAGAAGCAATACCTTCAACGCTAACTTCACTTGCAGATCTTCATGCACAAGAACGCAATGCAGATGCACGCGCGGGAGCTGCAGAGAGGTCTAGGTGGGGAAGTGAAGCCTCATCAATGCCAGCAGTGCCTGAAGTCCTTCAGCTCGAACCACCAGCTTGTCCAACACATCAGGGTGCATACGGGAGAGAAGCCTTACAAGTGCTCCTACTGCGATCGGCGGTTCAAGCAGCTGAGCCACGTTCAACAGCACACGAGGTTGCACACAGGTTGGTCCACATCTTCCTACTGTTTTTAATCTAGTACAAAAACTAGAACGTTTTATTTTTTTAACTTAGCAATTCTTCAGACTCTGGGCTCCGTGATCTTTGTCGTTTCGGGTTTTTTTTTTACATATGTGTTGGAGTAGGTCCAGAAAAAGTGTAAAAGGGGGAAAATGTAAAAAGTGTAAAAGGGGGAGTAGCGTACATTTTACGATTGGATTTTCAACTCGATTCTAGTTTTCTATAGTCCGATTTTGTATTCGCCCCGACTCAAAGCCTCCGCCATGACCGCATTTCCGTCCCTAAAAAATTATATTTTTTTGATTCATTTTTTCTGTGGAGAGTTATATTAGTAATTTAACCCTAAAATAAATGAATACCTTTAGATGTCTTTAACGTTTTTTTAGTCAAAATCATTGAATCTATTTCGATTGTCTTTGGTATAGGTATAAATCATCCAACAGCTGGGAATCGGGGCCTTCTATCGCTAGGAGACAGACATAATAATCCACCACGCTGGTCCAGTGATGAGCATGGCCTTAAAAGATTCTAGAACTACAGAGAAACATTCTAGAACATGTCTCTTTCTTTCACCATTTTTAAGTTACACGCATATGCTTTCGCAAAGACAGTGGTGTGAGTAGGGTTCGGATCAGGGGCTCTGGTTTCGATCGAGGGTTTGCCTTTCTCCCGACTATATCAGTCGTAATTTCCTAAACGCAGGTATAGGTACCTATTATATTGCGGTTTTAATATTTACCTATTTTTACTGTGATAGGTACGTTGTTCATAATAGTATTACACATACTACCGCAAAATGTATCAGGATAAAAATATAAGTAGGTACATTATGCATAAATTATAAAGAATAGCTTGGGAAATCCAGATACATCTAAACAAGATTAGGTGGTTTATTATATACGGTTAGTTACCTTCCTTACCTTGATTGATGAATCAATATTGTGCAATCGTGCAAACATTGCTGTGTTCCAGTTTGAAGGGAAATATTCACAGACAAAGATAAAAATTATATTAATATATCTGAGTTACTAATCGGTGATTTGGGCTCTTCATATTCAAATAGCGCGTGGGAATGTGTTGTTATGGGAATGAAACAAAATTTTATTCTTTTATTTCTAACTTAAACTAATGATAAAGTCTAAGAATGAGAAGCCTTAAAAACGGAATACATGTAAATTATTGAGTAATGTTGTTTTAAAACTTTGATACGCGTAGGCTAATTAATTTTTCATCGCCATCTTGCTTAATGGTCTACTAATAGTGGAGTGCACTTGTGACAGTGGGCTAGATGAAACCGATTTGCTTTAGTAGTGGTAGGACCTTTGCCAGTTATTCTACCGCCAAGCAGTAATGTGCAAACATTACTGTGGTCCGGTTTGAAGGGCAATGTTGTCAGAGAAATTACAGGGCTTAGAGATATAACATCTTAGATCTCTGGGTGACGAGCGCGGTGCAGTGCTAGGTAATGATTTGGACTCTTCATGTTCCAATAGCTGCGTGTCACTGTGCTGTTATGTGGCTGGCATGTTGCTTACCATCAGGCACATGACATGCTAGTCTCGTGACTTTTTCATTAACTTCTTTGGCTCTTTCATCAACTTTGCTAAATGCATAGTTTATAACTCTTTAAAAGAACATATAGATAAACATTCGTTTTTGTATACAAAGATTAAAAAAAAAAGTCTATGTAAACTCAAAATACAAAGTCATCACTGTTCTTCACTATAGCTACCTACTAATATTATTTATTACCAACGGGATATTTGTCATAGTAATACCTACCTATAGTAAATTTTGCACAGGTAAAATTACATAACAGCTTATTTTTATTCATCAATAAATAAATAAATAAATAAATATTGGTAGACAATTCACACACAACACCATCTGACCCCAAACTAAGCAAAGCTTGTGTGATGGCAGCCAGATAGCTGATAAAATACTTATATAGTTTTAAATACATACTTATTATACATAGAAACACCCAGACACAGTGCAAACATTTTAATTCATCACACAAATATTTGCACTTTACAATTTTCCCGTAACGTAATACATGAAACTGGATCAAAATATCGGGAACTTAATCCACGGCATAACTTCTAAATATCCCCTAATTAGTAATACTAGCATAGTCAAAGAAACAAAATTAAGTTTAAATCGATAGGATTATAATTTGGAAGCAGCGTCTAATGTAGTTTGCTATTTAGCAAAAAATTACGACTAATTTAAAATTCGAACGCCCTCGCAAAAACTAAAACATTCCGCGGTCGACGAGCGTCAAAAAAATAGAACAACTTTTATAATTAAAACGCGACCGACCTCCACTATTGGCCGGCATTTCCTCGGAAAAAATGGACGCGCCGTATACGTGAAAAGCGCGGAAAAAAATGTGCCCAATGGTCGTTCGCGGTAAACCTGTCGACCAATCACAGAGCAGTGCTACGCAACGTACGGTCCGTTCTACGTTTAATAGAAAAAAAATTACGTGTTTTTCCACGTTCGAACTAGCCAATGGCCGACGGTGTTCCTCTATTCATATGCACATTGCTTTAAGATTTTTGCGTGTTGCTACACTGATAAGATATGTTCACTTCTATTGTCTATAATGGTGAGAATTGCTGACGTACCTAGTTAATATTAAAACGAATTGTTTTTACCGTCGCGTCGTCACACAAAACTTTAGTTAAATTGTATTGAAACTCTTTGCTGTCCCATGGCTGAAGTGCACGTTTGCCAGCTGTTTTACTGCCAAATGTTCCGATTTGAAGGGCAATGTTTTCAGTGCAAATAGACAAGTAATTTTATGTCGCGTTGATAATACAGCGATTTGGAGATTCGCGATACTAGTACAGGTTCTTGATTTGGATTCGTCAATTTGGATTTGTCAACTTCAGATTGTGTGACGTATGTATACCATCAGACAAGTGTTTTGGTTTTCCCTATCAAATAACGCATAATGAAATAATAAAACAAAATGTTTCCTGAAATTCTGAATACGGAAAATTTTAACGCTTATTTACAAATATTAAACAGATTTACTGCTTCAGAAAATCCAAACAAAACAGGCAAATGTATCTTTAATAATTTTTATCTCTCAGTCTATGGAATTGTTTCCTGAAGGCTCAAAAGTTAAGGTAAATTAAAACAAAACATGGGATAAACTATACTAGAAAAAATTATTTACTTTTTATAGTTTCGTAAGACACTCTATAATTCATGATGGGTGTATGTCTTTTTCTTGACACTTAAACAAAGAAATTACCACTTTTACTTATTTTTTCGCTGTTATACATAGGTTACACGTGACTGCAATCTGGGGTGATGTTAAGCAACGATGCGGTCTACGATGAAACGAGTTTCTTACAAGAAACTTGATTTGAGAATACTAAAATTGTAGCCATCGGGAAAAACTAACTCATGCAACGCATTCCACAGCTTCCAGCTTCCACAGCCACACTAGACATTCAAACCATAAACAAGAGAATTCGCATTGATAACCTCTTTTCTTCCTTCTTTTTTGGAAGACGGTTAAAAAGAAGAGTCAAACCAATTTATCCAAGTATTTGTTAAGTAAAGTTAAGCGTAGAACGATATTATTTTCGAATACGAGTATATACAGGCTTCCAATTGATAATTTAATTTCTGAAGACTGAGAAAGTCATCCTTTTTTAAAGACGTTTATAAAAGAGCAAGGGTATAAACAATATGTTGACTACTACTAGTCTAGTAGCCCGTTCCAGCTTTGCTTGGATATTGTATATTAGCTCTTAGATCTCTGGGTGATGAGCGCAGTGCAGTGCTAGGTAATGATTTGGACTCTTCATGTTCCAATAGCTGTGTGTCACTGTGCTGTTATGTGGCAGGCATGTTGCTTAACATCAGGCACATGTCCTGCTTGTTTCGTCACTATTTATTTAAAAATACTTATTTGGCTCCTGCACAACAACTTTGCCAAATCCCGACCCATTATCAAATTGATAGTTCACGATTCTATCAAGAACATACAGAAAAACATACATTTTATCATTTAGATGTATAGAAATAGTAAATCATAGGTCAATTTCGTTATTTTCTTTCAGTAACTACAGAGAACTAGGTATTAATTACCTACGAAGGGCTCGGAATGCTTATGTGGCCTATAATTGTAGACAATTATACGGTGGAAATTAACGCTGAATTTATCGGTTTCAATTTTTAAAAGGGGTTGAAAATGAGTGGACTATTTTTCCCTCGTTTATGTGAATTATTTATTTTCATAATAGTCAGTAATTAGTGGTGTTTGACGAATTTCCAGTTTTCTGAAAGGTAATTGAATGTAATTAAAAAAGTAAGCTCTGTGTATTACAAAATAATGTGTAAGACAGCAGACATAATAACCTGAACTGACTGGACGAGAAGAACATATGCCTGATGGTAAGCAACATGCCTTCCCATAACAGCGTAGTGTAACGTGGATATTATAGCATGAAGACCCCAAATTATTACCCAGTACTGCATTGCGCTTGTCACTCAAACATAAAAAATATATAAATACTTATTGCTATACCCACCCTGCAATTATTCGGAATATTAATTAACTTTTATAGGTTTACACTTGACCGCCATCTTGCCTGATGTTAAACGACAATGCAGTCTACGATGGAGCGTCTTTACCTAGAAATAACCGATTCACTCTCGATTTGAAGACACAAAGATTGTAATCATCGGAGAAAACCCACTCAGGCAACGTATTCCACAGCCTAGACGTTCTTATCACAAAATTAGAGTCAAATCTCTTCGTTCGTGTCTTTGGAACATCAACCATGAAACGATGTCGCTTTTTCGAGCTACGAACATTCCGATAAAAAAAGGGCTTAGACTCGATATACTTTTACTTCATTTCTTCAAACTTTAACCAACACAAAAACGAGAATTTAGTTTGAATGGCAATGTTTCCAAAGATCGTATAGAGCCACTCGTCTTATACGTCTGAGTGTCGAGAGCAGTGTAACGAGTTAGATAGCTAGGTAGTGCTTTCTCCTTAGTTCGATTTTTCTTACAGGTTAGACTTCGTAAGTATGATAGAATGTCAGGTTAGGTTATTTTGGGTCCTGCGCCTCCGTCGCTAACTCAATAGTTCGATAGGCAGTAGAGGCCTCCGGGCCAGCAGTTATAGATCAGTTAGAAAAAAAAAAAGAGATGTGTAGCGGAAAGACACTGTGCACCCTGTTAGAAACTGCTTACTACCAGTCGTAAGTTTTGCTCGTCCCTTTACTCTGTATGTACAAATAACTACTAATATTAAGTCGGAGTTTGGATGATTACTTAATCACGTCGGAACATCTGTACAGATAGGATTGAAGTTAATGATATACCAGTTAGATTTCAATCTGTAGTAAGCAGATAGGGTAATTTTTATTACGCAAATATAACGAGAATGGAAACCACGCGTTTTTTCGAATTTTCTATTCACTGTTGTTGTACCAACAAAAATAATAATAAATTAATGATACGTATTTTTTATTTTTTCTATACTACTCCCACAGTTCTTTCATTCTCCGATATTCAGCCTCGTTTCGTTGGCTTCTTTTGTGACGTGTCAAACTGAACTCTTAATTATTTATCTTCTTTTACTTCGCTTCTTTTGTTTCGAATTGACGAGACGAGATACTCGAGTTCTTTTGTGTTTAAAACTGGAACAATACGTTGGGAAAATAAATTGACAGAAGCTGAATTAACGAGCGAAAAGAACGTTAAAGAATCTAATAGATGTTCATGTTTTTAGATTTATATCTGTTTTGTGGCTCGATATTTTTGCAACAATTGAAAACTTGTGTAAACTGCCCACCGTAGATAAAGAATAAGTAAATAGATCAGGTTTTTCCGCACGGTTCCTTTGTACCAATCGTAAGCAGATGAGTGTATGTTAGCGGTAGCGACATAGTGATGTGTCGCGACAAAAGTATGACACTCCCACGAGAGCGACAAGGCAAGAGCGATCAGACCCGTGCTTTCGGTGTAAAGCGTTTGTTCTAACTCTATACGTATTATATGTAAACTCTTTGCTGCCCACTTTTTATTCCCAATGTTGGAACTCGAGGCCTTTTTTATAAATTCATGAGAGCTATTTTTCACTGTGCTGCCAAGTGCGGCATAGCTGATCCTACTCGAAAGATGCTATTTTTTAACTTTCCTCTTTTACCCGCTTGAATCCAGACCACGTTATTTTCTAAGGATAAAAATATCCTGTACGTAGTCTACGAGTATCTGCATTGTGCATGCATAATTGCATATAATTATCTATCCATGTACCAAGTTTTATCCAAATCCCTTTAAGATTTTTTGCGTGAAAGAGCGACAAACATCCATCCATTTTCGCAACCTTTCGCATTTTGCATAAGCTAAATAACCTTTATATCAATAGTTCATCTTTATTTTATTTAATATATTATCAACTACAAAACAACTATGTTTAGAAAACTATGTTGTTATCAAATTTTAATATTACTAAAATAATTGCAATATTGCTATAGTTACTACCCACATTTTTATCTTCAAATCCATTACGTGTTCACTTTTAAAATTATTCCCATAAAAAATCAAAACGCAAAACGTTATCCAAAAGAATTATTTAAATATTTCAGTGTTCAAAGTTTCGACTCGATTCGGACAACGTCTTTGTACTTTGAGAATTTTTCACTTAACTGTTAACTTTTACTTTAATATTGAGTTTTCGCGCCGTAGAGCGGAAAGAAAGGACCAAGTTCGTCTTACACCTGTGCTTTTTTATCAAAGAAAAGTTTCCGAGTCTTTGGTCTTTGCCGGAGGACCAAGATATTTTATCTTGTACAATGATTTTATACTAGTCTTTATATATAAAAACGTTATGTTGGTTTGTGTACGCTTCAAAAACTCAAAAAGTTCTGCACCGATCGAGCTGAAATTTTAGAATGATATATAATCCGCATCAAGGATTGTTTTTATCTAATTTTTGCATCACGATGTGCCACAGCGAAGGATGGCAGGGTACAGCTAGTATGTGTATAAATATAAAAGTAGTTATAAGCACTTACCACATCTATATTAGTTATTCTACTAGCAAACAACAATGTGCAAATTTCTCTGTGTTCCAGGCACACGTCTTACTCGTCTCGCCACTTTATTATATTAAAAAAAAACTTTTGGAGGACTATTTCCCAAAGAGGACTCTGAAAAATCCACTTTGGGAAATAGGTACCACATTTTACTACCTCCAGCTATTCTACTGCCATACTCCTGATTAGTACTATTATATTGTTTGTTTTAATACTTTCTTTTTCATATAATAGAGTGATAAGACAAGCAGGACGTGTACCTAGAACACAGAGATATTTGCACACAACATACCCCTACACAAAATTATGTGACATTGTGGGTAATACAGACTATAGATAGTTTAACTATGTTTTAAATTCGCCGTTACATAACATTACCTATAGACCCAGGGGTCTACGCCCTAGCGATTATTGACACTACGTAGTTGTACATTGTACATACCCCCATCTCCCGCGGTGGGGTGGGGTGTAGATCGATAGAATCATTGCGCCGATGCACAAGCGATGATTTCCGAAAGTATCCAATATATTCGCACGCCGCGATCCGATGCATTTGGGCGGAGCCGCCACGATCAATACCGAATATATTAAAATACTTATGAGGTGAGGTTTTATTTGTGTGTTTATTTTAATAAAACTTAATAAACTTTACTAAAATACTATAATTTCATGTCTAGTTTTTCTTCAAATTAATTTGTGAATGATTTATAATCTGGATTAAATTTCCTTTCATTTTGTTTTCAAAATACACTTGAGGGGTTATGGGTTATGGACCGCGGTTCACATAAACAGCCTACTAATTATTCCCAATGTGACTAGGAGTCTTTTCTCGCAAGGAGAGAGTGAAGGCATTAATCCACTACCCTAGCGCAGTGCGAGTTGGTAGGTAAAGTATGACCTTAAAAGGTTCTTGGAATTATACACCATACATATACTCGTGTATCTACAATCAAATACATACAAATATACCTTATGCACTTGTCTGTAGGTATATACGCCTGTACCAGCACGATGTTTTTATTCGCCGTTAATGCCCGAGTGGCACAAGGCTAGTTTTTCAAGCTAGTGTTAGCAAGCTATTACTTCTTTCTAGCTTCGTGTAGACAACGCTACGCAACACCAGATCTGTCTACACGAACCTACAAGTACTAGCTTACTAACACTAGCTTCCTATCCTAGCTAAAAAAACTAGCCGCGTGAAAGCTCTTAATGTACCCTACCACTTTTCAAAATTTTAAGAGGGATTCAAACCTATAACCTCTCTATTATGAATCAAAAGTTTTAAACACTAAGCCACGACGACTTACAAAAGCCGCTAGACAGTATCAAATAGCTTTATGTAAAATAAAATATTAAAAATGCCACATAAATCACCCCACAATCTAGGCCCCAGTGGGGCGAAGACAAAAATTTCCATTACGAAATTTTTACAAAATGATAAGATGGATTACATGCTCGAATTACAGAATTCCCTAAGGTGTCCTCCCTTCTTGAGGTTTTTAAAAGGGTTTTTTGAGGTACTGAGAATTAGCCGCTGGGATTAAAGATGGCGGTACGGTTTAACGATTTGTCAGGTTTTAATGTAAAATATTAACTAGCGGCTCGTTCTGGCTTCGCTCAGGTATTGTAATATCAGACAGACAGACATAAAGGTAGCGGTTCGCCCGGAGACCGCGACACGAGACCGCGCCGCGAGACCGCGACCGAAGACCGCGACAGGCACTTGACTCTATAGAATTGTATGGGCGCCAGTTCGCGCCGAGACCGCGACAGGAGACCGAGACACGTGTCGCGAGACATGTGTCGCGGTCTCGGCGCGAACTGGCGTCCATACAATTCTATAGAGTCAAGTGCCTGTTGCGGTCTCGTGTCGCGGTCTCCGAGCGAACCGCTACCTTTACAGAATATCAAGACTATTAATCGAAATAAACACTATCCTACCTATGAAGCTGAATTATAAATACCATCACACATAAATACCAACTTTCGTGAGTATTCGTTGACTTGGTGAAGAGTTCAATAGGAGCACTGCAAACATCATGACACTGAATGAATTACCGCCAACCAGTAATGTGCAAATATTACTGTGTTCCGGTTTGAAGGGCAATTTTTCCAAAAAAATTACAGGGCTTAGAGATATAACATCTTAGATCTCTGGGTGACGAGCGCAGTGCAGTGCTAGGTAATGATTTAGACTCTTCATGTTCCAATAGCTGCGTGTCACTGTGATGTTATGCTCGTCTCGTCACTCTTCATTTAAAATAAAAATAAAATCATTTTCGCGTTTTCAATATTCGTAGAACTAACTATCTATCCATCGCTGGTCTAAGAACTATAAAAATATATAAGCCGAGAATAATATTAATATAAAGTAAATAACTAGCAAGTGCAAGTTGGATTTAGACACAGCTTGGACACAGCAACAAAGGGCAGACTTGAGTATTTGATATGAATTTCAGCTTTGTACCCACACGCTTCCCTGAGAAAAAGGATCTTGACAGACAGACAGACAGACAACAACAAAGTTAGCCTGTAAAGGTTCCATTTTTTTCTTTTGAGGTACGGAACCCTAAAAACAATTATATTATTGACTTATACTTCAATATTACGGAAGAATTAACTAGCAGAAGTTTGCGGATGTTTTTGACATACTTAATACAACAGCAATATAATAATATAATAATTATTTATAGAACATAAACAATTAAGTTTAAGTTAAGAATTTATTGGCTTGGTTATAAGTTAGGTATATTATATTACAATAGTAGGATATAACAGCACAGCTAGGAAGTACCTAGTTGGCTTACTTAAGTAGGTTATTTATGTTTAATTACTTTATCTACATCTTGAAGATCTGATATCTACATCAAGAATCAGATGACATAAATAAAAACCAGAAATTAATAGAAAATGAGGAAGAAGAAGACTTTAATCAGCTGACTTTTTTTTTATTGTATAAATTAAGACTACAACAAATTCTTGCCAGACATATCGCATGCCTCTTGCAGAGGCCAGTTTGTAAGGAGCAACTTTTAAAATGTTTTGTATCATCTTATCTTACCTACACACAGCAATAAAGATTATTGTATTTGAAAGGTGAAATTACCTATTGTAAATCAGTCATCATCCTCAGCCGCAAGACGTCCACTGCTAAACATAGGCCTCCCCCTAGATTTCCACAACGAACGGTCCTGCGCAACCTGCAACCAGCAGTTTCAAGCGACTTTTGTGAGGTCATCTGTCCATTTAGCGGGTGGCCGTCCAACACTGCGTCTTCCAGTTCGTAGTCATGTAAATCAGTACTTATTTTGAATTTAGTAGTGGTAGAACTCGTTTTAGAGTTCGTCTGGAAAAGTACCACACCTTTGCCAGTACCGCCAAGCAGTAATGTGAAAACGTCACTGTGTTCCTGTTTGAAGGGCAACGTTTCCAGTGAAATTACAGGGCATAGAGATCATATCTCTTAAATCTCTGAGTGATGAGTGCAGTGGAGAGGTAATGCTTTTGACTCTTCATGTTCTAATAGCTGCGTGTTACTGTGCTGTTTTGGGTAGCCATGTTGCTTACCATACCATAGGCACAGGTTTATCTATATTATATGATGATTGCAATCATCATATAATATATGATGATTGCAATCATCATATATTATATCTATACTATAAAAAAAAACCAGACAGATTTCGATGCTTCAGAGGCAAATTCACAAATTCAAAAACCGAACATTTTCCTATTGTAATTGCGCAGAATTTTAGAATCAATATAATTCGGCTATCAAATAATACATTAGATTAATTTTAGTGTAATGCATTTGATCGGCCGACCAGTACCGCAATGTTGCGGTGTTCTGCCCGAAGATAATTTTACTAAAATGCTCTTCATTTTATTATTCGGTGATATATAGCTCAGATTTCCGCGGCCGTTGCGAACGCGACTTGGTTTTATATTTTGGGAAATTATTTGCTCTAAACGACCTCACAGAGAGAAGATTGGGATCTTTTGAGTGCATTTTCGGGCAACACTTTTTTTTACTTACAAATAAGTAAAGTCACTCATGTTACTTTGCCATATCTCACTAATGTAGGGTACAAAATATTATTTTTTCATTCATCTCCATCATTCGTCATCGCTTGATAAAATTTAATGCTGTAATTGAATATGGTTATAAATTATTTGCTAGCATCGTCTCGTGGTTTTACCCGATTAGGATAATTTTCCCGCAATGATATACCATAAGTTTTCAAATTTTTTACTCCATTCGTTCAGGAGTTCCGACATGATTGAGCAACAAACATCCAAACTTCCATAATATTGCAATAATATAGTATTAAAAGATGACACGAATGACTGCTAGGTAAAAAAATATAGAGTAAAATGCTAATTCGTAAAATTTGCGTGATGAAAATAGATATTTGTTGTTTTTTAATATTTCAATGTAGGTTACCATTAAGTAAGTACAACGTCTTATAAATTGGTTTGCCGGGTGATAAAAAATTTACGCTCCGTAATGAGGATTATAATAAAAGAGAGACAGACATGAAAAGTGAAAGGCACGCGTCCCTTCCGTAAAATTATTTTACCATCAAAGTCGTTGTCACGTAAAACAATCCACAAATATTTTTTATGCAGAACAACTTTTAATTTAAAAAATGTTTGAGAATCTATCCATAATTTCCATGATTGGTCCAACAATCCAGTTATCTTTTTTGACGTTTTTTTTCCATTTTCCTTCACGTATTTGTGCCACCCTCTAGAAAAGAGGGCAAGCTGAGATGGAATCGAACGGATTTGATCCTTTTTTTTTTTGGAGCTCTACAAAATTAAACTTTAACATGCATTTCTAAATATTTTGTAATGATAATCCAATGATGATTGTATTCGTAAAGTTTAATATAAATATGCTGCAACAATAATATTATATGTTTGATTGTTTAACTTTCTTATTACATAAAAAAATCAAAATCTACAGTATTATTATCTTTATGTTGGGTATAGTCATTCCGGTTCATAGTTTGGAAAAAAATTGGTATAGTATTTTGACTTAACGTTTTATAGGTATTACCATATTCAAAACATTTGCTTAACATATAAACCAACCAACACGTGACACATTATTATGTACAGTCAAATTGGTTGAGAAATTGTCTAACTTTGTGACGTCAAAGAAACAAACTAAACTTAAGTACAACTTTGTTAAACTGCGGTTTTAATTGCAGTAATATTCAGTATCATTTGATTTTGTTATGAGGGCACATTTTTTTTGACATAATTAATCAATTATGAGATGTTAAAAAAGAAAATTGAATTAGTACCAAGAAGTGTCAAGCCAACTACTCAGAAGCCTATTTGCAGATGCCGAGATGGAAAAAAGGTTGTTCCACGCGATCGGTTTTTATTTGATTCTCGCTATGTTTGCGATCAAATTAGGATGCCTCGGTACCTCTGTTTAACTTTGTTTTTATATTTCTGTCTTTTAAATACAATTATTTGTTTAATGTCTTTTTTGCAAACTGTTGGCACGTGAATTTGGCATGCATGATATTTATATCTTAGTTAAACTTTGTTTGTAGTTAGGAAAACTTTGTCAGGAAAATTATGTGTTCCAGGGAAGTACAAGGTCATTTTTATTTATAATAAGTATGTATTTAAAACTATATTATGTATTGTATCAGCTATTTGGCAGCCATAGTACAAGCTTTGCTTAGTTTGGGGTGAGATGGTGTTGTGTGTGAAATGTCCACCAATTTTTTTTTTTTTTGATGATTTTTTTTTCAACCACTTTCTGACCAGCTTTCTGGATTAATGTCTTTATTATCTCCTTGTTAGAGATTTCCCAATACGAGAAACGTAAAACAGAGGTACCTACATGAAAATTCTAATTTTAAAAACATCAATTTACAAGAAAAACACCTGGAAACTGAGCAAAATTGCAAAAGGTCAGGAAAGTTTGAAAATTTAAAGTAAACCCGAGGTTTACCCTTGCTTTTTTAGAAAGAAAAGAATCCACAAAGTTATCTTTCAATTAATATAAAGGGTTCTCCTGTAGGATAAGACTTTCGTAATAAAATAACGACTTTTTCTGTTTGGAAAAGAAATTTGTTTGGGCAAAACTGAAGATTTGAACCGATTTTCTTGTAGTTTTAAATAATTTTAAGAAATCTTCGCTATCTTTTGTTTTTTTTTTTTGTTTTTGTGGTACTCACTACAATAATATGGGATACAGGTCTGTATACATTTTTTTGCCTTTGGATGTTAGTGTTATGCGTATTATTATCTAACACCAAGTTTGGTAAGCAGTAATGGTCATTTAAAGCCAGCTATTCTACTTTTAGCATATCCACTAAACTTAACTAGAGCCTACCATCACGTTTATGTCTTGTTATATAATGTTAAAAAGTACCTACATAAATATCAATCAGTGAAGTAGTGGTAGGGTTCTGTGCAGAATCCGTCTGGGGAAAAACCACACCTTTGCCAGTTATTCTGCCGCTAAGCAGTAATTTGCTAACATTACTGTGTTCCGGTTTGAAGGGCAATGTTTCCAGATAAATTACAGGGCTTAGAGATATAATATCTTAGATCTCTGGGTGACGAGCGCAGTGCAGTGCTAGGTAATGATTTGGACTTCTCATGTTCCAATAGCTGTGTGTCAGTATGCTGTTATGTGGCAGGCATGTTGCTTACCATCAGGCACATGTACTGCTCGTCTCGTCACACTATGCTAAAAATAAAACAAGCGTCATACTTTAGACCAACTTTACCGCTAAGGTGAGTCAAACTCATATGTAACTCCATTTCTCTTAAAAACAAAGAATAGTACCTACATACATTTTATAGACTTTTTTGCCGATATAGGTACAACAAACTGCATAACTACCCCTCCAATCACTCATAGAAACCCACCCCAATTCATCTCTCAAGTGCTCAAATAGTAATGGAAAAGAAATCACATCCCTCCCTCCGAGGCACCCTCGTCCACCCCCGGAGGTCGCAGATGTCGTCACGACGATTTTTGAGCCAAAATGAGCTTTTGCCTAATTTATTTTTTGCCGCCTTCTTTTAACCGAGTAAATATTGGCTCAGTGACGAGCGATTAGTATGGATACGCTCCTTTTTATTTCATTTATGGAGTGCTCACAATTTTTGAAATATTCATTTCGGAATTTAAATTATACACAATTTGAAAATATACGTCATATAAAATATGCTTCAAATCTAAGATTTTCGTAAGCACTGAGAAATAGTCTACCCAATTTTGTGTCTTTGTGTTATTCTTTGTCTCGATAGAGACAACATGTGTTTTTTTCAAATCTAGAGTAAGCAACTACTTTCTAGGTGCGTGCTACTTCTTAAGCTATTGTTTTGTATTGTTTCATAAGCTTAAGCTTTTGTCCAGTAACATTTTTTTTGTTACGTGTTTTTGTATATAATATTTTTTTGATTGTATAATTGACTCATGTAATATAATAATATATTGCTCAACAAGAAACAAATCAAAGTCAAAAGTAGGTACATCTTGAAACAAAAATCACAATAAATGACAAGTAAAATGGTGGTCAATTACTTACCAAATAGATGCTTGTTCGATTTTGTTTGTCTTTCGTACTATTTTGGTTCTTGATCCTGAATACTACTTGTCTTAATCTTTGGTTGGTTTAATAGGTACGTTACGAATAAAAAGGTACCTACTATAGCCAAAAATACAAATAAAACGGACTTCAGTAATCAGTAAAACATTGTCTAACAATCACAAAGCGCAATGCTTCATTAAGTGTTTCATAGTAGCTAAAAAATATCGTCTTATCCATATTATTCAAATTTTGACAGGGTGATATTTTATTCCTCAGTCCTATCTCAGTTTTTTCTGGCGGAAACGGACGTTCGGCCTGGTGATTAGGAAATTATATTGAACTGAGTTTTCTTCTCTTTTTCTTACCTTTTTCTTGCCTCTTCCTTCCCTGCTCCTTAGGTGTCGCCATTCGGTTATTAAATCGGGACTTTGTTTTTAATTGTTACATTTTTGTTGAAAACTTTTTTAATCGTGACCTCTGTACTTTCATTAGAATTTACGAAGTTGGATAAAAAGTTGAATACTTTTTAATCTGTGATTTTTATTCAGATAGTGACATTTTACAATTTTAGAACGTAATATGATGTTCTGAATTTTGTTTGGAATTTATTCTAGGTAAGTTCTAAAGAGAGGTAGGTATGTTGTAAAGAGAGAATCTGTTTAATTTGTCTGTATATATATTTAAAGATATTTTTGGAACCACTGGATTTACGTAAATAACTTTTTCTCATATGAAAGTTATCTTTCTTATTCCAGTTTGTTATTACATTAATTTATATTATTATTGATCCCAAACCCAGGACTGGTCATTAGCCATAAACCTAATGACGCCACATTTTTCTACGTCGTTTTTTTTGAAACATACGTAGGTGTATCCTTCGAAATAAAGATAATATATATTTAGGTAAGGGTGTTTCGACAACTATTTTAAGCTATGGCAATCCTTCCTTTTCATAAATATGTAATAAATTATCTATGTTTATACGACTCGGACTATTAGTTAACTGATCTATGACTGCTGGCCTCTGCCTTTTCACTAAGTTATGCCGGAATAAAAATATCTAACCTGATTCATCATACTTACAAGTATAACGTAAGAAAATAAAATCGAACTAACTGAGAGAGAGCTACCTAGCTATCTAACTCATACATACACGTGATAACTTAGGTACTTATAACAGCGCTAAAAAGGAAAAAAATATTCTAAAAATCTGAACATATTGTTAATTTTCCTATTACCATACTGTTAATAGTTTTATAAGAGTTTAACCATTTCTAATTTCGAAAATTAAAAAGTGTAACGAACCGTTCAATCATAAAAGCAACAACCAATTTATAATTAACGCAAAAAAAAACAAAAGAGTCTTCGACGCGTAAGAATTTAAGAAAATAATTCTTACACCTTTTATTACGTTCTATTTTTAACAAAGAGTAAAATTAATTGCCAGTATTCATTAGAACGTTTTTTGTTTTTTTCATTTTTACACTCTTTTGTTTTTGACCCTTGATGCTTCTAATTACGCGCCATATGCTTTATAGAGATGAGTTCGAAATCTTTAATCGAATAATTTGTGCTGTAAAATGAATACATGTTGAAATAATAACTATCTTAAATGGAATAAAAGTATAAGCCTTAAAGAGATATAATAAGTATAATCTTGATTTTCGATAAACTAACACATTTTTACAGCTTTCATGATTTGGTACTGCATAATTAAATGAGTAATATATTCTGCGTTTTGTCAAAATTTATATATATATATTATCTACTTATTTTTTAATTTATTTAAATTCTAGATGTACCTTACGGTGGCCTAACAGCTTTTCACAATAATTTAATTTTGCCAAATGCACGAACCTCTTGGGAACTAGTCTTTAACGGGTTCAAAAGTAGCATGTGTACATATGGTATAATTCTGGCTATACTTACGTATTTAATTTCAATCAAATCCATAAGCTTTTTTAGAGCTACGTAAAAATAAACATACACACCTACATAATGACAAACACACACAAACTTACACCTTCATAATATTCGTATGATTGTTATAACTCATTTCTAACTTTTCTTTCAACGTTTATCTTTTAAACAGTTTTCTTTAACATCACGTTACGTTATTCTCGCCTATTGCGAATCGAGGGCACAATTTGTAAAACAAAGATGGCGGAATTTAACATCACAATTAACAGCACATTGAATAGACGCGAGAGAAACAATATCTAAAGAAAAACAGGTTCTTGCTTTAGAAATGCTTATTGAAAACTTTATTCTTCTTACATACGTAAATCTTTAAGAACCGTGTCGCAATGCGGATTGCAAAGATTCTTTAGAAAACCTGACGAGTTTTCTTACCTCTTAATGAGATAAAGCCACTCGTAGTATTTATGCCTATGTAGACTAGCGGTCCGAATAGACTTTGCCTGGTTTAAAATACTTATATTAAAATTTACTAGTTTGATTTTATTTCAAATTTTAATCCAACCCGTTTAGCCGTACCGAAGTGATTATGGCCAAACTTCCAAACATTCACATTTATAATATTACATACTAGCAGCGCCGTGATATAAGGTACCCATTGCGTTATTCTAGCTAGATAGCTTATGTAGTGTTAAGAACATATAGATAGATATCTATCTATCTCCCAAAATTCAATCTGATCCGTTCAAATTTAGTAAATTTATTAATTCTGGATTATATTATGTTCCTAATTGATATAGTAGTTTTAATAGTACGAATAAACACAAAAATGATTAGTCTACACATATTATAATTAAATAAAATAACCATGTTAGTTTTCACACTAAAATATCTTTCACACTATAAAATGTATAATAATGTTCAGAAATCTTCGATAATTTGTTTGTGTTTCATCGTATTAAAAGTAATCTTGAAATTGGCTGGTTATGAGTAAAATTCAATTACTCAGTTATCGATTCTAGCTTTTACATTCAACTCTATAATAATCGGTATATGATTTTTACCCAAAACGTTCAAAATTGTTTAATGCTTTTACATATTTAACTTTTACCTACTGGTAAAATATTAAAATTTTACTATCTATCTACAATTTCTAAAATTTTAACGTGATTTCAGTTCTGGTGACAAAACTGCATTTTTCTTATTTTCTGCATAGTTATCGTAAAATATGTTAGCTTCAAAATTGCTATTATCAAGTTCATTAAATAAATAATATATATTATTGCCAAGATCAACCAGTACTTTAAACAAATCGATTCGCTCCAAAATCTCTTATTCCCCATCTGTTACGTCCACATGTTCCCAAAATCCCGGTAAAAAATCTCGCCATCGTTACTTATTGATGAGAGAGTTCCGGCTTTCTGGAAATTTTGTTTCGGACTTTATGACGGTATCGACAACAAACAGCTGTTGCCCGCTTTTTATTCACAATCGATTTATAATATCGATCCAGTGTTTAAAAATCCATCGCCTTAACTTTCTCCAACTCTACCACAAAAAAAAGATTCGACAGGATTCCATTCGAAATTCAAATCTAAACAAAGCAGCTAAATAATAACAAAAGAAATTAAAACTCGTGACACAGTCCACGCAAAATAATTTAAAAATGGAATCCCACAAACTGACGCGAACATGCAAACTCGCTCTCATTCTGTTTTTAAATCCCTATGCCAGCTTTTGTTTCTTTTTCAACTAACTTGCTACTTAGCCGTTTCTTTCATTCTCCCTCAGCCGTTTCTTTAATTAGTGACAAAGAATAGGATTGCGTGTTGCTTTTACTTTTTTAATTTAATTACTGGCACTCTACAAAGACAATGTTAATAACGCGTTCCATTTACAAATTATGACATGCAAATTTTTGTTCTTTTCTTTTGATGGAGACAAAACAACAAAAGTTTTAATGCGCTAATCGTTCAAAATTCATTAAAAATAGTTTAACAATTAATTTTGTTACAGATTTTTTTTACCACATAATAACTAATGTACCGAAACATACCCAGATTCATGTCACAGTTATAATTAAAAGCGAATTTTCGCAATTTCTTTCCTCAGTCTTGATCCCATAGACAATTTTTTTCTTTCCCATGTTAACACTAATATAATAGCAGTTCATTATGCTTCATTTTCTATCAGTGTTGGATAAGTGCACTATTATGTTATTATAGGCATCAAAAGTTGCATCAGTGCGATGCGAAGTAACGGGACCGTAGGCGCAATACGGCACGCTGAAACTGGTTCTGTTAGCGAAAACCCTGGGTTGCTCAGAAACGGTGGCATCGTCTAACAAGGACACTTTTAAAAAAGAAAAAATATTGTAAAAATAAATAATTATTTATTATGAATCCGGAAGAATCTCTCATTTAAGAAGAAATTTCTTCTTTGATCAAAGTCTTTTTCTTAATAAAGACATCTAAACTGTGGAATGCGTTGCCATCAGTGAATCGGTTTCATTTAAGTTAGCGCACTCCATCATGGATTGCGTTATTGCTTAATATCAGATATCAGGCGAGATAGCGAGTAAGAATGACCATATTTTTGGTAAAATTGTGTTAATAATATCACTGAAACTATTTAAAATCAGATAATGCATCAATTAATATAATAGAAAATACTCTATTTTACGTATGTCTATCAATCGAGTGTTCTACGCTGATTGTTGATTTTCAGTCTTCTCTACAGTACACGTCTATTTTTTTTTATAAAGACGTGCTCTGGCAACGGGCTTCTTTTGCCTTAACTTTAACACGTCCATAACCTTCGTAATCGGTTAATGTGACAGATATCCAAAACCGGTGCAAAGCTACTTCAGTTTTCTAATGTTGAGCTAAATCAGCAACCTTTAAAATTTGTCTACTCTTTATGACTAACCTCGTGAACTTACTATGTAAGTATTCTATGTAAAAATGTAGGTTGTAGGCTTCGTTGCGTGCGGCCGTTTCTGACCTTTTTGGTATAGGGTTAACATGTTTATGGTCTTTGAAACTCGAATTATGAATGTTTGTTTCATTTTATATAAATAATGGCAACGCGTCTATCTAAATATTTCAGAAAACATACCAAATTTTACCAAAAACTTTATGAATTTTATAAATCTGTTAAGTAGTGTTAAAAATACTAAGTTCAACTGGGCGAAATATATATTTTTAAGTGGTTAATTATAAAAATGTTTTTTTAATTTCTACCCAATTCTACGTACAAGTAACTATATTACTCACTATTTTTTAATTTAATTATAGGTTTTTATAAATTGCTTTTAACATTTGCAATAGTAACAAAACTATTATTCTGATATTTTCCTAGCATTGAATACTAATTGAATTATCTTACGGATTCTTAATTTGAACTGAATCTATTGAAAGCTCCTTCGTTGGTCTTAGTTTTTTTTTCACTTAATTTAAACTCAAAGGATACTCGAGTTAATTGCTCTCTTTCAATGGCACCAAATCGAACTGAACGGGAGCGAATCTTCATTCATTTTCCCTATTTTTTGGCATTCTTCAAGGAGGCGGGGTTCTAAATTCAAATTTCGAATGGCCATTGTAAGAAGAATCGGTGATTAAAATTCAATTTTAGAACAATCACCGATGTGTTAGCTGTGACGCGGTGCATTTTAATTGGGTGAATGATTGCGGCAATTAAGCATAGATTTTTTTTTAAGGAACTGGCTGTATAGTGTTGGGCGTTCCAATTTACGGTTGATGTAACGAAATAGACAATGGAGATATGACAATGAACCTTGCTAATTATATTTATGTTATTATTTTATTAAAATCATTAAAAATCCATAATTATGTACATCAAATTACTTAATTTGTCAAACAGTCCAATTTTTTACTGGTTTATGACGAAGATGCTTAGACAAGACATTAAATAAAATTATATTTTCACATAAGGAACCAAGTTAACGTGTTTATCGGTCGTTTATAAACACGTAGTTGTTGTTGTAGTAGTCATATTTAAGTCTTATTAGTCTCATCATTAAGTGAAAAAAGAGCTAAAATTATATTCCTTTTCGGTAAAGAGACGATTTAAAATAACAGTTCATTCATTCAACAGCCACCTCTACGGGCGTCTGATATCAAAATATGTACGTACTGATTAAGGTAACAGCCAATTAGGAAAAAAAAACAATCGTGTCGATTTTTAAGGAAATAATTTAATAATTTTTTAATTAAAATTCTGGCGCCTACGTGGTCTGTATCTTATCGTTTTATTTTTATGGTGTTATTGGTTCAACTAATGAGATTTGTTGCGATCACAATGTAAATGTATCTTAGTTACATCTCATAAGGCCTTTATAAGATAATTCGCATTTTAAAGACGGAATTATCGACGGATATACAAAAAATAGAAACGAACAATACTTCTTCCGTTTTTGAAATCGGGCTAAAATATAGCATATGCATTACGATTTATCAAATTAGTCACACCGTGGTCAAACAAACCCCTTTAACCCTGCATCTGCGACGTTAAAAATAACGACTACCATAGGGTTGGATGGACAATAGGACCGCCCGGAAGATACCTCGTTCCGTTGTACCTGACGATAAAAATAATAAAATAATAGCGTACATCGCCGAAATTTGCATAATAATGCATTTTGCACTATTATTTCGGACAACAAATGCCTATTATGTCCGGCAGCTGCTGGCCACTTTTTATTCTTTTTATTATTTCTGGGCATCGGTATTTGGAGATAACAATGTGCGATCATTAGGTCGTGGACCTTTGGTTTTGTATTCGAATGTTTGAATAATAATATGAAATGTAGTACGGTGTATTATAATTTGCATTAGTGGATAGGAAGTTACACAATTGTTGTTTTAAAAATCTATATCGATAGTTGTTTTAAAAATCCATAACAATTGTTGCTTTAAAACAACTTATATGAAAATAAACATAGCTGATAATATGTAATGGCTTGACCACACATTACATATTGCTTAGTAAAATAATAATACTTAGACAAATATTGTAGACAACTATTAAAAAAGGGATTTGTAACGACGCATTCTATAATAAATAAATTAAATAGTTATGGTAAGTACAAAAAACAATATTACTAAAAGAATAACACTATTTTAAACAGTTTCATTTCGTTTGATCTGTTTGTTAAGTCACATTTGTAACAGAACTATTTTTGCCCATTTCTTTTACACCACTTCAGCAAAGAGTAAAATCTTTAAAAAAAATAGAATAAAAAAAAATAACAATGTTAATTCTGATGGCAATACAAATATTAACTTTACGAAGATAATTTGCATCGACATAATTTTTTGAGCGAAATAATTTGGTTATAAAAATGTTTTTACATCATTCTTTTCTAGTAAAAATTAAAAATCCAACTCATCCAAAAACAACGTTGAATACATAGCAACAATTTACCGCGTTGCAAATTTGTTCGTTTTTAAAATGTTATGTTATTATTCTATTTTTTTTTTTTGCTCTGAACTCTGTAAAAAAAAACAAATAAAAATTAACGGAGTGTATATTTTAGTTATGAGTGTAGCACCAGAGTTATTTTATTTGGTAGGTATCTATCTAAATAACATTGTTCAAAACAGGAAAACGGCATTAAAATCGTTAATTAATTTGTCTTGTTCTATTTTTACAATGTATAAATTCTTAATCGCTTCAGAGTTTAAAAATAGGATATTATTAATTGCAACGATTTAATATTTGTTATTTTATTTACCTTTATGTTGGCATAAGCATCCAAGCATCAAATTAATAACGCGTCAACGTCGAAATAATAATTAAATGGGTCACATTTCGAGAAAAAAGAAATAATAATATAGAGATTGTCACACCGGACCCTTCTCTCGGACTGAGATAAAAAACAATAGCAGGTATCAAAGGGTTAAATTTAATAACAAACTACCGGATTAGAAAAAAAAGTTGTTACTAAAGGGTTGATTTTGAATTCCGAACTAAGAATAATTCCGGTAAGGATTTCAAAAGGAGTTTTTATTATTTTTCAATTATGAATTATGCCGTTAGTTTTGATGATTCTTTAGTTGTAATTTGGGAAAAGGTATCATTTTGGTGTAACTTAAAAAATAAATTATGTGGTTGTAGTTGACAGTGTTTCGAGCTACTAATGTCCTTTTCAAGCTTTTCATCAGTGGGCCCACTGATGGCTGTGGCAATCAGAATTAAAAAATATATGTGTATGTAGGTGATAAATTACCATCATTCCGGTGTCTACGGGTGTATCATTTTTTATAATATAGAGTAGTATAACAAGCTAGATATGTGGTTAATGATAAAGAACACTAGCCATGATAGCACAATATCAAACAGCTATTTTCTGTCGAAATCTTTGCCCAGCACTGAACTGCTTTCCCCTCCAACCCATCAAACCGGAACACGGTAATGTTCTCCACACCTTTTCTAGTTATTCTTCTACGAAGCAATAGTGAGCAAATTTATATTACTATGTTCTAGTTAGATTAGCAATGATTCCAGAGAAATTGCAGGAAAATGAAATAAATTACTTTTTACAACTGAGTGCCGAGCGCAGTGCAGTTTTAGGCATTGATAAGGACACTTCATGTTGAATAGCTGTATGGTACTGTGATTTTATTCGCGGGTGTGTTGTGTACAATGAAGCGCATGTCTTGTTCGTCTCATCACTCTTATGTTTTTAAAAAATGACAGTTATAGGAAGTGCCAATAGAACTGATAATTGATCACTTAGAATTTTAGCTTTACTGAGCATATATGTTGCATAATAATAGTTACAGATACTGCTATTATGTATGTTGATGTAAGCTCACAAGATTTCATCCTTAGCTAAAGAATAAATTAATAGATCAGGTTTTTCCGCATGGTTTCTTTGTACCAATCGTAAACAGATGAGGTGTACCGATGTTAGCTATGGCAACATAGTGATGTGCCGCGGCAAGTATGTCACTTCCACAAGAGCGATCAGACCCGTGCTTTCGGTATAAAGTGTTCGTTTTAACTCTATACAGAGTATTTGTAAACTCTTTGTTTTCATCCAACCGAATACTGCCTGTCTAACACATACCCGTTCCGCTATTCCATCACCACTTCGACACTATCCCGCCACATTAGCATGTTGATGACGCGGTTCTATAAGATTTTCTCCTACAAATAACTTCGTTAATAATAACTCCGTTTAAAAAGTTTTCGCTTCTAAAACCGCGTTTTGGGTCATGATCCCAAACATATCTCATTTCTGATTCGATTTACTCGAGAACATTCTACAAATCTCAGTAAAAGGAACTAGGAATGAATAAAAATAACTGTCCAGAGACTCCGACCTCTTACTATTCACACGATCATAAGAACATAGGGTTGCCACTGCTGACTAAAATACCCTCAAAATATTTTAGACATCTTACATCATTATCTGACTTGTACCGTGTGTGTCATAAGGTCATTTGAAACCGATCAACAGAAATAAATTTCGGAACTCAAGCAATCGATTAATAATAGAAAAATATTCATTTAAACAAACAAAATCATAATTCTGACCAAAAACTTTCAGTATTTTAATAAATTTGTAAAATATTTTGCATTAAAATTTTAAGGGAATGAGCTAAATTAATTCAGCTTTATCGATAAATATATATTTCCATACTTTTATGATATTTATTTGAAAATAAAAATGAAGCACTTACATCCGCACACCAAAACTTAATTTTCCAATTTTGTTCTTTTAATTATCTACGTGAGAAATGTCGTAAAATCCTTACGGATAAATGTTTTTAATACGGGAATCAGGCTCAAAAAGTCTGTCAAATAATATAAAAAACGGAAGAGCTACTACTATTTCGTTGTACTTAAACATAAATCGTATTTCCTCCTATAAACACAAAAAGCCTAACCTAATTACTGTCTCAGAAAACTACACAAACATTAAGATAAAAGTTTAAACAAACAGGAAAAGTCGTTAGCGGCAGCCTTAGCGTAAGCCCAGACGCTCCAACTTGAGGAAAACTTACGAACTATAAGTTTTGCTCTTTTTGCATTTTTACTCGTTTTCCTTCATATTTTTTTTTTCGTTTTCTCGTTTTCCTCGCGCTCGGTTTGAATCTTTTTACTCTGTTGAAAACGTTGTACCCTTTTCAGGAGTTGGCTATCTTTCTTGAGTTGACTGCTTGGGATCAAGAAAGGCGTGGAGTCGCTTGTTCGTTGTCATTATAAAATATTTTCTTAAACAAAAATAATTTGTAAGTCGGCAATAAAATTATCTAAATAAATAAATATTGGTGGACAATTCACACACAACACCATCTGACCCCAAACTAAGCAAAGCTTGTAATATGGCGGCCAGATATCTGATATAATACTTGTATAGTTCTAAATACATAGTTATTATACATAGAAACACCCAGACACTGTGCAAACATTTGAATTCATCACACAAATATTTTCACTGGGTGGGAATCGAACCCACGACCCTCGGCGTCGCAGGCAGAGCTTACTACCCACTAAGCCACGAGGCCAGTCTAGCTATCTAGCTCACTACTTGTTGAAACCATCATCCTGACGGATGGAGGCGTTACTACGCTTCATAGCAATGCTTTTACGTTGAACGAATAAAGGCTAATTTGGTCAAGCGCTCAAATGAAAATATTCTAAAAAATTTAGAAAAATGAATTCGTTTCAGATAAATTTATTCACATTTAGGTACCTTTATATTAAAATATAATATAGGTACAGACATGAAGTCATATTTGAAATTAAAACATATAGGTATTATGACCTTAACAACAGCTCTTTGTATGCATGTATGTTGTTCTATATTTATTTAGTTGTATAAGTATGTATGTAGTTGACACCCGATTTCAAAATATTAATTGATGTACAAAATGAAGCATAAATATTGTCCTTTCCATATCAGAAGTGATAGTTATCAAAAGGCAGCATCTCAGAAAGGTAATTATTATGTATATTGAAAGAGGTAGAACCTTTTACAAAACTAAATTACATACACTATACTACATACCAAACTACTTACACTGAGCACATTAGAATTATCCCTAGACCATTGAAAGTCTTAAGATAATCAAGATGATATAACTACTTTACTATCAGTCGGAAGTATGCCCAGAATTCTGGCAGCATTACAACGCTTAATGGCAATGCTATAAAATACCTGTATAATATTTCAAATAAATATACCGAAAGAGCGAAGACAGAAGTGCAATGGTGTACCTTGTCCACCAATATTTATTTATATTTATTTATTTATTTACCTGTAAGTTTGTTTTTGTCTCAGACTCTTCCTGTTTAAGCACATACGTGACACTAAGTTATTATGAGTTGTGTTGGTTACCGCCAGCTTCTCACTCTGTTAGAATTTAAATATTTCATTTTTATAGATATGAATCATTTTCACCATGAAACTAAATCAGATTTTTTTGTCTTTCGTAACATCAACCATTGAACGGTTTAACTATGTAATGCAGTCGAGACAAAAAAATTGTCAATCTACATATGTGACGAATAAACTGAGAGAAAAAAAAATGGCGGCTAATGTATACGAGCTCGATATTTATGAAAATATAATTAATGATTTAGAGTTTGAATAGCTACTCCACTCCGCAACTGAAACCCCACTCAAGCAATGTTTCAGGCACCCAGCACAGTGTGAACAGTTATCAGTTTTGTTTGAACACGCTAATTTCAGGAACAACTGAATCCATTTCAAAAAGTATTTCACCGTTGAATACGTACGGCATCTTCAAGTGCTACAGGCTATATATGTACCATGGACAAAGCCGAGCAGATCGCTAGTCTCTAAATAAACGCATGAAATAGCTACGCAAGGGCGGAAGTTCATACCTCACCCTATCGATCCCGCCTAGAAGGTGGATAACTAATTTAGTAACACTATTTATGGGACACGCTCTGCTAACTCGACTGAGAAAATGTCCTTTACCTTACTTGGGATTATGGCTACTTTTACAAACTATCACTGCCAAATAAATGTAAAAAAAAAAACAGAGTCTAACAAATACACAGAAAAAATAAGCCGGCTGATTTGAAATTTGAAAGACAATAGAATGTCACTTGGAACAAAATTGAAAATCATAGATACCTTGGAACGAAACTTAAACCCTATTACGTAATTTGGAACGAAAATTAAAACCATAGAACGTAACTTGGTACGCAACTGAAATGGACGATAAAAGTATGATTATAAACGTTTTTTAAATAAATGTGACTAATGTTTTTGGCGCGTAAAATATATAATATAGGTAATAAGTTGTGAGTGTTTTTTTTAATTTCAAAAGAGACCTATTATGTATATTTTAAGACTATTAGTAGGACTCTTTGCAGATTCCAAATGTGTGGTACTTTGCCAGTTATTCTAATGCCAAACAGTAATGTTCAGACTTCAGAGTTATTACCGGGCAACGAGATATATCCTCTTATATCTCCGGATTATGAGCGCGACGCAATAATTTGAACTCTACGTGTTCAAATCGCTGCGTGACACTGTGCTGTTTACCATCAGGCAAATGTCTTGCTCGTCCTTTCATTCTTTCCAATATAATTAATTGGTGATGAAGTGTCACCAATTATAAAAAACAGCCTATTTTTTTCTGTTCCCAAAATATCTTTAATTGAATTAAATTCTTATAACGTCTTGTGATTTTACATGATTCCATTCCGCTTTTCTATCTTTATTAGGTTTACACTTGACCGCCACGTCACCTGATTTTACACGACTATGTGTTCTCTCTCTGCTAGCTAGGCTTGAAGACACACAGGTTATTAGCCATCCGGAAATACCCACTCAAGCAACGCATGCCAAGATTTTAATGTTTTTGTTGCCAAAGTGAAGTAAAACCTCATGGTTCAAGTCTTCCTCTCGTTCAATACAGCCTCTGGTTTATTTTAGTATTATCTAAACACCAAACTTTATTCTAAAGAAGATAAGAGACAACATTAATTAAATTTAAGTCATGAAAAAAATGTCGACTCCAAGAATTTTTGTTCATAGAAAACTCCTTAAGTTTTTATTTGACCACTGAAGCATTCGCGAGATAGCGCCGCGCCGCGGTGAAAATTAAAAAAGAAAAAGTAAAAATAACGGCATCCAGGCGGGATAAAACTTTCGGCGAGGGTTAAGACCTCTAGAGATACTTTTTATTGCTTTTCTTTCAACTCTTCCTAACCGTTAAACGTTAAAGTTAAAACTCATTGCACGAAAATTTCGAATTTCGAAACGGAATATTTTATCACGTATGAAAACAAAATGGCGGACCAATATCCATATTTAACGTGCGTCAATACAAATTCCGCCCGTCGAACGCAGGTGGAATACTATTATATTTTTTTCATGCTTACTGGCCACCCCAAAATAGTTGGGGTGAGAGGGTGGGATGTAGTGGGGAGGTGTGCGTGACCCCTCCCGCCACCCCTTTAGGGTGGTTCTCCCTTCCCCTCCCGGGTTGCACTACCATGTGTGCACGCAAATTCGAGCCCAATAATTTAAATTTCGAACAGCTATGATTAATGCAGTATTAATTTAAGTATTCTGCTATAGAATCACTAGATAACATTTTCTATAGGCTTTTGAATAATTGTAACGTAACATTGTTGTTCCAATATATTTTATTTATTGTTGATCGGTCATATTTTCGTTCCACAATGTTTTTGACACGTGACAAGTAATATTTTACCAGTTACTTTGAGTTATGAAACGACAACAAAGATATTTTGAGACTGTCTACTGTTTCGTGACCTCCATAGCAATAGTTTAATTCAAATAATTCTAACTAAGTATCCAAGAGGTATACTAATAATTTATTAGTTTAGGTTGAGCTAAATATAGATGACAAATTTATAAACATAAATGTAATTACAATGAATTGTGTTCATTTGCCTTTTTATGGCATTATAAGTCATATTGCAAAAGGCAACGTTTCCCGTTTGATCCTTATTCATGATGTTTGACAAAATGTAGGTAAATGAAACAATTAAATTTAAAAACAATATACATATATACATTTACTACAATATACATTTAAGAATTCCTTAGATAAGTCCATGAAAATGCTGATAAATTGTGGTCTTACAAAAAAGCAATTAAAACTAAGCGTTATAATATTTTATTTCTCATTGATCGGACCGCAATCATCTTATTTTATTTCTAAAAATACCTATGAAAATATTATAACCAATATTTTATTTGTTTAAAGCTCATTTTCAAGGAAGATCAATCAACCCAAATGGTTTTTTTTCGTACAACACTTCATACTTTCTTTGTAATTTGGTACAAAAAAAACATTGAAATATTATAACTTATTCAACAACTCAATCAACATGTTAAGCTAAATAAAAAATAAAAAAAACATTTTCCGAACAGAGTTTCAATTCGAAATATGAAATTAATGACTGGCAAAAATCGTGAGATTCGGATGCGAATGGCGCATAGTCTGCGTTCCAAATTCAAAAATAAATTCGTAACACGCACGCGCTCTTCATCTGTCGTGTTTTATAATCGAAAGAACGTCACGGCTTACGAGAATTTTAATTTTCGAATGTTTTGTTTCTTTCCAATTTAATTGGAAAATTTTATCGGCATTTTTAATTTCTATTTTAAAATGTTTTAACAACGGAACTTGTACCTGCTATAAACTAAAGCACCGGTATTTTCCAAACATTTTTATTCTATACAGAAACATGTCAAGTTATTGAAGTAATTATATCGGTAATCTTCGATGTGTATCACTTAGAACTAGGTCAATGAGACAAATTTCAGTTTATCTACACTAAACTAAACACTAATACAGTTTTTATTCGCTTTAGATACTATAGTTATGTAAATTTCTTCTCCGACCTAATTTAAATAAGTAAAATCAAACAAATCCAGTTACACAGAAAAAAACATACAAATTTGTAAACTTTGAAATGCGTTGGCTGAGTGGGTTTTTCCTGTTGCATACAATCTGAGTGTTTTCGAGTCTAGTGTGAATCGGTTTAATTGTACGTTTAATGCGGTTCATTATGGACCGCATCGTACCTTAACATCTCACGAGAACGAAGTCAAGTAAACATATGAACTAAAATCATTACCTACATTGTTTCTGCTAACCATGTGAATTGGTTTTCAAAAATGATTCGATAATGAAGACTAAATTCGACCTAAACACACTATCACACGTCAAGCGAAATAAAATCGTTTAAAAAAGGAACAGCACTGTAGTCTATGGCCTTTTTTTTTTTAATATCTGAACAGGCTAAGGCAGGAATGTTTTATGCCTACGCGATGCCAGTCAAAGGTGCTTGTAGTGCTAGAGGGAAGTACTTTTGTATGTAAATTGAGTGCGTAGGCTTCGGCCATGTTGCCTAGCATAGGCTTTGTTAGTGGTGGGATTTAGAATAACTATAATAGAGGGTATTATTATAATTATTCGTTTTGAAATTCAGATTTAGCGGACCCTACTACTTTAATGTCTTAAAAATTTAATTTAAATTTGATGTTTGGTGTTACAAATAGAAAAATAAAATAAATCAATAAAACGTAATGATAATCTGACCTAATTGATGTCAAGCAACGATGCGTTCAACAATAAAATGTTTAAAAATAAACCGTTTTGCTCTCGACTTGAAGACACCAAAATTGTATAACGTAGTCAAGCAAAGCATTTCAAATTCTAACTATTCGTACATCAATTATAATAATTTGAATAATTGGAACGTCATATTTATTTTTAACTTGTTTTTATTTCTAAATTTAAATCTGACGTTTACAAGATAATATTCAGTAAATTTATTTGCAGTCTCAACAATAATGTAGTATCATAATTTTTAATCTGCAACCCACATAAACCATAGATTTATCTTGTCTATTGCAAATTCTTCCGGGTTCGCTGTTCGTATGCCATTGTGCCGCTCCGCCATTTTTCAACGATTCAACCTACGCGTTTCACGTCCAGTGTATTTTGACCCCACTTAACTTATTATAACGGTTTGGAGTAGAGATTGTGTGTGAAAGAAGTATTACGACTTTTTGGAAAAGGAATATGATATAGATAGAATAACTCTTCATTGACTTAATTTGAAAACAAAACTACAATTTATTTAAAATATATAAGTTATTATAGCAATTGCTGACCTTATATTTAAGAGCGATCACTTCCAAGCATCCGCATGATGATAAAATACAAATTAAAAACACATAACGAGCGGTACATATTATAGTTAATAATTTAAAAGAATTGGTACATTATAAGGTCATATTGGAAAAATATAATAATTGATTCTTATAAGATTACAGTTAAAACAGATTTTAAAAGTATAAGCAGGCCGCATTATTTTGTTTTAATTTGTTTTTGAATTTGTACTGAAATAAAAATGCACAGTTTTGTTAAATTTTTAGTCATATATTTTTAAGTAAATGTGTGCAATAGAAAAATTACAATAATATTATCTTTAAAAAATCACTTAATATCTACTAACTACTGCTTAAACTCTGTTTTTGTGGTAGTTAAAAAACTTCTAAAATTGCCATATTGTTTGTGTCTGTTTGACTAATTTGTGCCTAAAGAAATCTTTTTTGTCAAAAGACCTATGTAATTTTTATTCTTGTTAACTTTTGTTATCAACTCCAATAGCGGCATGGCTCGTTATTTCGTTCTACGTCCATAAAACAAATAGCACAAAAAAATTATCCACTTATAATTCGTCAATACACGTAACATAAATGTTGTCGCGTTTTATGCGAGAGTTCTATGTACACTGGCCGGTTGTCTATGGATATTTTTGTTTCTCTACGAATAAATAGGCAAGGGAAAGGCGTTCGCCTTAGCACACTTTGGGCCAGCGATGCGAAGGATGCTATCTTAGATTCTAAATTTGAATTTATTATGTACATATTTGTTAATTCTCAATTCTCTGTATTTGAATTATGGGATTATAAGATTTAACGATGACTTAGTGATGTGGTATGGAATTTAATATCAGATGCGTATTTCGTATTCGATTTTTCTTAAACTAAACTTTGGTGTACTTCGATATGAACTAAACGCAACAAAAACATTTAAATTAGTACTGTCATTGCCCCACTAAATGTTAAATTTATCGGATTTGCCAATCAACATTATATAAAAATATATTGAAATGTCCAACTGTACGATAGCATTACGGTATATATCCCGTATACTAGACTATTTACATTATGTATGATGAATTGATGATCACTTCACTTTGTTTTTTTTTATATATAGACCATACTATGTCCCTGATAGTTAGCAACATACCATTACAGTATAGTGCCACGCAGGCCTTTTTCTGTATAGATAATCAAAATTACTGGCTAGCCTATTTCATTTTGTTTTTAAATTACCTACTTACCTTCATATCTTTCATCAAACAATCTTTGCCAAGTCAACTAAGTACCTACTCGTACTAAAAATACATAAAAGTGCATTCTACATCCTGTTTGTAAAAAAAACTTCAGATAATTGTGTTGAAATGACATATGATATCTCCATCCAACCAGTTACAATTCTAAGTTCAAATATTTCGCAGAACAATCACCCATAAAATATCCTGCGCTAGCGCATAAAATATATTAAATAACGCAATATTTTACCTACACTTTTATCTACAAAGGCAACCCAATAAACCTAAGTTAGGTATAAAGTTTAGTGCCAATAAATAAGCCTAAAGTACCGCTAACAGGAGATCTGTGGCCAAAGTGACTTAGGCTATGCGCAAACATGGACATTTTTGTGTCCTGTGTCAGTAAGCTACCGATGAATATTTGTTTTTGTAGAAACAGTATGAAATCATCTTCTCCCAATGCAAACGTAGACACTTTTAGTGTTCGGTGTCAGTAACTGGAAACGAAAAGTTTCTACGTTTGCGCAGTGCCATATAGTACAGTGCCATATATTTGCTTCATACTGTTTCGTAATATACGTTGTTTTGATATTGTACAAAAAAGGTTCCAAAAGCTTTTTTTTTTCCAAAAAATATGTAAACTTCCTTTTTTAAAAAGTCAGTTAATTATTTTTAATCAGGACGTCCATAACTGAATATTTCTGTTTTTTATTCAAGATTTAAGCGCCAAAAACGTGTTAAAATCAAAATCTGCCAATTTTTTAAAAAGCAAAACAGATCGGGAAAAAATACCTCTGTGACGTCAACTAATGAAACAGGTTGAAAATAAAATGAGAATGAAACAAGTTGAAAGAAGAGAACACGGAAATAAAATTAAAAGATACGTCACGATCATACCATTGATTAAGTAATAGACACAGATAAGGCATGCAGTACATCTATCCATTTAGCTACGTACGTCAAACATGTACCATATATCTGGTTGCATCTAGGAAATAATTCTACAATATCTTTGTGCAAACGCGTACACGGACGCATTCTTCTCAAACATGCAAAATCACTAACACAGCTCTACAGGATCACGAACGATATATATTGACAGTAAGGGCATTGTCGCGTTTCAAGCTTTTGGTCAAAGCATAAATTTTCTAGTAGTCAAATAGGGTTGTAAGGCTTTTCTTACGTCTAGTGAATGAAATAAAATATTTAATTTTTGTTTTGTCACACAGTTAGAACAAAGTGTTTTGACGTCCAATTTTTAAATTCTGATTTTAATCTCCATCAAAGTTTACAATTTCATCTAATTCTCTCCGCTCAGAAGAAAGATGTTTTTTTGAATTGTATAAATACCATAATTTGAATAAAAAAAATATAGATTTTAATAAATAATAAACGACTTCAAAATTTTTTACCCAAAAGCTTTATGAGGGACACCTGTAAAAGAAAAATATTAATTCACGCATTCTGTTTCCTATTAAATTATAATCTCTTCAAATTTAGCAAATTCATGTACCAGAAACAAATAACAAATACTTATCGCATATATTAAACACACTCTTACTGCGTTTATACTCTACCACAACACATGCGTGTGTGCGCGCCTTTCTCTGTATGCGTGTAGAGTCAATGACCTATGCATTTGCCGGAGTACAGGCTAAAAGTATGCGTTCGTTTTATTATGGACTTATTTTAAAAATGGAACTCCGGTCATCGGTTTCTTCCGTTGGGTTAGGTCGGGATTTTGGCGCGCAAAGTGATTCGGAACTGGTTGGTTGACCGCTGTTACCCGGTTACCGTTACGCTTCGAACTTGGAACGGTTTGCTTTTGATTGTTCTTATTTTTGAAAATCGAATTGGGGTCAGTGGAGAAACCGGGATATTTTACTTCAAGGTCAAAAGCCAAAACTCTGTCAAATTTTTGTGCAAAGTCGGTTCAAATATTTTTTATGTGATGTTAAACTAAATTAGACAAAATCGGCCTCAAATCAAATATTACTTTTGTATCAAAGTTTTATAGCATGAACTTAAAATGTAATTTTTATATGAGATAGGTAGGTTTTATGGATATTTTGTATGGATATATGCTCTTTGACAGTTTAAACAAAATAAATAATATCACTCCATAAAATTGGTATAGTAAAGGTACAATAGTTTCATCTTCTTGTTTTTGAATTTCTTTTCTTTTTTTCTTGAATACTGCTTACGATTGGTACAAAGGAACCGTGCGGAAAACCTGATGTACTAATTCTGTAACTAAGTTTACAACAGTCATCTTGACGCAACTAAACTTTTCAGGGGAGCGCCCCTACAAATGTCACCTACCAGACTGCGGGCGAGCCTTCATCCAGCTGTCCAATCTGCAGCAGCATCTTCGGAACCATGACGCCCAGGTGGAGCGAGCCAAGAACAGACCCTTCCACTGCAACATCTGTGGGAAAGGGTTCGCTACAGAGAGTAGCCTCAGAACTCACACTGCCAAGGTTAGTTTCATACTTTTTGTCGCAACTGTTACAACAGCAATGAAAAAACTACACAAATACCCAAAAGCTGATTGGGGTCAAAATATATCACTCTAATTAATTCGTCAGGCAGATTATAGAAAAATAGTAGACATTTATTTTTTATTTCATCAAATTATCAAAAATTTACTACAGTCAAAGAGATAGACTATCAAACTTCCGGGGTGGAGGGTTGTGACGTCACTATACCGTAGAAATCGTACCATAACGTGACGTCACGCGAAACTTCTAAGGACTGTATCTTTGTCATTTTTTGTTTGTGAATCATAAGAAAAAATACGTGTGCATTTTTTTTTATATTCTAACTGACGGAATATTTTTTTTATTCGTTTCGCCTATACTTAAAAAGCTAGCCCTCTGGCATTGTGCATCATAATATATAGCCTATAGCCTATACAGGGATCGCGGACATACACAACAAGGAAAGATTTTTTAAAATTGGTCCAGTTGTTCCTGAATTTAGCGCGTTTGATTTGTTTGGATGGTTGGATGTTTGTTGCTCAATCACGTCGTACCGTATAAACGGATCGGGCTGAAATTCGGAACACAACCAGATTATAGCTGCTGACACATTGCTTATTTGTTTATCCTAGTTAACGCAAAACCGTGTTTATAAAACTATAAAACTAAAAAAGCTGACTGAGGTTGGATTTTGCTTTTATATTTACGTTGGCAATTTATTTTCCATGTGATTTGGCTGGTCTAGTCGCGAGAAGCGCAACTCTTGATTCAGAGCCCTTGCTTCGATTCGAGATCATTGTCTTTTCGAAGCCATCTGTGTAATGCAGCTAACTTAAAAACGGTGACGGAAAACATTGTTAGGAAACCGACAAGTGCCTAGAATCTGTCGAGGTCATGAGTCATCCGGTAACCAGCACTGGGCCAGCGTGGCGGATTATGGCTATCTCTTTATAAGAGTCCCCTGAGTCCCCAACAGTGGGGATATTTAGTGGACTGCTTATGTTAAGTGCTTGCATATTGCCTCCCCAAAGTATTCCAGAATACTGAACTTCTAAGTTACAGTTAACAATTCTGTCGGCAGTTCCAATGATTGCCGTGTTTTTTTAACTGGACGAATCTTAGAATTGACAAAATAACAGCTTTTTGATGAAAGTAATTTGTGCGCAGGGGTACATAGTATGTTAAGTATCGTAAAGAGTTTTGTACGGACTTCGCAGTAGACATTTATTTATTTATTCAATGAGCACACATAACAGAACGTAATAAGCACATACTATAATATAAGAGTATACTGTACAGAACTGTATTACATTCCAAACTAATAACCTTTTTCCAAAGGTTCCTATATGTTTTGACTACAACTGTGATATTAAAGTATCGTAATTTCCACATTAAATGGTAAAGCTGAATTTTAGAAGATAAGTATCTAATTAAATATACCTGGTGTTAAGCAACACATTTAAAACAGAAAGGATGCGTCTTGCAGCTTATTACTAAAAAAAGCACAGTTCGTTAACTAACATTATTAACTAACGTTATTCTCATTGAAATTTGTCAATATCGTTACGAATTGCCCTTCAAACCGGAACAGAGAAATCGGTTCCGCATCATTGCTTGACGATAGATTTAGTAACCAAGATTATGTATTACAAGTATTACCCTAGAAAATTACCCTACTTTGAAAATGTTACGAAATAACTGAACTCATCATAATTGCTATATTTATGTAGGGAACATTATACATACATATTTGTATTGGAATTTTGAAATTTAAAAGTTATTGATTCTAAAAGAATTAAATTACAACACACCCTCTTTTCTTTTTTATTGAACGATTTGTAATTTTATTATTCTGTTCAAAATTTATTTATGAACAAAAGTATCTACAGATTCAATATAATTCATTTGTATAATTTTTGTATTATTAATTGTTTTAAATTTAATTTTATTGATTTTTGTTCATTGTTTAAAAACAAAATTGTTCATCACAAAAAAATCTCTTTCGGCCGTTTATGATTTCAAAATTCCCTTTCGACTGTCAATTTACGTTGTATTTATATGTTGTTATACCTTTTGCTAATCAATATGCTATGCTCTCGCCTTCTGGCGACCACAGGAGCTTCAGCTGCACCTTGGTGTTTTGCAGCAACACGCCGCCCTTATGATTGGGGGCGCCACCGCCACTCCTTGCCCAATATGCCACAAAGTAGTATTCGGCGGGGAAGCCCTAGTCGAACACATGAAGAACACCCACAAAGATCCCAATGCGTCCGGCGTTGCCAGTAAGTTTCGGTGGTTTTGGGCTGTGATTGGTTGAAACATTGCTCTGTAACGTATATCTCTTAAATGACCATCGTTGATTGATTGATACGTTACGGAGTTGTTTTTAATTTTAATCGAATGCGTACTCTGAAAATAATTTACAAATTTATATTTTGTTTACATAAGAATTTGTTTTAAATAAATTTTGTAATTCTTTTCGGTGTACGAATTAGAATATCTTTTTTGTAGCTAAAGCAACTGTAGTTTTTACGATGTTGTATAATAAAGCAGCAAAGCTGAATAAACACAATGCTGCTACAGAAAAGATTTATTAGCTCATAAGTTTTGCCACTGGAAGTTTGTAGATAAAATTTTTGCCGGTCATCATCGTTATAATAGCCTAGTTGTAAAAACCCATTTTGCAACCATATTTTGCTTTATGAAAGCTTCCAGCTGGCACAAAGCCATAAGGGGTGTTGGTTTTACGAAATCAACGGTAACAAAAACGTATCGTCTCCATAAATCTAAGCTAACTTAATAAATAAGCTCTGTGTGTAACGCATTTCGAAGGAATGGATGTTATTGTTTTAAAGTTATTGGAAGGGTAGATGTTTTGCAAACATTTCTTGTCCATTACATTCTTCGGATAGCGTTGCGGTTCTATTATCATAACATGTTTTGTTTACGTATCTAATAGTCACTTTCCCATTTCTATGGAAGTTTTTGTTAGCGTTTCGTGTTCCGTTAATTGATTTGTGTTATGGTTTTTCGTTGTTATAAACCTTTGTTTTATATACTCTGATTTACTTATCAATTGTTCTCCTGGTTTCATTTTCTTCTATAAATAATATTGGATTTAAGTAAATAGACGACATTGCGAATGTTCTTGTTTTCATATTTCAAATACAAGGAAATAAGCGTTATGTCATAAAATTTAAAATAAACAGATGCAATAATTTATTTAAAAACTACACTTCCAGCGTCGTCTATCTTCAAAACTAACATAGCAACAGCACTAACCTGTACGTTTTCTTTTCTCCCCCCCTAACCCACTAACCTGCCCACTCCTGGTGACGTGAAGGTCCCCCTGCCACGTCACCATACCCAGCGCAAGCTAAACCTACTGATCCTTATATAGCGAAGCGGCGGACTGCCAACCACCCATGCCCGGTTTGTGGGAAGCACTACGTTAACGAAGGGTCCTTGAGGAAACACCTGGCCTGCCATCCGGAGACTCAACTTACTAGCAGCTTGAGAATGTGGCCTTGTTCTGTCTGCCAGGCGGTGTTTACACATGAAAGTGGTGAGTAGCTATTGCGGGTGAACATGATGACTTAATTACATTTTTTTTAATATTGAGCGATGACACAAGTAGGCCACGTACCTAACGGTAAGCAACATGTCTATTGGAACATGAAGAGTCCAAATTATTATCTAGCACTGCTCTACGCTCGTCATCCAGAGATCTAAAGTTACGGGCTAAGAGGAAAAAGCTAAACATTTAGCTAATAATACTTAAAGTTAATGTTGTTTGACATATTCGTCTCAATAAAAGTTGATTTTACATAACCCAAAATAAACCATGAAATTCTACGGAAACAACATACAAATTAATTTTGTTTTCAAGTATCTCACCATACCCCGTCTTATTAGTTCAATCAATAATAAATTTACTCTTCAATTTACAGGACTTCTCTCTCACATGGAACACATGAGAATGGAACCGAAGCATCAGTTTGCAGCCCAGTACGTATTGTCTCGAGCCGCGGCTGAGCGCCGGGAGCGAGATTTAATGGCCGCTGTCTCCGCCGGGGGATCCGGCCTCTTGAACCTCGCCCCACCCTCTCCAGCGCACTCTGACTCTTCCTCTAATGGCAGACTATCCTCTTCCGCCGGGTCCGAAGCAGGTGCGGCGGTCAACAAACTCACAGACTTACTCCGTTCTGCAAACAACGGACACCAAGCATACCCTGACGAGAGAGTAGCAGCCATTGCAGCCGCCGCAGCAAACATGATGGCTCAGCCTGGAGAAGGAGCAAACGCGGTGCAAGTGGCCGCGGCCAACTTAGTATCTGCAATGAGACAACAATTAGCCAGAGAGCCTCCACCGGCTCAGCCTCCCGCGGAAACACCACCCACTCCATCTGAAGCGGCCTTGAGAATTCAGCAAGCGGAAGCTTTGTTGCGAAGTCAGGCCGAGGCTCTGAGATTAGCTGTATCCCAAGCGGCAGCCGCACAGAACGAAGCCGCCAGCCCCTTGAGACACAATGGAGGATTTCCTCCGCAACCGAGCGACGCCAGTGGACAGCTGTCTCCTGAGTTGGTTGAGGCTTTTAGAATCGCTCAAGAACAGAGACTTGAACAGGCGCTTAGACTGCACGACCCGAGGATGCTGGGGTTTAATTTGCCATCGCCAGCGGCTCAAGTAGCACAGCAAGCTGTGGCTGCGCAACAAGCTGCAGCGCAACAAGCAGCCCAACAAGCCGCTCAACAAGTCGCCCAACAAGCTGCTCATGCAGCGCAGGCTGCCCAACAGGCAGCCCAGCAAGCTGCCCAACAACAACACATGCAGCAGCAGGCAGCGCATGCGGCCCAGGCTGCCCAAGCGGTCCAGGCGGCCCAACAAGCCGCCCAACAAGCGGCACAACAAGCTGTCCATCTCCAACAAAACCCTCAACCATGAAAATTCAGCTATTACTAATCCAACGCGATTTCTACCCGATCGTCAAAATCTAGGTTCGTGATAGCAAAATTATAATAATGGTTCTAGTTGTTTTTATGAAAAATTTGTTTTTCGAGCGACGTGAAATCGCCTTCGATTAGTAATTCTTTTTTAACAATGACAGGACTTTTATGTTTCAAATATAGCCAGTGAAAAAAGTATACAATGAATAAAATAACACTACGTTTTAGATAGTAATAACTGTTGTAAATAAGAAAAATTTAGCGAAAACAAAAACTGTAAATAAATTGATAAAAATTGTACCTAAAATAGTTGAAAGTGAATGAAAAATGGAACAAAAACTCGCCCGAACAAAATTAGGTGTAGAAACTATTGACAAATAATTAATCAGTGCAATCGTCAGTTTTACTGTTTGTTTCATTATTATTATAGTTAGAATATATTTATTTTTGTTTAGCTTTAGCACATGCATTTTATTTATTAGCTTAGTGAAAACTTTTGGATGTGCCAAACTGTTTTAAGCACGATTTATCGCATTTAGCGAATTTTATTGCAATAATAATTATAATTTTAAATGCATTATTAAGTTTCCATAGGGTATTTATGTATAATGATATTAACTATCAAATACTTATTTTCACGCAATAACACGTCTTATGCTAGTCACGTTTTGAGCGCACAAAACATATTTTGTTCTATTTTTATAATAAAAATTCGAAATTATTTTTAATTTATTTTTATTGATTGAAGATTTCTTTTTACCTTTATTATTCATGCCATATTAGATAATAAAATTGTAAATAACTTAGACCTTCTACGTACATTATTAAAATATTTATTTAAACTGAACATTTAAAATCGCGATTACATTTTTGTTTTTATTTACATGAAATATTATTTTACAAAAAAAAGAAATTATTTACAAATTATTACGTATAATTGTATATAAAATCATTGAATTGTTTTTTTTTTTGTTCAGAAGACTGCTATTGCTTATTTTTGTTTATTTTTTTCTGTAAATATATGATTCTAAAATAAATAATAATAAAGTATAAAATAGCGATTTTTCACTGATAGACGGACAATAAGAACTTTAATCAAGATCGAAGCACAGGAAGTTAAATAAGAAAAAAACTCTTCGATATTACCATATTTAAAACACGAGACATTCTTCTTCAACACGGATGTTAACTCAATAGCCCGAATAAATACATATAAATATTCATTTTAATTTAATTATCATAATAATCAATAAACTACAATAGCCCGAAATAATTTTCAAAATGGTTAATAAAGTGTTTTGCTTTAAAACCATTGAAACAGCATGAAAATGCCATACAGTTGCCAATCAATAGATTTATAGTTCCATAAAATTGCAGAAACGCCCCCCTCTCTTTTTGTGATAAAAAGGGGGGACTTTTTTGCAATTTAATAATAAGAGAATGTCAAGTGTTGCCGAATATTAATTCTTTTAATATTATCTTCATGTATTATAGATAAGTATCAATTTATGTAAACATTTGAACCTCTTCTTATAAAGTTCATTTGCTTAAATAAATTGAAATAATCTACGTATAATCGTAATAAGTAAGGTTATAAGTAAGCTGAATTTAATGTGTGTAATGATTTCAATCTTGAATTAATATTGATATGTTTACGTTAATAGTGTTTTAATAAAATAAAATACTAATGAAGTAAAACTGTCAATGTACAAATAGAAAAAAAAACACAATGCAATAGCCCAAAAGTTCGTTACTAATTTATGTCGTGTTTGTTTATAAATGAGATTATTTTATATAAACATTATTTTCTTCAGTAATTATTTTATTTAATGAGATACAAAACTTTTCGGCCGATTTTTTATATTATTTGGAGCGTTGTGGGAAGTACCAACGAGACGCGAAGGTTTACCGATAAAGATAATATTTTCAAGGGAACGTGAAAAAATTCCTATTAGACAACAAAAAAACATTTTTGAATCAAACGAAACAAAAATATAAGATTAACGAAAAAATTCAAAGTGAAAGGATCGCTATTTATGTAAAAATGTGTCCTCATAAATTGAATAAGTATATAAATAAATTTAATATAACAACAAAAGAAGTTCCTATGAATATTGTATAAATGGTATTGTTTTAAATTTAGGTCTTAGTAGAAGGAAAAAATTTATGGACGTTTGGTATTTTTAAAGTTATAATTAAACATCGTGTTAGGGAACTGAACTCGACATTTTCGAGTTGTACAAAATAAAAGCACGGATCGTGAATCCTAACATTAGATTTCTAGATCAAAAGTTACGTTTCCAAGAAAGTGTTCAAGTCACTGCTGTCTACATTTTTGTGTCGCATTAATTTTTGTAAAAAGTTTGTAAAAAAATATTGAAAATTTATTTCGGAATCGTAAATTTAGATAAGAATTTTTCGACTATACGACAAAAATACTCAATATAGGATAAAAATAATAGTATTTAGGTGCAAAAATACGCTTCGCAAAAATGTAGACCTCAAATTTTCTGTGATCATGGAATGGAATAGTTATTAATAAACAGGTCGTGTCTGCCGGTTATCCAAGGTTACTTTAAGTTTTTGATGGATAAATTTTTAATGTTGAAGAAAATTTAAAAGATGAATGGTTTTCTACATTTATTTTATGATGAAAAAATCCGTAGTTAAGCTGTGTACATTTAACGATAATAATGCCTAATTTACTTGTATACGAAGCGATATCGCTGTTGTTCCAATGTGCTATAAAATATAAACAATCTTGTTCATTTTATTGCACAATGGTGTTAGATTCAATAGAACTGGTTTCAGTTGTTTCACTTGTGGTAAAATGGGACACCACATGGATCATACTAAGATGCACTGTCAGTTATAATGTTGTTAAAAAATGGATACGGCATTTTCAATCTAGTTTTATTGGCATGTTCGACGTTAAATTATTGTTTTTAATATTGTTTGTTATGAACAATTACGTTAACAACAATCATGACATTAAATTGTTATTGCTCATCTAAAGCAATCGACAGAAATAAATGTCTGTGTTAACGTTACTAATATGAATCGCTAACACCAACTTGCGATTACATTACATTATTTAATTTCAAAAAAATATTGTGAAATAGTCCTTCATTTACAATTTAGATAAAAATATTTTTGGGATAAAATTTATACTAGTGAAACTATAAGAGTAAGCTAAATTCAAACAGCCTCGGATTAATTTCACAATATTTTTTATTGTTAAGTTTTTATTACTGACTTGCAATTGTTTTCTATTACACATCCTTATTGACTGTTCAAGTTTTTATTTTGACGCTTCACGTTTTTTGTTATTGTGATTCAGCTTGTTTTTATGAAATATTAGCTAAATATACACAATTATTACTCTTAGCATTAAGCGTAGACAGGATAGCCAGGTTTTCAATTCATACTCTCATATAGTAGTAATTACATGTATTCTTATACTATAAGTTAGCGTAATCAATGTAATGTAATTCCAAAGAGTCATTTATAAAAATATAGTAAAATATAAATTTATAAATGGCAGTAAATTTAACACAAACTAAGCACAACGTTTCTAATAACTTTGAGTGCTTATTTTGTGTTCCGGATGGTAGTGAACAACGAAATAAAAGAAATAAAAACAAAAAAAAATATTCGTGTACTTAAATGTCATAGTTATTAATTATTATCGATGTTGATAAGGGAACGTCCCAACCATTTGTCGTATCCATTTTGAAATGAGATTATAAGGTAAATATATTAATGTTTAGTGTAACAAAATTAAATCATACCATGTTTTGTCGTAAACACTTCCAATATGCTATTTAACATTATATTAAACTACAATCATTATTCATCGATTTAGAACAATTATAAAATTCATTGGTAAAAAAAAAATCGATTTTAGCAAACTGACAGTGCATTCCGTTTTTGTCTACTTATTGTATATCTAGCCTCATAATGTCACTTTGGCATTCACGTTGTTCAAAACAGTTTTGTTTATTTATAAGGTAACAACTTTGTTTACTCCAAAATGTTCATTCTCAATTGGTGTACTTCTAGTCCTGTTTTTTATGTACAGTTACGTGGTTAATCTTGAACAAAGCGTGACGTTTTCGGAAACTAAAATGGAAATTGTGAAATAATAATTGTAAATGGAATATTATAATTGTAAATTCAAAATTGTTGTCACGACATAATGAAATTGTAAAATGAAAACTGTTTAGGCGGTAGAATAAAAATTACGATTAGGTAGAGGTCAAAATTCGTGTTTGACATGTTCTCTTACTACGTAAAATTAATAACATGTATATAAAAGTTAGGGATGTGTTGTGACTATTCGGTGTTTAGGCATTGACGCATTTCTAATTATGTAGAAACTTCATTTATATAAGAAATCACGAGTGTTCACGGAATAACCTTGTTTTTAACATAACCTTTATTTATATTAGCATTAGAGTGTATAATTTTATATTAAGCTTTTTATTTTTTAAATAACATAAAACGATGCCATGTTTTAATTATTTAGTGATGTGTTTATTGAAATATATTTTTTATAAAAGTTTTTTTTTGTATACTTGACGTAATGAACTGCTATGTAATTAAATAGTTAAGTTTTAGTGTTGATTTATTGTAGCAATTATTTTATTAATTAATTGAACAAATTAACCCAATTTAGTTTTTTGTTAGATATGAGAATAATTTTTTTAACAACGGAAAATGCTTATTGTGTCATTATTGAGATAGTAACTATTATTGCCGAAACGGTTAGCTATAATTATTTTAAAAAATAAAATGGATGATTCATAGAGTTGTTTTTCTATAACCTCAATACTTTTTCCTACTTAAGTTTTAATGAGGTAATCTTTTTAACTTCGATTTTTAATTCAAGTGGCGACCACGAACCGTAAGACGCAGTGTTGGACGGCGTCCCACTAGATGGACAGATGACCTCACAAAGGTCGCTGGAAACCGCTGGTTGCAGGTTGCGCAGGACCGATCGTTGTGGAAATCTAGAGGGTCTATGTTCAGCAGTGGACGTCTTGCGTCTGGTGATGATGATGAAGATTATTTTTTAACCGCCGACCAAAAAAAGGGGTGTTATAAGTTTAATGTCGATGTCTGTCTGTCTGTGTGTGTCTGTCTGTGGCACCGTAGAGCTCAAACGGATGGGCCGATTTCGATGCGGTTTTTTTATTTGCAAGTTAATATCCATGCGGATGTTCTTAGCTATGTTTGGTTAATATCGATTTAAAATGGCTGCCCCCACAAAATGGCGGACAAAATATTTCTTCACAACCTACCTCAATATGGGTATCAAATGATAGGGTTTGACTAGTAGAATACTGTACACTATAAAAAATTCAAGATGGTCGCCACCACAAAATGGCGAATTATATCATTTTTTTCTCTACTAACTCAATATGGGTATCAAATGAAAGGGCTTGATTAGTAGAATACATTGCACTATGACAAATTTCAAGTCCAAGATGACCGCTTCCACAAAATGGCGAAGTACCTACATGTCTTTTTTTACTTCCTTAATATGGGTATCAAATGAAAGGGCTTGACTAGTAGAATGTTATACAGATAACAAATCCGAGGTAGTCGGGGTTAATAAAAATATTTAATTTTGTTCTTGTAACCAGAGCTCATAGACGTTACTACCTACACTTATTTTTTGTTGTTTGTAGATACACCGGTCGATATTAAAATTACATATTTTAAAGTGAAAACTTATTTAGTAAGCAACATGCCTATCATATAACAGCATAGTGACACGCAGCTATCGGAACATGAAGAGTCCAAATCATTGACAGATTCGTCAAACTCGGTGGAAAACAAAGGCGAAAAGAACGGCGTCGCTTTTGCGTGCCATCATAACCAATTACATGCTATTATTATAACTAGTGAAGTAGTCATAGGTTTGAATCCCAGCTGCACCTCTGCGTAATTTCCCAACTTCTAAAAAATGTGACATAATAATTTCTCAAACATAAAGTATGTATCATTTCGTGCATTAATTTACTAGCATTGTAGATAATTTTTTATAGTATAGAACAGAGTAACCAGATGAGCAGGACTTGTGACTGATGGTAACCAACATGCCTGCCCATGTGCCCATAACAGCACAATGGCACGCAGCTATTGGAACATGAAGAGTACAAATCATTACTTAGCACTGCACTGCGCTCGTCACCCAGAGATATTAGGTGGTTTATCTCGTAGGCCAGTAATTTCTGTGGAAAAATCTCTCTTCAAACCGGAACACAGTAATGTTTGCACACTACTGCTTTCTGGCCGAATAACTGGCAAAAGTGCGGTAGGTACTTCCCCACGCGTATTTTGATGGTAAGTATCACACAGGCCGCTAATAAAAAGGCGCTGTTTAGTGAATAGGCTAGACTGTTAACAAATGGTTGATTAGCTAGTTGGCTGCAAAAAATACATAAGCATATTAAAATCATTTGCAAAAGCATAATCAGGGCTAAAATGTGGCCTGCCATCTAGTGTGGAGTAGATGAACTATCAGTTTAAAATAGTTTTATTTTATTTATTTGCAATACGTAAAGTCACATTTTAAATGGATTAAAATAAAATAAACGAAATTGTATTCTACTTATATATATAAGCATGCATGAGGGGCCCACTAAATGTTCCCTCCGCTGGGACTCGGGGCCTTCTCTCGCTAACAGAGACCCAGGGCCCAATATGTAAAGACTATCTAAATAAATTGTAACATGACTGGAGATTTGATCCTATTCGTAACTTGCTAAAAAAAATTAGGTCTGTTTACTTTTATTTAAACTTATTTTTTGATTCTTTATGAAAATCGAAGGTATTGTGGCAGTTACTATTTAAAAACTGAAAATCACAATTATATTTGTAGTACCTACTTAATTAGAAACTATACATAGCTATTATGTGTACCTCATTGCGGAATTTGTAGAAGCGCCACCTAACTACTTCAATGTGAACTAATTGAAAGGTAAACTGAGTCGCTCAGGTAGCGACATCTAGGACGATAACTTCAAAGTTTTATCATGGCTTGTGATGTTAAAGCTGGTTGTGTACCAGTAAAAGACAATACTTTATATTTTAAATACTATGTGACCTTTAAGTACTTACTATTCACACAAGATGTCGCAAATAACAATGATGAAGGAAAATAACAATATTTTGATCTCTTTTTTAACCCTCGATGCAAAAAGAGGATGTTATTCGCTTAATGTCGATGTCTGTCTGTCTGAATGTATGTGTGAACAGATTTTGATTTAGTTTAAATAGTAAATCTGCAGAGGGTATTCCTACCTACATAATTATGTTGAATGTTGATGAAAATCGATTCAAGATGGCCGCCGCCATATTATAAGTAGTGAACCAAATATTTTCTCACAACCTCCATCGTAATGGGTATCAAAGGAAAAGGCTTGACTAGTTAAATACTATTACCTAGATTATGATAATTTTTAAATCTAAAATGGCCGCTATCACAACATAGCGAATAGCATTTTTTTCACACCACGCTCAATATGGGCACAGTGCACACTTTGATTAATAATCAACGAACTAATAATAGGTCATTGTTAATAATACATTAATACACAACGAGTACACAGTAGGTACCTAAAATCTGTGATATGGATATGAAATAAAAGGGCTTGACTCTCGACTTACAGAATAATAAATAAAACACTAAGTATGACCAATTTAAAATCCAAAGAGGTAAAGTGTGGATAAATCGACAGTTTAATTTTGTTCTTGATTTAAGGTAGTCCTACGACTACCTATCAAAACTAAATTGTAATATTTTATATGATGAAGGTAAGTACCTACCTAATAGACTGTGCTATTTATTATAGGTAGTTAATATACTATTTAACTATAACTATTGAACCATCCATAGACCAATGAAAGTCTACAAATAATCAAGCTCACTATCAATAGGAAACGTGTCCAGCACGCTGGCGTTATTATCTTGCTGAATGGCAATGCTTATACTTTGGTCCAAATAAATGACGGCACGCGTTGCGTCAGCTATATGCTCAGAAATTGAATAGGAAAGGAATTTTGTTTATATCACTGGAATCCACCAGACTTATGTAATCTCTTTATAAGACACTCAGCTGAATTAACCAGCCCTTACTATATGTCACTGGAAGATGTGACTGGAAGATGTGTCCTAAAGTAATTGAGCATCCAATGTCACTATTTGCAGATGACAGCACAATAACAATAGCATGTCAAGATAAAGCTAATTATGAGGAAGATATCAATGCCGCACTAAATTCATCTATCCATTGGTTAAACATTAATAACTTAAAAATTAATTCAAACAAAACCAATTTCATGCAATTTACTCAAAGAAAAAATTACTTGAGTAACATAAACATAAATTATCAAAATAAAAAAATTGCAGAAGTCACTACAACAAAATTTTTGGGCCTAACAATAGACATGAAATTGAATTGGAAGGCACATGTTGAGATTCTCTGCAAGAAGCTGGGTAGCTCGGCATATGCTCTGCATAGGCTTGCTCCAGTGGTAAAGAAAGAGGCTCTTCTTACATCTTACCATGGATTGGTGGCATCAGTCTTGAGATATGGGATCATTTTTTGGGGGAATTCAACTGATACAGCCTCAGTTTTCAAAGCACAAAAACGATGCATCCGTGCTATGTTCGGGGTGCAAGTTACAGATAGCTGCCGACAAGTATTCATAGACAACCAAATATTAACCCTGCCATGCCTGTACATATTTGAAGTTATGTGTTTTGTAAGGAATAACCCTCATTATTTTCCTCTATTGAGTGACAAAGTAAAACGTAACCGGCGTGATAAGTGTAGACTGCTCATAGACAAACGCAAAAAAAAGATTATGAGTGACAGCATTTTTGTATGGCTCCTCTTTTATATAATAAGCTGCCAAATGCCATAAAAGAACTTAACATAACAATGTTCAAAAGTAAACTAAAAAAATGCTGATACACAAATGCTATTATACTGTAACTGAATTTTTAAATGATAAGGAAATTAATTGGAATACTAATATTTTAGACATTGTTTAACATGAAATTTTTACAATCATTAAACCTTATTCCATTAATATCTCAATAGATATTATTATTCCATGATGAAATTTGACAGTCAACTGACATAAGACCATATAATGATATATTGTATAATGATGAATTAGTTTGTACTGTATTACATTTTGACATTCTTTGAGTATTTACATGAATATTATAATTAACGACATTTTTGATTATATACATTTATCACACTTTATACATTCTTTGACATTCCTCACATGGATGAACTGCAAGATCTACTAATGCAAGACCTTAGACCCTGGATGGATATATTGATCAAACTCAAAACACAAGACAATATCCTGATGAAACACAAGATGTTGGCGAAATTGTGCTCACCAAACATTTATCTCACACAAATATATATCACAACCAAATAGAAGCCAGAAATTAATCTAAGATGAAGAATCAGAAAACATAAATAAAAACCAGAAATTAATAGAAGATGAGGAAGAAGAAGACTTTAATCAGCTGACTATTATTTAATTATTTTTTTATTTATAAATTACTAACAAATTGTCTTGCCAGACATATTGCATGCCTCTCAGAGAGCCAGTTTGTATGGGGCAACTTTTAAAATGTTTTGTATCATCTTATCTTACCTACAAACAGCAATAAAGATTTTTGTATTTGTATTTTGTATTTGTATTTGTGATGGTGCTAGAGTTTCGTCCCTCACTAGGGGGCCGACGCGACGGGCTTAAAGGTACAACAGTCCTGTCGTCAGGATGTCCCTTTCGTAAACGTAAAATGCGCTGGGCGCTACTAGTAAAGTCTTTTTTGCTCAATTTCTTTTGGTGACTCCCCCCCTCACAAATCTGAGGCTGGATACACTGGATACTGGTGACCCCCTCCAAAATTCGAGGCTAGGAGCGCGCCTGTTTGCCATCGTCACACGCAAGACCACTCGATTCGCGTACGGCTATGGCATTGGCGGTGGATTATCCAGGCGTATGTTGGCATTACTATCATCTGAATCTGAATTATACACAAACTAGGTAATAAATAATTATGCAGGTCTCATAAAATATGAAAATTTGGAACAGCGACATCTTACGGATTTATACTGTATTAACTTCACTATCAAAATCACGTTATAGCGACATCTAGTTGATTAACAGTGAACTAGCTGCTCACATCTTACCTTTGTCGAGACGCATAATTATTACAATGTACTGTTATTACACAGTCCTTCTACGTTACTTGTATTTGTAATAATGTATGAGGTCGTCGAGAGATGGCGCTACTAAATACTTTTTCAAAAAGCTTTTGCTATAATATGTAAATTCGGTTAGTTAGGCCAGGTGTCGATGTTTTTTGTCTAAATACAAATACAAAAATCTTTATTGGTGTTTGCAGTAAAGATATTTATACAATGATAGTCAGCTGATAAAGTCTTCTTCCTCTTTTTTCATTTTTAGTTTTTAAGCGGTTGTAAGTAGCATATTATATGTCATCTGATTCATCGTCTATTAATTTCTGGCTTCTATCCAGTTGTGCTATGTAAATGTGATATGTTTGGTGAGCACAATTACGTCCAACGTCTTGTGCTTCAGCAGGATGCTGTTATGGACATCAACATAATACGGGCATAGATTTTCAAATATTATGGAGACAATGAACCAGAAAATCATTACGTCATTGCCTACACGAGTAACTACTTACTACGATTAAATCCTGTTCTCCTTGCAATTTATGTACTTCTGTAAGTATGTATTTTTACAGCAAGAATGATTTACTATCGTTTTACTCCCATAGTTCCCGATTCGGTTCTTTTTCCGGGATAAAAATTAGCCTAAGTGTTATTCCAGACTTTATCTAGTTCAGACCATATCTATCTGTCATAGGTATCTGTCTATGTATCAAATTAAATTCAGATATCCATACGTATTCATCAACTTTCATGGTTCCCGTCTTAGTAAGGATTTATTTCTTTATTACAGGTAATCATTTGCCAGTTATTCTACCGCCAAGCAGTAATGTGCATTATTGTGTTCCGGTTTAAAGGGCAATGTTTACAGAGAAATTACAGGGCTTAAAAATATAATATCTTTGATCTCGGGGTGACGAGCGCAGTGTAGTGCTAGGAAATGATTTGGACTTTTCATGTTCCAATAGCTGCGTGTCACTGTGCTGTTATACGGCAGGTATGTTGCTTACCATCAGGCATACGTCCTGCACGTCTCGTCACTCTGAGTTAAGTATAAAAAAATATAGTCTTTTTGACGTATCGGTGAAATGTATCGATATAAATCAAAAGCTGTGCCCTGACTACCCCAAAATTATTATCAAACTGCGTCTCTATGTGGTAGCGTTTACTCATAGCAGAGTCCGCCTGGGGAAGTACCACACCTTTGCCAGTTCTTCTACCGTCAATCAATGTTTTCACATTGCTGTGTTCCGGTTTGAAGGGCAATGTTTCCAGAGAAATTACAGGGCTTAGAGATATAACATCTTAGATCTCTGGGTGATGAGCGCAGTGCAGTGATAGGTAATGATTTGGACTCTTCATGTTCCAATAGCTGCGTGTCACTGTACTGTTATGTGTTCCACCTGCTCTGTGTTGCTTCCATCAGGCAGTCCTGCTCGTCTAAATCATCTTATTTAAAGAAGAAATAAAAAGAACGTTTTCTGAGACATTTCTAATATTTTCAGGAGTTAATTTTATGCTTTCACTGTCACTTGAAGAACTCATTTTTCAAAACAAACCCTACACGAAACCATGAATTTCTAACAAAAATGATGAAGTCGCATGCTGTAGTTATTATGCACCTTGTTACATGTTGCTTACCATCAGGCACATGTCCTGCTCGTCTCGTCACTTCTTATTTAAGAGACTTATCTTGCGAAATTTAATTTTCAAACTTTTTTGTGCGAAATCAAACACAAATAAACTCTACGACGACAGCGACTGACAAAGTCGACTGACAGCGTCATAACACGAAATGAAAAGTTTTCCTTAAATTGTATTTACATGCGTATTAAAAGCAGAAGGGCTATATTACATTCTCTTTGCAGAAGGGGAGGCATTCGTACAGTAGTGGGAAGCAATAGGCTAGATTAAATTAGAAGATGTGTCTCACTATGCTGGATTTTTGCAATGACAGTCGAATTTTTTATGTACCCATAGTAGAATTAGGGATTACTGTGTCTCTAATACAGCTGAGACAAGCTGAGGGTACTTCATCAAGATACTTCAGACCTTCGATTTTTGACATCAAATGAGGAGGAGAGAAGAGGACAAACAAAGTTGAATATTTTTTGTAAAGGCGGTATGTCGATCTTTAGTAGTTTGGTTGGGCTCTTGTGTTTTCAAATAAGGGGCACCAGGTACTCCAGATTTTCGACATTCCTAGTTTTTATAGTTTTCTCTTTATGGGGCCATCTGAGTTTATGGGAAGTACTAGTTCTATTTTGATGATCATGAGTGAGTGTCGTAAATGCGAAACTTTGCCTTAGCTTAACTTCGGAACTAAATGACGTACAGACTTCAAATTTTGGATTTTAAGCATGTGATTATAGCTTACTAGATGGCGAAAATTTCAGCGTTCTGGTCTTATCCAAAGGGTCTCAAATAGGGGTCTGAAAATGCAGCGAAATGGTTCCAGCAAAGGATGGTACGGCAGTGTTTGTTTCGCGCTCGACTTGGCGGGGCACTGCCGTGTCCCCAGATTAAAACAATATTTGAGTTCGATTTTTTTTGGCGCCGATCACTAAGATCTTCTACATTCAAATTGTGCGCGCAAAAGATCTTTTACGGGCAATTAAGGCACCAACCACTAGAAGTTTCTTATAGAAAACTACACCTTTGGGCGAAGTTAAAGGCGAACTAAGTCGTATTTTTCAAATATGTGAGATGAAAACAATCTTGTAAGAAGCTTCGTCCATTCTCTTCATAAGTACGTACACCAGCGGGGCTAGCTCGGGCAGTGGACTAATAGTCTTTCCATCATTTTTACCCACCTGTCAGTGGATATAATAATCATTTCCCCTTGCATAGCATGGCAACAGGGGAAAGGGATAAAATGTTTCCACTTGACGTTTGTCGTGGACATTATATCCCGCTTCTCCCCGCTGTATAACTCGGGAAAACGAAGATAAATACTCTTCAATTTCTAATTTCATTTCAAAATTTTAAATTCAAATTTTGATATCAGATCTTTCGCCTCTGGACTAGCAAATACTAAAATACTGACGTTACCGCGGTTTGAATATACGATTCTGATTCTGATTCTGTAGGCCGCTATCAAGAAATCTTGGAACTTTGTAGGTGGTAGTTCCACATCTTCAGGCTAAGACTTCAAATCCTTTCAATAGTTTTTACGTGAATTATTGTGCACATACTTATATACTTAATACTTATTATGTTTATCAAAACACAAAACATTACGAAATGTCTGTATACCAAACAGTGGTGGAAACTAGCGAACGTTTCTCTGGTCTCTGATTCAACAACACAATTTTGTAATAACCTAGTTTCACAGACGAATAAAAGTATCATTGAAGTATCATTGAAAGAGTAACGAACAGCCATCCAACCATACCCACAAACATTCACGATTTATGTAGGATTTCTATATAGTAAGTGTAAGTACATTATAGTAAAGTAAAGTTGCAATGAACCTAAGCTTTCGACATCCAACTACAACGTTATATGAAAAGTGCAAAATGTTAACCGTGAGGAAGCTCTTTATTTATCACTGCATTCTTAGATATCATAGAGATACAGTTCCCAACAATCTTAAGACTGATAAAAGGAAAATTAGATTTTGTGTACCGGTTTACAACTGTGAAGTGGCATGGAGACATTACCTCCATATGGCACCCATATTTTATAATAAAATTAATAGTTTGCAAGATATACGAAATTTACTCTCATATAAACTGAACAACGTCACTTTCAATTGGTTAACAGGCTTTGATTATGCTGATGGCGAAAAACTAATGAAAAAAGTGTTATAAGATACACATAGTCATTGTTTTCATTATATGCTTGGTAAATCTGATTTGTTTGAAATCTTTTTATTATTCATTTCTTTATCTTGAAATGGAATTGTGTTAATATTAATAAAATAATTACATTTAGTTAATAATTACGTTTAATTTTTTTGTTTTTTTGCTTTCTAACAGTATTACTTATTTGCAAATTAGTTATAAGTTTGTTTTTGTTCCTAAATTTTATGTTGTTGAACATCATATTTAAGTGATCAAATGGAAGACGCTGCCTTTTGCACCACAGTATTTATACTAAAGCAAAAAGCAGAGCCACATAATTAATTGTATTTGTATTTTGTTCAATAAATTATCTTATCTTATCTTATCTTATTACTAGTCATGCCATTTCATTTGATACATTATGCGTTAGACGATCACCTTTAAAATGTAAACCTGCTTGGTCCCCTGACTGTTTCGTCGGAAAAAGCATTTTTATCAGATACAGACAGACAGACACGCGATACGAATTTTGCATTAAAAATGATAAAACATAAAAACTACATTTACTTTTAATTGCAAAGATAAGATGATAATTGTTTGTTTGTGAAAAAAGGATGTCATTTTTAAAGAACTTAAATACGCAGGTAGTGTTTTATATTTGTTTCGTTGTTGTTTTTATTAGGTCAAACTCATGAGTGATGTAATATGTATTCTTAGATAAAAATGTATTAGTAAACTTTACTTTGGACGTACTTAATAGACTAATAGATGATTAAACAAACTACTAAATCCTACAAACAAACTATACAAGGATACAGGAGTGTTGACGGTCAGACAACTGATCTTGTTACGAATTATCTTAAAACAACACAGGTTGCTTCCGCAACCATCAAAAAAGAAACCAGGTACTACGGTTAGACGTCGCAAAGACAACATTTTCTCGGTACCTAAATGTAAAACTTTTTTCAAACAACGATATTTTTGTTTTCTTGGAAGTTATATTTACAATAAATTTTCAAAAAAATGAATTAACTAAATTAAACTTATACTCTTAAAAATAGTATCTGAAATGCTTCGTGAGATGTCATATAAAGAAACAGAGACTTTTATCTCAGTTTTGAAATTGAATTAAAGTAATAAAGATCCAAATAAACAACGCAAATCCACACAATCATGTACATACACACACTCATATAAAAACCCTACCACACATGCACATATCCTCACACACACACCAGGGGTGTTACGAATATTTGCATCCGCATCCGCAAATGCGGAATATTCGCATTAATTAAGACATCTGCATCCGCATTCACATCCGCATCAGTTAATGCGGAGCTTTTACGGATGCAGATTCACTTCAACAAGTAACTACATGTAAGCACGTGCTTCGTGTTTGTTTTGGTAATTGCTAACTTCATTCGGTAATTGACGAATTAGTGAAATTGGTGGAGATTTAACCGTTGTGAATTTAAAATTTTCTCCAAATTAGCTTGCAGATATTTATCACCTCCGCCAGCTAGTGTTCCCAGCGTCCAATTATTTAGTGGAGCTGGATTAATATATAATGCACTAAGAAACAGGTTGGAAGCTGATAAGACTGCAATATTGTTATTTATTGCATATAATTTACCAATTTGTCAGTTTAAGTATTAAACAAAGATTGTTTATTATGAAACTCGAAGTTGTTGTGTCATAAGTAAAACTAAAAACTTGTGTAATTTTCTAAAAATATCATTGAATAAATAAAAAGTTAAAATTAAATCGATTTTCAGTTATTTATGCACTTAAAATGTTAATAATTATTATTCTTTTAAAGTCCCATAATCCTCATCTGCATCCGCATCCGCGGATGTGAATTTCAAATAATCCGCATCCGCATCTGCATCGGCGGATGTCTAAATTTTCGCATCCGTAACAACCCTGACACACACGCACACATGCACATCAGACATACATATTTCCACAAGCACTATCATATCGACGCAGCAGCAATAATGCTAACTAATAATTTGTTTTTGTATTGTTTCATTTTATTTTAATATTTAACTTCTGATATAAATAATATTTGAGTATGTTTATTGATTATAAGCAAACCAGTGAGAGCACGAATATTTTGAAGCACAAGCTTAGGCTTAGTTCGGATATTCGAAGCTCAAAATTAACATGTAGCGACTTCGGACAATTTTGTACTTTTAATCTTTTAAACCAAAGGCTCTGTATCAAACTATTTACTGTAAATAAATTATATTATTATTAAATGAGTACAGTCAAATCATTTGTGGTATACACATCAAAAAACGTTCAAAAAAAAGTTTAAATTCGTTAAAAGTTTCAAAAACATTTTCTATAAATTCACTTTATTTTACAGGTCTTTACAGGACCTATTGTTTACTTTTGTACTATTTCTATTTCAAAACTCTTCATCAAAATGTGCTGCGGTGAGTGCTGTGGTGGATGCGGCGGTTTTTTTTACTTTTATAGGTTTACTCTTGACCGCCATCTCGCCTGATGTTAAGCGACGATGGAGCGTGTTTACCTAGAAGAAACCGATTCACTCTCGATTTGAAGACACCAAGATTATAACTATCGGGAAAACCCCACTCAGGCAACTCATTCCACAGCCTAGATGTTCTTATCACACACGGTTGCTGCTGTCCTTGCATCATCATCACCATGACGTGCTGCACGAAGATTTGCTAGTTCGTTTAGATTCGCAGATCGACACTTCGGCCGCGTAGGTGCCGCCATGGCACCCGCGATGGCCGTGCTGTAGCAGGCTAGCTCTGTGTATTTATTCTGTGCGTGCCATTGTGTGCTTTAATAAAATGTTAATAAATGTTCAGATAAGTTGTAGTTGTAACAGCTTCTAGTGTTATTATGTATGTCGGGACGAATATTTACAAAATTTCACAGACAACGCGTCTGATGCGGACGTCTTGGGGTAGATCCGCAAAACGTCCGCATTAGTCGCATTGTTTCCATAAAGTTTCAATACCTGTTCTAATCCATTATTTCGCAATTCCGTACAAAAATCATGCGTCAAAAAGGAAAGAGCGAGGGTTGGTACCCTCTTCAATTTGCACTTAGTTGGACAGCTTTCAAATGCGGCATAGTGCTGAATATTACTATTTTATACCCTTCTACCATCCTACATAGGTCTCCTGCTGTATCATATGATCCATACATTTTGTTCACGGGCCTGTGCTCTATAAATCGACTTTGGGTTTTGTTATTACTATCTCTATCATTTCAAAGGAAAAAAAAGAGAGAGTATTATAGCTAAGACAGTTTTACTTAGGCGATAGTCTCTGCTTCAATGCTCCGACGGCGCTACTCCGCTCATTGATATAATTCAAAGGATGTGCCCTCGCAAGCTTCAGGAGCACGGAATTATGTTATCGTTGGCGTGAGCTCAGCCTTTCCGTTCTAGTCGGTTGCAGGAAGCGATGAACGCCGGACGCTTTTACCTTTCACTATTCGTTGTCAACAACCAAAATAAGTAGAACCGCAACATATCTCACCGCTAGCGATTCTAGGTGCCAAGTAGATCGGTAGTTGTAAACCACTCACGAAGCATACAGAGACTCAGTTTGTTCAAGTGCTCAGGTCACATCTTTTGATTTATATCGATGATTTCACCCATCCAGCACGTCTGATGCGGACCTACTGTTCCGATGCTTCGACGCCACTACTCCGCTATATTACCGTATTGGTAACACGACAACAGAAGATTTTCCCTTACCAAAAATTTCAAAGCATCGAAAGAAAATGAATAATTTTAAAAATAATCGTCGATAATCTTAATCTTTGCGCAACAGAATCCATAATGAGGATATTCGCAAAAGAACAAAAGTGGCCGGGCCGACAAAGCTCAAAGAGTCAACAAACTGAAGTGGCAATGGCCAGGCACATCGCTCGAACTGACAACCGATGGGCAAAGAAAGCTTCTTGAGTGGCGACCACGAACCAAAAGACGCAGTGTTGGACGGCTCCCACTAAATGGACAGATGACCTCACAAAGGTCGCTGGAAACCGCTGGTTGCAGGTGGCGCAGGACCATTCGTTGTGGAAATTTAGGGGGGAGGCCTATGTTCAGCAGTGGACGTCTTGCAGCTGATGATGATGAATCTTAATGTAATTGAAGTTAACTTTATCATATTCAGTTTTATAATTGAACTCATAATCTTTATTCCCACAAAGAATAACTACTTTAAATGCCGCTTTAAAAAGAAAAATGGCGTACCTCCTTGTTCGTAATTTAAAATTCTTCGTTATAACGTTCTTACTTTTCTCTGTTCAAAATCGTTCCTAAGTTTATGTAACTTTTTTGTAACGTTGCTTGTAGTAGATTTTAATAGACCAACTAGCAATATTTATTCCTCGGAGTGCGAAACTACTGACTATACCAGGCTTTTGAAATAATTCAGGGGTCGAGAACTTTCTAAAATAAAAAAATACACTAAAATTTACACTGAAATTAAATATTTGAAACTTACGTTTCCCACCCAGTAAAGTTTACGTTTGTACTGTGTCTGGGTGTTTCTATGTATAATAAGTATGTATTTACACTGTATAAGTAATATATTTTTACATGCTTTGCTTGGTTTGGGGTCTGGTGCTTTGTCCCAATGTTTTTATTACGATTTGTCCCAATGTTGGCCAAAGGCCTTCCACTTTCCTTTTGTTTAAACCGTAAATCAATAAATTAAATATGACCTATGATTAAAACTTTTTTCTTTCCACAAACAACCGCCAATCAGTAAAGTGCAAACATTACTATGTTCCGGTTTGAAGGGCAATGTTTCCAGAGAAATTACAGGGCTTAGAGATATAAGATCTTAGATCTCTGGGTGACGAGCGCAGTGCAGTGCTAGGTAATGATTTGGACTCTTCATGTTCCAATAGCTGCGTGTCACTGTGCTGTTATGAGTCAGGCATGTTGCTTACCATCAGGCACATGTCCTGATCGTCTCGTCACTCTTTATTTAAAAAAAAACAATGAATTGGACCAATCATATGTAATTATTATGTAGGTATAATAATTGGTCCAATTAATTGTTTATCGAGTACCTTCAATCTAAATTTTTATGTTCTTAACCAGTATAAAGACAGATGACTTTTTTTTAAATAAAGAGTGACGAGACGAGCAGGACAAGTGCTTGATAGTAAGCACCATGTCTGCCACATAACAGCACAGCAACACGCAGCTATTGGAACATGAAGAGTCAAAATCATCATTACCTACCACTGCACTGCACTCGTCACCCAGAGATCTAAGATGTTATATCTCTTCTTGCAAATTATTTATTGTGACAAAAAATACATACATAAAAATGTATAGGTATATTAATATAATACATCGTTAACATCTATTCAATTTACGCATTGGCATTGGAAATATTATGCGCCTGTTAGTTTGGTTTGCATCTTTAAGCCAACTTTGGAGTATGGCGTATGGCTGGCTCACTTCCATAACCTTGAATGGTTTCTTTTCACCAAAGACAATGTTCCTTTTTTTCCATCAAATAAATTCTAAATTTTTAGATGGCAAGTTTTTTTTTTAATAAGGAGTGACGAGACGTTCAGGACATGTGCCTGATGGTAAGCAACATGCCTGACAAATAACACCACAGTGACACGCAGCTATTGGAACATGAAGAGTCCAAATCATTACCTAGTCACCCATAGATCTAAGATCTTATATCTCTAAGCCCTGTAATTTCTCTGGAAACATTGCCCTTTCAACCGGAACACAGTAATGTTTGCGCATTACTGTTTGGCGGTAGAATAACTGGCAAAGGTGTGGTACTTCCCCAGGCGGACTCTGCCAAGAGTCCTACCACTACAAATTAGTACCTAAACTTTGACACAACAGCGATATAATAATTCATAAACTCACGACCACAGCTAACTTAATAACAAAAGATTTGTAAATATTTATGAGACGTGTAAATAATAAAAACTGTAAATAATCATTATTATTATTGAAACAAAGTGTAGCGCCCCTGAAAAACTCTCAGCGCGGAATGAGAATTACGTCTGGTCTGAGAAAAAGCGTTTTAAAAACTCAGTTACCGTATTCTTTATGATGAACGATACACGCGATTGTTTGAGGAATGATAATGCTTCTTGGATTATCATTTTCTATGTTTGTGTTACATCATATAGATAGTTCTTAAGTCTGTCTCAATTAACAATATTCAACAATTGCTCTTTTTTTTATAATGCACTAGCTGTACTCTGCCACGCTTTGCTGTGGCACATTGTGATGCAAAAATGAGATAAAAACAATTCCTTGATGCGGATTATATATCATTTTAAAATTTCAGCTAAATCGGTGCAGAAATTTTTGAGTTTTTGGAGCGTCCACAAAGCAACATAATATTTTTATATATAGAGATAAGCTGTCTACTAAATAGATATAGAGTTTTTATGTAGTGATGGCAAACTCACAATGAAATTGTATAAAATTGACATTGTTCATTATAATTGTAATAAGTAAATATATTTTAATTTTTGACACTTATTTGTACGATACTTATTATCGTACAATATAATGTTCAATTTAAACTTTAAAAATGTGTCCTCGTTGTATGCTCTTATTTTGTTTTTTTCTAAAATTGACGTGTAAATTGTCCATTTATCAATAAAGAACTTTGACTTTGATAGGTAGATAATTGCAATGCCATTCAGCGTGGTAATGCCGCCAACATGCTCGGTACGCTTCCGACTGGTAGTGGGCTTGAACATCTTGATTGTTGTAGATCTTCATTGGTCTATAGATAGTTCAGTTGCGCTTAGTGTAAGTAGACAGTAATGTATGTAACGTAGTGTAGTTCTTATTGTATTTTAGTTTTGTTAATAAATCCTCTGCCCGTTAAACGCAGTGTTTGGAATGTGTTTGTAACAACTCTCATTACTGCGCATAGTAAATCATAATTATTTTGTAATGCGTAATGATACTGATTACGTTCATTCAATCATTTTCCTGTGACTATAAATCAATAGAAAACTTCTATGTGCTAATCTGAGGTGACTGTAGGATGGCCATATTTAAAAGTAATAAAGAAATATATTTTTTGGTGCACATTTCACACACAACATCATCTGACCCCAAACTAAGTAAAGCTTGTACTATGGAAGCCAGATAGCTGATATAATACTTATTTATATTTTTAAATATATACTTATTATGCATAGAAAACACCCAGGCACAGTACAAATATTTCAATTCATCACACAAACATTTTCAATGGGTGAACAAAATACAGTGAACAAGCGCGTCAGAGCGAGAAAGATAATATATAGTCCCTGTGTATCTGTGTTTATTATATTTATGTTTGTTTATCGCGATATTAACTTCTAGGTACTTACCACATTAATTGAACTTGTCACGAAATATTAAATTTGCATTTCACATCCATTGAAAAAAGTTGTTGTTGTAAAATCCCCGTATTACTGTTTTCTCACAGCACTTAAACACACAAAATTATACCTATATCCATCACAGCTCTTACATAGATACTATAAACATAACATATTTAGGTATGCATTATTAGCGAAATACCTTTAAAATAAATAAATAGCAAATGCTAAAAAATGCTAGTCAGACGTTATTTCCGACTCGCGTAATTTTTATTTTATTTATTCTTGGCCATGAATCACTAGTCATTCAGCCGCATGTTATTTTCGTGTTGCTGTTACTAGGTATATTCTAATTTTCAATTTATAAATATTTTTATATTTAATTATTAAAATGATTTATAGACCTTTAAATATAAATACCCATTTTTTATTTTAGTTTTCACTTCTGCCGTGCGGTCTTAAGCACACAATTTTTTTTTGTATTAATAAAACATTTTTGATGTGAAAACTACTTTTGGTACGCTCAGTACACACAGATTTTTCGTGGGCTGTGAATTGAATTCTAGCGTCACGCTCGGGAATGATAAGAAATCTTCGGGTAAACCCGGGACCATGGCCATTGGTCATCTAGAAATGCTCAATGCTTATAGCCACGCCCGCCGATTTCATCCGCGTAGTTTCCAAAGTAAGCTATCAAAATCTAGAGTTATAAGTTTTCACTTCTATCGGCAGTTCCTATAGTCAACAACTAATCTATATATACTAGCAGCGCCCCGCGTTGTTACCCGCGTAGTTCACGTTCTCGTTATTTTGCCGGGATAAAGTATGTGCGTATGTGTTCTTCCAGACTATAATCTACCTGTATTTTTTAACCCGACCCGTTACGCAACTAACATCCATACATCGACATTTTTAATACTTACTAGGTCTAGCGGCCCTTTGCGGCTTCTCTTGAATATCGCCTCATGAGCATGGCCATCTAGAATTTTATGGCTAATGGCCATGGTCCCAAGTTTACCCGAAGATTTTTTATCTTTCCCGAGCGTGACGCTAGAATTCATTTCACAGTCCACGAAAAATCTATCTATGGCGCGTTATAAAAAGTTTTCAATTCCAATTAACTCCAACTTTCCGTAAATAACCACACGCATGGTCACTCTATTCTCACATAGACCAAGAACAATGGCTACCGTCTACTAGAAACCAACATGGGAACCGCTTTCCAAGAACCCAGCAATTAGGCCGAGTACCCATCGATATGCATTGATTAGTTTCGCAACAATTAAAACCCAGTGTTGCCGTGTCTGTCGATAAAATAACAGTTTATTTTCTACGGAAAAACAAAAATGGACTTCAATTCAAAGATTAAATTCAGACATTATATGGCCAGATAATTAATTCCCGTATATCGATTCATCCGTAGAATAAAGTCCGATCTGCAGAATTGCTAGTTTTCAGTAGAGGTTTTAGAAGTGGTAGACTTATGTATTACCGTAATATATGGTTTACCGAACATTTAACTAAGCTAGGAAGTTATAATAACATACCAAAAAATCAAAGTGCCAAGTCTTACCATTTAATAGTTACATAAGTCTACCACTTCTAAAACCTCTACTGAAAACTAGCAACTCTGCAGATCGGACTTTATTCTACGGATGAATCGATATATTTCACAAGACAAAAAATTAAGAAATGAATTATAACACTCTATTACAACTCTCAGCAGTGTGGCCCGCTTTTATCTACCTTTTCACCATGTGACCCATGGCTCCCGAAGATCTACGGTCTAACTAGAACTGTCTTAGCTAAGAAATTGCTCTCTCTTTTTCTCTGTTTGAAATGATAGAGACCGTAATAGCAAAGCGATAGCCGATTTAGTTAGGCGGTAGAAGGGTTGAAAGGCTGCCGACCCTGATCTCACATAATGCAAAGCTCAGCCTATACCTCGAGACAAAATTTCAAGCTCCTGCCTGATTGGTGATGTACATGGATAGCCTATACCTGACAACCAAGCTCCTGCCTGATTGGTGATCACGCGGCGTCATTCTGTCTCGCGGACAAAATTTCGCGCTCCTGCCTGATTGGTGATCACTCACACTAATGCAAAGCTCAGCCTATACCTCGCGGACAAAATTTCAAGCTCCTGCCTGATTGGTGATCACTCACACTAATGCAAAGCTCAGCTTATACCTCGCGGAGTGTACCAAATGTTGGTTTATTGTTCATTTTAAAAAACCGCCACACGGATTTTTATAAAATTTAATTGTGACTTCACACTTTCTACAAACACCACCGAAGTATTTTATGCAAAACAAAAAAAAAAAACATGAAAAAAAGAAAAATTGCGGAGCGTATAGCGTTACATAATCGTCATCATCATCATCATCAACAGCTCACAAAATGTTCCCACTGCTGGGACTTGGGGCCTTCTCTCGCAAGGAGAGAGTTAAGGCCATAATCCACCACGCTGGCCCAGTGCTGGTTGGTACATACTCGTACATACAAAAAAATATACGAATTGCGAAGCTTTTTTGAAGTCGGTAAAAAAAAATATTGAAGTTTTTTGTCTAACCGCCCATGACAGAGAATTAATTACCTTTAGAGAGTATGTGCTTCTTTAACTATTATTGGCTTCAACTTGACCGCCATCTCGTCTGATGTTAATCAATGATGCGGTCTACGATGGAGAGTGCTTACCTAGAAGAAACCAAATTCACTCTCTCGATTTTTTATTTTTTTAATAAATGGTGACGAGACGTACCGGACATGTGCCAACATGCCTGACACATAACAGCCGTCTTATGCTGTGACTTATCGAAGGCCTTCGATGTTGCAGACCATGAGACCTTAGCTTTAAAGCTGAAACACTATGGCATAGCTGGGAAATCATACGAGGTATTGACTGACATGTTACGAGGCCGCTCTCAAGTAGTGGATGCTGGCGATGGCGAGAATAAATCAGACCCGTTGCCTTCGTCTATGGGAGTACCGCAGGGTTCGTCAGTCTCTAATATTATGTTTTCTCTCCTACTAAACGATTTACCCGAAGCCGTGAAGGGTGCAGCCATATTCATGTATGCGGATGACGTGGCTGCCGTAGTCACAGCTCTTTCAATAGAGGAATTAGAAGAGAAATTAAATTTTGTAATAAACGGCTTAAATTCATGGTTTAGCGCCAACGGTTTTATGCTAAATTCAAAAAAGACACACTATATTCACTTTTGTCTGTCGGGACACCATACAAAACCGCTAAAAGTCTCGCTAAATGGTGTTAGGATTGAGCACGTACAGAACACCGCATTTTTGGGGTTCGAGATTGATCGCAGCATGACGTGGGAACATCACATCGACAAGATGTGTGCTAAAGTTAGCAGTGCGTGCTTTGCGCTAAGACGAGTATCCCGAGTGGTGTCTACGGAAGTGTCACGTGCATGTTACTTCGCCACGGTGCATTCACGGTTACAATACGGCGCCGAGCTATACGCGCGCGCTGCCGACTGGAAGCGTGCGTTCCGCGCCCAAAAACGTGCCGTACGTGCCATTGTTGGCGTATCGCAATGTACATCCGTCAGACCATATTTCAAGGAGCTTGGTATACTTACTTTACCTGCTATCTTGATCTATCAAGTGGCTGTGTATGTCAAAAATAATCTAGAATCGTACAACACGCGAGGAGAGAGACATTCTCGCAACATACGCAACGCCGACAAGCTGGATGTTATACCACACTCTCTCACGAGGTCACAGAAGTTAACTCACATTATGGGTCCGGAAGTTTATAACGCTCTTCCCAAAATAGTTTTATCGGCCCCAAGTTTCGGCAGCTTCAAAAACAGATTAAAGTGCTGGCTTATCGATCAAACTTTTTATAGTTACAGCGAATTTTTAGAGAGTGATGGCAAAGTTCCCATAAAAATGTAAATAAATAAATTTGACATAGGTTAGTACAATTGCAATAAAGACATTATACTCTTATAATGCTTAACAGTTTTCTGTACAATAATTATTGTAATACAGTAAAGTAGTAGTTTCAAACTTTGAAAATGTATACAATTTGTATGCTCTTTCTTTTGTTTTTATTTTTTATTAATTGACGTGTAAATTGTACATTTATGAATAAAGTACTTTGACTTTGACTTTGACTTTGCACAGTGACACGCAGCTATTGGGACATGAAGAGTCCAAATCAATACCTAGCACTGCACTGCGCTCGTCACCCAGAGATCTAAGATCTTATATCGCTAAGCCCTGTAATTTCTCTGGAAACATTGCCCTTCAAACCGGAACACAGTAATGTGAAAACATTGATCGACGGTAAAATAACTGGCAAAGGTGTGGTACTTCCCCAGGCGGACTCTGCCAAGAGTCCTAACACTACAAGAAAGATTTGAAGACACCAAGATTGTAACCATCGGGAAAAATCCACTCAGGCAACGCATTCCACAGTCTAGACTTGTTCTTATCACTTACCTTACCACTAAGAACGGTGTATGAAGAGCTGGGTTACCGTCTAACTAAAAATGTTTGATATCGCTCTCTCTTTTCTTCTCGCTTGGCGAGAAGTAATGAGCGTGACCCACGAGCGTGGGATATCGTTGGGGCTAAGCGGATTCAAGCTCAACTATTGGGATGTGCCTCTGGGGTGGATATGGCTAGACTCCGGGCCGTCACGCAGCTTGAATCTGGGGCTTGGTTGAATGCGCTACCTTCCCCTCACCTGGGCACCTTACTAGAGGACAGCTCACTGCGCGTGGCGGTGGCTCTCCGCCTGGGCTGCAGGTGTGTGAAGCCCACATATGCACCTGCGGCTCCATGGTGGAAGTCAATGGCCATCACGCTTTGAGTTGTAGACGGTGCGCGGGAAGGTTCTCGCGTCACCATGCACTCAACGACGTAGTTCGGCGAGCTTTGGTGTCGGCGGGCATTCCCTGCTTGCTTGAGCCCCCGGGCTTATGCAGGTCGGATGGCAAAAGACCGGATGGTTTAACTCTGGTGCCCTGGAAGAACGGGAAGTGCCTAATTTGGGACGCCACTTGCCACTTACCACTAAGAACGGTGTATGAAGAGCTGGGTTACCGTCTAACTAAAAATGTTTGACATCGCTCTCCCTTTTCTTCTCGCTTGAAATGATAGAGACCGCAATAGCAAAACCATAGCCGATTTAGTTAGGCGGTAGAGGGACGGGTCTTGGTCTGTGTGTAATTGTTTTTATAAGTCCTGGGATCCAAAACAAAAACAAAGAAAAGCTGTACGACGTATTTTTTGGTGTGGTAGGACTTTGCAGAGTCCGCCTGGGGAAGTACCACACCTTTGCCAGTTATTCTACCCACAAGCAGTAAGGTGTTAACATCACTGTGTTTTGGTTTGAAGGGCAATATTTATAGAAAAAATACAGGGCAAATAGATAAACCACCTTATATCTCGGTTATGATCGTAGTGCACTGTTAAGTAAGGGGTTTGACTCTTCATGTTCCAATAGCTGCGTGACACTGTGATGTTTGGGTAAGCGTGTTGCTTACCATCAGGCACATATCCTGCTTGTCCCGTCATCTATACTTAAAAAAATAGGAACTAGCCACATTTGAATCCAATTTTACAAACATTAGCTAAATTACATGTAAATTTCTTGAACCGGTCTTGTGGTATAAAACATTTCACAGTTCCTATAACAAACCATCACCTGCTTATTAATTTATCATTCAAACTGTGTGAGAGCCATACAAAAATGTAAATGGCGCGCACAAACCATGATAGCGCGTTAAACTTTCATTAAATTGTATCTTCAATCTAATGGTGCGTTTGTATTGAGCGAGTTTTCATGCAAGTTTGGGCGGCAATAAATTGGGTGGACAGTTTTCAGTTTCAGTTCCATCTAGCGTGAAAATAAATGAATATTGGTAGACATTTCCCACACAACACCATTTGACCCCAAACTAAACCATGCTTGTACTATGGAAACCAGTAGCCGATATAATACTTATATATTTTTAAATACATACGAATTATACATAGAAACACCCAGGCACAGTACAAATATTTAAATTATCACACAAATATTTGAACTGGGTGAGGATCGAACCCACGACCCACGGCTTCGCCAGCAGACTTACTACTACCAAGTAAGCCATCTGACACACAATCAATCAAGGAAAATCTAATGCGCAGTCACCAGACGAAAAAGCAGTACCAAAAAGTGTGTATTGTACGCATGCAAGGAGTTAATGTTATTGTATTTATTTCTCGAGCTGAGAAGTATAACTTAAACATTGAATAGGTATAGCATCTTTAATGGAAGTATTAAATTGAAGTTAGTTACAATAGGTATTTCATAAAATATTGACTAGATAACTTCAAGAAGTCGGCTTTTTTGACGGTGTGTGTGCGCGTAAAAAGTTAGCTCTCATTTTTCCCAATCGCGCCAAAAAATTACAACTTTGAAGATTAGAATCTCTATTTATAACAATTATAGGGTTATAGGTATGCTCGTGGTGAAAATGTATGGTCTAGTCACTAGACTCTTGTGGTTAAAATATTTGATTTCACAATAGTAAGATCATTGGTTCGAATTGTATCTTTCGTCCCTTTGTGTATTTACTAAAGTGTATAAATTAACGGTATCGCAACATTATTAGGAAACTGGCTCAAAAAAAGATATCTTCCAACGACTTGTGACATCCTTAGCCAGTACTTAGCCAGTGTTGTAGATTTTAAACTGGACCTTGCCCTTGTAACAGTAAATTCCGGATTCCATTAACATTGAGTACACGAATTGAGCATACTTTGCTATTATGACTCAAAAACCTAAAAAAATATGATGAGCGCACAGCGGGTGAAGATTTTATTCTTTATTTGGGGCCTGCTTTGGGTTTCGCTTAGAAATTGTCGTATAATATATAAGACCTTTTAAAATATCAAGTGTCCTATCTCTAAATTTGAATAAAATTGCACTGAAATGCTAATTTTACTGAATATTAGTTGACGTAGTGAAGAGATCTCTGGGAATTTGATTATTAAGATATATGTAGCAAGGTAAAAGATATGTAGCGCTGGGCTATACCTACTATATATATATAGGAATGTACCAACCATTTAGAACAGGTTCAGTTCGAGAAGTTATAGTAATAGGCCACAAATTACTCATTCTTAAATTTCTAAAATCTATCAGTTTCTTTTAGCAAAAATTACGTTATAAATTTATTGTCATTAGTCAAATTTGTTGTCTTTCAACTGCTGTCTCGTCGATCCAGTAACTTGTAATAGTGACTTGCTTACTGTAAACACTTCCTACTATCAGACATGCGCGTTACGGCTATTACAAATATAACGACGTTCCGTGACTCGTAACGTATTTAAACGTCATTCGCGTTATTATCGCTAACTGCGTTATTTAACAGCATTTTCTGCAATGTTATTAAAATATAACCGCGAAATTGCTATATTTGGTTATAGAGTCGTGAGGTTAATGTTGCGGATAGCTGTCTTTTCGTTCTAATGGTTGATTTTAATAACCTTTTGAGAAAACGTTTCTTGTGTTTTGTACTTATATATACTCGTATAAAGCTTAGTGGAACTATTCATAAATGTCAATTGTTTTATTGGAAATTTGATTTAAATTATATTTCTATTAACAAACTAGCTGTACCCTGCCACGTTTCGCTGTGACACTTTCTGATGCAAAATTTGATCAACAATTGTTTTTTTTACCTTGATGCGGATTATATATCATTGTAAAATTTCAGCTCGATTGGTGCAGAACTTTTGGAGTTTTTGAAGCGTATACAAACCAACATAACATTTTGATATATAGAGATAATTTACTCATATTTTATGTTAAATAATTTACCTATTTTAACCCCGACCAAAAAAGGGGTGTTATAAGTTTGACGTCGATGTCTGTCCGACTGTGTGTGTGTCTGTCTGTATGTGTGTCTTTCTGTGGCACAGTAGAGCTCAAACGGATGGGCCGATTTCGATGCGGTTTTTTTATTTGAAAGTTAATATCCATGCGGATGTTCTTAGCTATGTTTGGTTAATATCGATTTAAAATGGCCGCCCCCACAAAATGGCGGACAAAATATTTCTTCACAACCTACCTCAATATGGGTATCAAATGATAGGGTTTGACTAGTGGAATACTGTACTCTATAAAAAAATCAAATTCAAGATGGCCGCAACCACAAAATGGCGAATTATATTATTTTTTTCTCTACTAACTCAATATGGGTATCAAAGGAAAGGGCTTGACTAGTAAAATGTTATACAGATAACAAATCTGAGGTAGTCGGGGGTTAATCAAAATTTTTAATTTTGTTCTTGTAACATAAGTTCTTAAGAACAACTTCAACTTGGGGTTATTAAACGATTATTAAACCATCATTGGTTTAATGCTATTGAGCAAAGTGTTAAAGAACATGAAGATTCCAAATCATTAGTATTAATCTAGCAATGCAATGCGCCCGACACCTGTAATTTTACTGGAAATATAGCCCTTCAAACCAGAACACAGTAATGTTTGCACATCACTGCGTGGTAGAATAACTGGAAAATGTGTGGTCCTTCCCCAGACGGGCCTTGCAAAGAGTCCTACCACTACAACAATGTTTCAGGGTCGTCTGGCACCCACCTAGATACCTAGGGAAAGGTCGTTCTGAGAACGTGTCGCGCCTTCGTTTTCGGCGCGTCATTGGAGCCAAATTTCTGGTCGGGTCTGTCCTCTCTATTAAGTGAGCCTGCAAGGAAGGTAGTGGCAGAGTTTCTGTTACAACAAACTGAAACCAATATCTAATCCAATAAAGCTATTTCATGGCGTAAAATTATTATTTTTAAAATGTCTAAATAAATGCTTGAGCATTTTGTTATTTTTTTAACGCATATAGGTCCGCGTTTGACCACAAACTCACCTGATGGTAAGCGACGGTGTAGTCGATGTGCCATTTAGATTTATTTACAATGGACTGTTATCTGAAGAAACAAAAATAGTTTTGCTCTGCTAGAACTGCAATTTTATCACTTATATTATATCCTAATTCTTACTTACTAAAAAATACTATAAATGCGAAAGTTTCGATGTTTGTTGCTCAATCACGTCGGATCGACAAAACGGTTTCGGATGAAGTTTGGAATACAGTTAGAATGTAGTCAGAAATAGCATATTATAATAAGCTTTACGAACGAGTTTTTTGTTGCATGTACCTAATCTTATAATGGATCCTTTCGGATTCCACCTTTCTGTGTCACCTTGCAATTATCAACGTTGATTAATATGTAAATTCAGTCATACCAGCATATATTACAGTCACAATACGATAATAATTTCACAATTATGTCAATTTGCCATAAACTGACTATTTTACGAGTGCAACAGATAAGTAAATCTTACAAAGTCTTGGCTGAAACTGTTCATAGCGCCCTGGTAGAGCGTGAGTGAACGAAAATTGCTATTGATTATTCTAAAAATGAAATTGATTGCCTCTCTAGTTTTTATTCGAATAATTGTTGGTTGATTCGAATAATCTTATTTCGGTGTTTTTACATTATAAACGAAAGGTATTTTATACTGTTTCCTCTAGTAAACAGTGCTATAAAATACTGTGTTATATCTTATGTAATAGTATTATAGGCTATAAGGCAAAAAAAAACTAGCAGATACATTTTTTAAGGAATAGTTAGATATATTTGTATACTTTACCTTAGAATATAGAGGCATGATCATTCGCAGAACTACATTGGCTTTTAATTTCTTTTAATATTTAATCTGTTATTTTTGTTGCAATTTTGTACTCATTCGAATAATTTGTATATTAGAAACAAAATTGTAATAGTTAGTTTTTTAATTTTTATAACAGTAGCAGTAGCCAATTTGACAAAGGTTGATTTTCTCATTTTTAGCTCGACACAGGCAGGAAACTGCCGAGTAATCGCTAAAAGTAACTTTATCTACGTAAATAAAATGAAAAATATGCATAACATACACAAGATGGAGGTTTCGACTTAAATCGATTATTCGAGTCCAAATCGATAGACTTCAAAATTATTCGAATCTTATACAGTAAAAGTAGCAACTTTTTAGACAGCAACAATTTTTTAATAGCCACAATTACGTAGATCGCTGGCCATAAGATACGGTTGACTCGATACATGCACACAATGTCTAGAAATGTGGCCATTTTGTACAACTTGTCTGTAATGAGACGAGACGAGACGAGACGAAAAAGTCATGTTAAATGATTGAAAACAATATCAGACTAAAATATACTTTACCTACGAGTAATTATATGCATCACTACAGCTTAAATAGGTTTGGTTACATTTCTAATTAGACAGTTTTGTGGGATCAGACTTAAAAAATACCATGTAATAATTTTGACTGGCCTCGTGACTTAATGGTTAGTACCCAGCTCTGTCTGCGAAGCCGAGGATCGTGGGTTCGATTCTCACTCAGTGCAAAGTTGTGCAATTTGTGTGATAAATAATAATTGTACTGTGTTTCTATGTACAACAAGTATGTATTTACAACTATATAGGTATTATATCAGCTACTTGTATCTGGCCGCCATAGTACATACAAGCTTTGTTTAGTCTGCGGTCAGATGCTCTAGTGTGTGAATTGTCCATCAATATTTATTTATTTCACTGCCAAGCAGTAATCTCCAAACATTACTCTGTTCCGGTTTAAAAGGCAATGTTTCCATAGAAATTAAATAGCAAAGAGATATATTTATATATCTGAATTTTGAGCACAGTGCAGCGCTATGCAGTGATTAGGACTCTTCATGTTTTTCTAGAGTAGGTGCGGAGCAATATGTTGTATGGCCAGGTGTCTAGTTTGTTTTAGTGGTCAGTTGATTATGTACGACATTGGTTCCATACAGTTTCAATAAATACCTCTTCTAACCTATTATTTCGCAACGCCGGGCCGTACAAAAACCATGCAACAAGGAGATTGATCGAGGATTAGAACCCCCTCTCTTCAATTGCACTCAGTTGGACAGCTTACAAGTGACGGCATAGTGCTGAATCTTATTATTTTACTAGATATCCGCCCCGGCTTTGCCCGTGGTACATTTATGTAGCACTCATCGGGATCCCGTACATATCCACCGGTGAAAGAATGACTGAAATCGGTTCAGTAATTCTTGAGAATTTCGCTTTCAAACAAAATACCTCTTCAGCTACCTGCTACGCCACCTGTCGGAAATTGGTCGTACCAACTCAGATTAAGAAACAAATTTGATTAGCAAAGGTTTATATTCAACGACGCAATCTTGGACATTGGCGCAATTACGGTGACATTACCGATTGGAAGCCAAAATAAAAATTTGAAGTTGAAGTTGACGTAATCTTAGACACATGCTGTCATGTCAAAGTACGCTACGAAAACGTACTCTCAAAAAGGAATATTTTTTCCCGTTTTTGTTACATTTTTGATTCATGCTCCGCTTCTATTGATAGTAGCGTTATGTTTTACATTATAGCCTATAGCCTTCCTCGATAAATGAAATATCTAATAGAAAAAGATTCTTTCAATTCGGACCAGTATTTCCGAGATCCTAGCGATCAAACAAACAAACTCTTCAGCTTTATAATATTAGTATAGATATAGATACCCTTCTATCATCCTACATAGGTCTCCTAGTGGTTCATATGACCCATAAATTTTGTTCACGGGCTTGCAGTCTATAACTTCAGGATTTTTCGTGACAGTGTGGCATAGTAAAAATTACCTCTCATAATATTTCCATAAAACGACAAAACATAAAAAATCGACAACAAACATCACGTCTCTCTTATAGCTAATTCAATTCAGTCACATTAGAATTTTTCGTGGGCTGTGATTTGAGTTCTAGTGTCACACTCACAATAAGAAATCTTCGGGTAAACTTATGACCATGGCCATTAGACATTTAGAAATGCGCCATCATTTCTGGCCACGCTCATGTCCAGAAAGTCTGGTTTCACCCGCGTGGTTTCCAAAGTAAGCTATCAAAGAGTTATAAGTTTTCGCTTCTATCGGCAGTTCCTATGACTGACAATTTTTTTAACTGTGATAGGTTTGTATAGTGGCCGCGCAAAGAGTTGACGCAAAAGTCACGTGGAAGGGAAAGTTCGCGCATGTGTACTTCCACCAAAGACCTGAAAAACGTTTCTGCGCAGCCATGCGCAGCTAACTTCATTGGGTCAAGTTATTTGCCAGCAACTAAACTAGACTGCAACGATGTGGTATCATATGTAGCGTGCTTAATTAAAACCAATTCACTCTGTACATGAAAACACATTGTATCCAACGAGAAATACCCACTCAGGCGTCGTATTCCACAGCCTAAATGTTCTTAAAGCAACGCTTTTAACATCGGAAGTTAGAAAAGTTTTGCCAGAAACTCTTTGCAGGCGCTTTAAAACTCGTTTTATCTTCATTGCCCACTTAGCCCACACCTGGGCAAGTTGTGCCACAGTATAGTAATAGTTATGTTTAATAGCAACAATAATTACTCCATAGCGTGATCCGATGTCTGGGTTATGAACCGTGGAAGATATAGGTTTGACTTATAAAAAATGGTGTGGAGTAGACATTGGCTGTTTAGTTTTTGAGTGTTTTTTGAAGTGATACTTTATATTTGGCGAACTGTATAGGTACCGATTTTTGTAAGTTGAGAATGTGGTTGATTGTCACGCTTAGAAGTGAAAGGTTCGATAGATTGAGCTCGGGACCGCCGAGTGTACCCGAGCGAGACAGAGACAGTAATAATAATTTTAATTTCTGACTTGTTTCTCATTTACCTTACTGTTACGATCCGTAATACTTCTAAATAACATTATTTTCTTTTACCATATAAATTACGATGGCCGATTAAGTTTTCACTACAGTCGTAAGTGCCAAGTACACACATTTTTTATAATCTAAATTGACGAGGCAGTCACGACATGCGTCTGATGGTAAGTTGGTAACACATCTGTCATTACAAAACAGTAACATAAGCTACCAACTTTATGTTTCCATTGTTAGGACTCGGGGACTTCTCTTAAAAGTAGAAAACAAAGGTCATAATTCAGACCGGCCAAGTGCGAGTTGGTCCACCACTTGGCCGCCTTGGTAATACATGATCTCGAAAGACTTTTTGGATTACTTTGTAGGAAAAATACTTGACATAGTAAAATTCGGAACGTGCTAATGGGATCATTAGAGTCAGATCCATTTTTTTTTCTTATTGGGCGAGAAAGATACTCTTACGATAAAGTAAAGTGTTATTTAAGGTAGCGTGGAGTATAAGGGTTCAACATAATATTGAGCAGAAAAACAAAAACAATGTGAGGATTAAGCTTTATAAATCATATTGTTTTTTATTCAGTATAGAGTGGCGAAGCGAGCTGGTAATATGCCTCATGTTAAGCAACATACCTGCCCATAACAGCGCAGCGACACGCAGCTGTTGGAACCTCGTTGCCCAGAGAAATAAAATGTTTACCTCTATGCCCTGTAAGTTCACTGGAAACATTTCCCTTCAAACTGGAACACAGTGATGTTTTAACACTATTGCCTGACGGCGAATAACTAGCAAAGGTGTGGTATTTTTCCAGATTTACTACAAACATATTCAGAAATACAATTGTTTTTATAGCTTGAGTTGGGCTAAGATGGCTTTTATAGACAGTATCGAATTAATCTAGAGTTAATTATCCTAGAATTGTTATTTTATATAATGTGATAGATTCTGAAATCAGCAGTGACAAAATTTATCGCGATAATAGAAAATAAAATTACCATTAAACGTCTCCACGCCATTCTCTATCATAAAACCATCACAAAGCGGAAACGTTGACATTTCTACATGATAAAAATTACGCGCTTTCCGTTGATATCGCAAAAAACAGGTGCTCTTCTATCGCCAAAGGTCAAGTCTGCTGGACCGATGCGTGTTACCAACTTACCCAGCAATATACTCCACGGAGTCACTATCTGTAATTCTATAACAAAACTATCGAGCACTAGGAACGTTGTTAGTTTGGTTTTAAATCCAGTTTAAGATAAGCTGGAGGTATGTAACGGCTTCTATACTGGTTCTGTCCTGATATGCCTCAGCGGTTAGAAATACCTATTAAATAGTATGATTAGCGAGCTAATGCTTTTTATAAAGTTCACTGTACAAGTAAAACGTTAGGAAAATGGTTTCGTAACATGGGAGAGTAGTTTTTCTATTACTGTTTCAGATTGCGTTGAAGATAGGTTTTAAGGCATTTGTTTTTGAATTTTCTGAGTTTGTCGAATATTGCAGTGAAGTATCTGTAAGGTGTATATACACCTTACAGATACAGATATTTTATAGCCAAGCCTATTGTTAACATTACTGTGTTTCGATTTGAAGGGCAAAGTTTCTAGATTTATTTTTTTTTTCGAAAATACCAGACCCGGCTTCAATTTTAAAATTAAATTCAGATAGTCGTAAAAATTTCATAGAAAAGCTAAAAAAGCTAAAAAAGTATTAATGTTACTAGTTTTTCTTTTTTTATTCACAATTCTAAAATTACACACAGATTTAGATAAAATTCATATGGGACTACCTCTGAAGTATTTTCTACCAAACAAAAAAAGAATCATCAAAATCAATTTACAAATTAATTAGAGGAGCTACAGCGTAACGTGGATACAAAACAACATAGAACCGGTTTGAGAACCTCCTCCTTTTTCCAAGTTGGGTAAAAACAAGTCAAGTAGTCAAGTAATTTAATTGGATAACGGGACACTCACGTATATACGGTCGGTCAATCCGACTCGAGTTTCGGCCGCGTCCGGCGGCCTTTTTCAAGGCGAGTGCACACGCGCGGTGGCCGCCCGTTTGGCAAGTTAGTCAAGTAATCGTCCTATATCTTTGAGTGACGAGCACACTGTAATACCAAGCAGCAAGTAGTTTGTTGGTAGAGTCATGTTCAAATAGAGTCGGGCTAGCGAAAGTTGATACTGACAAAGCGCGGCACATTTAAAATATATCAGCATGGCATCCCTAAACTGAAAATCTGGCCAAAAATGAACACAAGCCAGCTACTACGAAACATCAAAAACACGCCATTTTCTGACGTCAGAGATGGGGATATATTATGTACACTGATTCTGATTATACCCAATCTTTCGGATAATCGCCAAAAATAATTTCTTGAAAATAAAATTGCACAAGCTTTTCTCTATTAAATAGCGTAATTAATGAATCTATTTATAAGGCCAACTTAAGGCTTAGTGTTGCTCTTGAAATAATCACCCACACATAGGTACATACTTCGTACTTATTTTTGATAAATACAATTTTAGAAGTACGAATTTTTAAACTTATTTCATATAATGTTTAAATCATTTTGTTTTATGTTTCATTATGTTTTGTTTTATCATTATTTTCATATTATACAATGGCGGCCATATAGCTGATATGATACATATATAGTTAATTTCAGACTTTAACGACATACAAACTTTCGTCTTAATTGTTTTCATGTGATAATCAATCGGAATACAAATACAAATACAAAAATCTTTATTGCTGTTTGTAGGTAAGATAAGATGATACAAAACATTTTAAAAGTTGCCCCATACAAACTGGCCTCTGCGAGAGGCATGCAATATGTCTGGCAAGACAATTTGTTAGTAATTTATAAATAAAAAAATAATTAGATTAAAGTCTTCTTCTTCCTCATCTTCTATTAATTTCTGGTTTTTATTTATGTCATCTGATTCTTCATCTTAGATTAATTTCTGGCTTCTATTTGGTTGTGATATATATTTGTGTGAGATAAATGTTTGATGAGCACAATTTCGCCAACATCTTGTGTTTCATCAGGATATTGTCTTGTGTTTTTGAGTTTGATCAATATATCCATCCAGGGTCTAGGAAGCTGTGTGCATCTCTCTCCTTGAGTGTGTGTAATCTTTCGTTACTTCGTTTAAGTACCAACAGACGTAGTAAGCCTCTTCCCACGCAATCACATCAACAATAGCCCAGCAAAAAGCATCGATTCCCACCTCGGGGCAGACTTTCGCCAGATAGAATCAGGCGGGACTGTTGAGGTAACAATGTGATTTCTTGTCAACCTACATCAGCTGGATATCATACAGTATGATTTGAAATAATTCAATTAATAAACCACAAACAGTCCCTTTTTTAATGAAGAGTAGAACGTTACTTTTACCTTATTTTAGTAGTGGTAGGACTCTAGGCAGAGTCCGCCTGGGGAAGTGCCACACATTTGCCAGTTATTCTACCGCCAAGCAGCAATGTGCAAACATTACTGTGTTCCGGTTTTAAGGGCAATGTTTCCAGAGAAATTACAGGGCTTAGAGATATAACATTTTAGATCACTGGGTGATGAGCGCAGTGCAGTGATGTAATGATTTGCTATGCTAAGGCATGCGTCTTAGCATAGGGCATTAGACAAAGTGGCTCGAGCAAAACATACCCAAGGCTATTTTTATTCTGTTTTGTAGCTACTCTTCGTCCAAAAGAAATATAAACTTATAAAACATATCTCAAACTTCTGCAAAATCTAAGCTTCGATATTTATTTTTAACCCCCGACCAAAAAAAGGGGTGTTATAAGTTTGACGTCGATGTCTGTCTGTCTGTCTGTGTGTGTGTCTGTCTGTGGCACCATAGAGCTCAAACGGATGGGCCGATTTCGATGCGGTTTTTTTTATTTGAAAGTTAATATATGTGCGGATGTTCTTAGCTATGTTTGGTTAATATCGATTCAAGATGGCCGCCTCCACAAAATGGCGGACAAAATATTTCTGTACAATCTACCTCAATATGGGTATCAAATGAAAGGGCTTGACTAGTAAAATACATTATAAAAAAATCAAATCCAAGATGGCCGCCACCACAAAATGGCGAGTTATATTATTTTTTTCACTACAACCACAATATAGGTATCAAACGAAAGGGCTACATTGCACTATGACAAATTTCAAACCCAAGATGGCCGCTTCCACAAAATTACGAAATACATTTATTTTTTCACAACTACCTTAATATGGGTTTCAAATGAAAGGGCTTGACTAGTAGAATGTTGTACAGATAACAAATCCGAGGTAGTCGGGGGTTAATCAAAATTTTTAGTTTTGTTCTTGTTGTTTCAGAATACTTATGTTTAATTATTCTCCTCACAATGAAACCACAAAAATAAAAATAAATGATTGAAAACGTGAATCTACTCAAAAAGCTTCCATTATTTTGATTTTATATCAACAACGGCGCATAGAAAATTTAATTCTGATTATTTATAATGCATTGTTTGTTTTTTCAAAATACTAAAATCTAGATTCTAAAATATGACCGTACAACATTACCAAATGCTACTGTTTCTTCTATCTTGCTTTTTCTCTGGGGTGTGCGAAGAGGGAGGAAATACTTAGGTAATTTGTTCAGGGTACCTCCTTAATTGGTTACGGCTACGATTTATTTATTTATTAGTTTATTGGTTACTTTACTGGTCTAATCGGGAGAATGGCGACTGCCAATCTGAGGACCCCGGGTTCAAATCCCATGTACACTACTGTCTTTTCGAAATCATGCGTGTAATGCCGCTAACTTAAAATGATGAGGGGGAAAACATCATGAGGAAACCGATATGTAGAGTCATTTAATTTAATTCTCATTAGTGTAAGTCGTTATCTACGAGTAATGGTGCTAATTGATTACAAATAAATAAGATAATTTAAGATAAGATAAGATAATTTATTGAACAAAATACAAATACAATTAATTATGTGGCTCTGCCTTTTGCTTTAGTATAAATACTGTGTTGCAAAAGGCAGCGTCTTCCATTTGATCACTTAAATATGATGTTCAACAACATAAAATTTAGGAACAAAAACAAACTTATAACTAATTTGCAAATAAGTAATACTGTTAGAAAGCAAAAAAAAGCAACAAAATTAAACGTAATTATTAACTAAATGTAATTATTTTATTAAAATTAACACAATCCCATTTCAAGATAAATAAATGAATAATAAAAAGATTCATCACAATCAGATTTACCAAGCATATAATGAAAACAATGACTATGTGTATCTTATAACACTTTTTCATTAGTTTTCGCCATCAGCATAATCAAAGCCTATTAACCAATTGAAAGTGACGTTCTTCAGGTTATAAGAGATTAATTTTCGTATATCTTGCAAACTATTAATTTTATTATAAAATATGGGTGCCATATGGAGGTAATGTCTCCATGCCACTTCACAGTTGTAAACCGGTACACAAAATCTAATTTTCCTTTTATCAGTCTTGAGATTGTTGGGAACTGTATCTCTATGATATCTAAGAATGCAGTGATAAATAAAGAGCTTCCTCACTGTTAACACTTTGCACTTTTCATATAACGTTGTAGTTGGATGTCGAAAGCTTAGGTTCATTGCAACTTTTAATAGAGCTCTTTGAGCTCTTTCTGCCGTAAGCATAATTGTTTGTCCGGCACCTCCCAGGAACTTATGCAATACCCTATAACACATTCAGCTAAAGATTTGTAGGTGCGAATCAGTAACAATTCATCTGCTACAAATTTTAGTGTTTTGAAAACATGTATCAATTTTCTAACACGTTTTGCAACAAACTTAATATGCGCTCCCCAATTCAATTTTTCATCAATTATAACGCCTAAATATCTAATGTTTTTTGTATTATCCAAAATATTACAATTACAATTATTATGTTCCTTTAAAATATTACAAGGAAACACATGTGCTTTGATACGTAAATTATTAGGCGGTCTATTTGAGTTAGTTTTACTGAAAGATAGGTATTTCGTCTTGGATGCGTTCAAGGATAGTAAATTGTATTCGAGCCATGAAATCACCTTTGATAGCCCTTGCTCGGCCTCCTTAAAGACATCAGTCCAAGTATCACTTTGGAAAACCAAGACTGTGTCATCCGCAAACATCAGCATTTCTGCATTGATAGAGTTTAGTTTACATAATTCGTTGATGTATACAAGAAATAATGTGGGGCCTAATGTGGATCCTTGTGGCACGTCATAGCTACACGCAGCACTATTACTAATACACTTATCAACTTTAACTCTCTGGCTACGTTTTGAAAGATAGTCCGCAAACCATGCGTTTGTAATTCCTCTCACACCGATATTATTTAGACGTGCAAGAAGTATTGGTATCGATACGGTATCAAAGGCCTTTTGGAGGTCTAAAAGACCGCAATGCACTTCCTATTCCGATCCAAGTACGAAGTGTGAGAAGGGTGGTTAGTTTAAGAACTGCATCATCAGTGGATTTTTTGGCCCGAAAGCCAAATTGATTACTGGCCAATAATTTATTTTTTTCTAAGAAAGACATGAGACGTTTGTTTGCAATTTTTTCAAGAATTTTAGGAAAAAACAGGTAAGAGTGAAATTGGTCTGTAATTAGAGGGTTCAATTTTATTGCCTGCTTTATAAATGGGAGACACAATGGCTTGTTTAAAAGCTTCCGGAAAAACACCTTTCGAAAAACTGAGGTTACATAAGTGCGCAATAGGCCCCACCAATGAATCTGAACAAGATTTGATTAAATTTGTGGTTATGTTATCTTGACCAGCTGCTCTACTATTTTTTAAATTAGAAATTATTTTGGAAACTTCTACCTCGTCCGTCAAAAATAGTGACAACGAGTGAATTGGATTATTTTGAGTGAGATAGTGAGATATTAGATAATGTTACCTAGAATTGTACGAAGTCATGTGTTATCCACTAACCCGCAATTGAGCCAGCGTGGTGGATTATGGCCTTGGCTCTCTCCATGTGAGAGAATGCCCCGAGTCCTCAGCAGTGTGAACATTTCGTGGACTGCTTATACTACTATGTAAGTCATTTAATTTACTTTAATAAAATGCCAATACATGTATTATGACAAAGTTTATTTTACTTCATCACCGTTATTATCATGACTCGTGTTGTGGAAAACAGCGAATTGAAAATTCACATTTCACAATTCAAAATTAAATTATGCAGAACATAAAAGGTAAAAGGTACTTATACTGTACAGGAAGAGTTTTTTAAAAGTATTTAAGTGTTGCTAACTTGTAAATATATTCACAGTGACTTTTATGACTACAATAATTTAGTAGTGGTAGGACTATTGGTAGAATCAGAGTCCGCCTGGGAAGTACCACACCTTTGCCAGTTATTCTACCGCCAAGCAGTTATGTCCAAAAATTACTGTGTTCCGGTTTAAAGGGCAATGTTTCCAGATAAATTACAGGGCTTAGAGACATAAAATCTCAGGTCTCTGGGTGACGAGCACAGTGCAGTGCTAGGTAATGATTTTGACTCTTCATGTTTCAATAGCTGCATGTCACTGTGCTGTTATGTGGCAGGCATGTTGCTTACCATCAGGCACATTTCCTGCTCGTCTCGACACTCTTTATTTAATAGAAAAGTACAACTGAGACTAAACCAATTAATTTGTACATAAATTAACGCAGATTCGTAATATGTATTTACAAATTAAAGACTGGTCGATGGAAGCTCAGGGTACTGATTCTGAGCGCAATACGAACGACTCAATTTCGGAACCGCAATCCTTGTCTCTGTTATTCTAACAGATAAGACAAAGATAGAGAGATTTAATTCCGTGTCGAGATCAGTCTGGCCGGGTTCAGAATCGCTACGCAGGATCGGATTAAGTGGAGAAAATTGAGGAGACTTACTGGGTAAAAGCACATCTCGTGAACTCAAAATCTTGAATTTTCATCATGTAATATAAATATTTCTTATAATTTTAAACTTACTACCTTTCCTAAACATATGCAGGTTTGTACGGAACTCTCGATGCGCGACTCCAACTCGCACTCGGCAATTTTTTAAACATTTAACTGCAAGCGTAAACTAAGTACTTGTTTATTACATTTTAGGTAAAATTACGTAATTATACGGAAAAAAATCCGTAACTACACTTTGTTCAGGGATGTGTAAATAGAGATTAATTATTAAGAACTCTAACCGGGCTATGACGAAAATGTCTGTTTTAATTAAATGCCATTTATATAAATACACAAAATTTAGGGTGAGAGCTGAGTCAAAAATATCATTTTAATAAATAAAATTTCATTCATTCATAATTTAAGAGCGACGCTCTTGTCGGTGGAGTTCCTTCCATGCACTTCTACACTCCGCCTTCTTCTTGACTTCCTAATACGACACTACATTTATCTTCTCCTTCACTTGGTTCATGTAACTTCTCCTAGGTCTACCTCTCTTCCTCCTCCCTTCTAATTTACCTTCCATTATTGTTCTAATGAAGTTGTCGTGTCGTATCAGATGTCCCAACATCTTCCCTCTTCTGTTTTCTATTGTTTCCATTAATGTTCTTTTCTTCTCTACCATCTTCAAAACCTCTTCATTACACTTCATTTCCTGCCAGCTGATTCTCTCCATTCTCCTCCAACACCACCAATATACCAAAGGGTCATATACATACAAAATATACCATTCTCAAATTATATACCGAGAGCAGGCAGCCAATTTTTGGTAGGTATTTGAAGAAAGCTGAAAATTTGTCACATTGCTCTCTTATTATACCCCAACACGGCTACAAACCTGCCTCTCTACAATGGCTATGGCTTTGCTAATGCTGTCTCTATCATTTCAAGCGTGAAGAAAAGAGATAGAGCAATATTAAAGCTAAGACAGTTTTCGTTAGGCAGACTCTCTGGCTGGTGAGTAAAGGGACTAATAGAATCATTTTTAATATTGTACTCATTATATTTTTTGTACAATAAATATGTTGTAGAATTATAATGTTTAAAGAACATTCTTAGAAAACCCCCAGGGTTCCGTAGCTAAATGGCAAAATACGGGACCCTTATAGATTCGTCATGTCTGTCCGTCTGTCCGTCCGTATGTCACAGCTACTTTTCTTCGAAACTAAAAAGAGCTATACTACTATTGAAACTAAAAATTTGTGCCTCCTGCCTTTAACTTCTAAAATAAGAGAATGACAAAAAAAAAAGTGTATGATGTACATTACCATGGAAACTATCAACGAAGATTGGTTTGAATGAGATCTAGTAAGTAGTTTTATTTTAACAGTCATATTCACTATTGTTAAAACACTGATTAAAATAACAAGGAACTACAAGAACTTTTATATTATATTACTTGCTGCTACGGAAGCATTCATGGGTGAGTCCGACTCGCACTTGACCACTTAATTTTTTTTGAACTTAGCGAAATCGTGGGTAGATGTTACTTTTGCACATACATTTAAAAACATTAAAAGCATTTAAGCTTGCCATTATTTTTTTCTAATCTCTCTTTAGAATAGTACCTCTGGACGAAAAGCTTCACACACTATTTGTCGGCATTACTAACAAAACTAAAACTAGGTCAGCCAACACTTGCATGGTAAAAATAACAATCTCTTGGCACCCAATATCACGGTAAACTTGAGACATAACTTCCAAATTCGAATTTAAAATAAAGGAGCAAAATAGTTTAAGCGTAGCGCAATCCCCTAAACAACAAGTCAGGCGACATTAGTTAATATCAGTGTATATTAATTAGCTCTACATACATCCTCTTCTGGGTTGCCAGGTCTTTCTCGATCTTTCCTATTGGCGGCAGCTCACGGCCTGAAAAGGTCTCAAGGCAGCGGAAGGCCAAAATGCCCAATGACACAATGACTATGAGACTCTTGTGCGTAAAAGACTTCAAAGTCTTGAACATCGCTGCAAAATTGCTAGCTTATCGGTTTTATCGGATACACTACGGAGAGTGAGCAACTGATCTGCATGATCTAATACCACCTTGCCCTTTCTTCTATCGTACTTCTCGTATCTCAAAAAAGTGACATTGTTTCATGGTTGATGTTCCAAAAACACGAACGATGAGATTTGACTTCACGTGATAAGAACGTCTAGGTTGTGTAATGCGTTGCCTGAGTGGGTTTTTCCCGATAGTTACAATCTTGGTGTCATCAAATCGAGAGTGAATCGGTTTCTTCTAGGTAAGTCTCCGTTGTAGATCGTATCTTTGCTTAACATCAGGCGAGATGGTGGTCAAGTGCGAAGCTATAATAGTAAAAAAAAAATTGGTTGCCTGTAAAGTCGGTATACGGGCGAAAGTTTTACGTGACAACGACTTTGAGTGGTAAAATAATTTTACGGAAGGGACGCGTGCCTTTCACTTCTTATGTCTGTCTCTCTCGCTCTTAGGCGGGCTAACCATGCCCGAGTGGAAGGGACGCGTGCCTCTCACTCGCTCTCGTTGTGAACGCATAACGTGAGCGGAGCGTAACGCAGTTTCTTGAAGTGTCACCCGGCAAACCAATTTATAAGACGTTGTCACGTCAAAATGCCCTTGCGCTAGCCATCGTACAACGCTTCCTCGACTCCTGTGCTTTCTGTGCTAATCTAAATGCAGTAAGTAGGTGTTAGTAGGAAGTGGAGGCCGCTTTAGGTCAACTGAAATAGGTGAACGGGAATAGGTGAAAATTATGAAGATAAGGACTTAAAAGTTTCGAGTGACGTCTCAAAGTCAAAGTACTTGATTCATAAATGCACAATTTACACGTCAATTAATAAAAAAATAAAAACAAAAGAAAGAGCATACAAATTGTATACATTTTCAAAGTTTGAAACTACTACTTTATCAGATGTAAGATATATAAGATACATAAGATTTTTATACGACGTGAAGTCACCACTCCCACTCTAGAAATTTGACGATCTATACCTTCGTCAATTTTTAATAATTTGGTAAAACAAATAACTTTAATTTAACAAACCCGACTGCAGAAAATCTACAGTAAAAAAAATTTTCTCATACAATATTTTATGATATCTAAAGACATTTGGGTAATGCAGACGAATATAACGATAATCTTAATTGTCAAAATCCATTCAGCCGTTTAGAAGATCCGAGGGAATAAAGAAATTTACAAACATACAAGATACGTGCGAAAAACCCTTCTTTCAGTCGGGTAAAAATATGTACGTATCAAATGTTTTTCTATAATTTACTTGACGAACTTATTCATTAGAATGGTATATGTTTTACCCAGTCTTCGCTGCGTAAATAGCCCACTAAATGTTTCCACTAGGACTTGGGGTTTTCTCTCGCAAGGAGAAAGTCAAGGTCGTAATTCAACACGCTGGCCCAACACGGGTTGGTAGATGATACGTGATTTCGAAAGATTCTAGGTACATGTCGGATTTCTCACGGTGTTTTTCTTCGCCGTTTATGTTTAAATAAATAAATAAATATTGGTGGACAATTCACACACAACACCATCTGACCCCAAACTAAGCAAAGCTTGTGTGATGGCAGCCAGATAGCTGATATAATACTTATATAGTTTTAAATACATACTTATTATACATAGAAACACCCAGACACAGTATTCATCACACAAATATTTGCACTGGGTGGGGATCGAACCCACGACCCTCGGCTTCGCAGGCAGAGCTACTACCAACTAAGCCACTAGGCCAGTCTTTTTTTTACGCAAATGACTTCGAAAAGACAGTGGTGCCTGTGGTTTTGAACCCTCTCCTGACTCTCTATTCTCCCTTATTCTCTGACTTACTATGACTAGCCATAACTTGGAGTCTCCAGCCGAATCTCAAATCGGCAGTCTCCATTCCCCGACTTACTAGACTAGCCATAACTTGGAAGACCAGCCGTACCTTCATCATATGAGACTAAAGAGCTTACATATACTACGTATAGAATTGGCACTAACGCTTTACACCAAAAGCACGGGTAGCATCTTTCTTACCTTGTCGCTCTTGTGGAAGTGTCATTTCTTTGTCGCGTTTGTGCTATGTTGCCATAGAAAGTATGCACGTCATCTGCTTACGATTGACACAAAGGAACCGTGCGAAAATCTAACTCTATACGTCGTATTCATGTTCTAATAGCTGCGTGTCACTGTGCTGTTATGTGGCAGGCATGTTGCTAGGCATATGTCCTGATCGTCTCGTCACTCTTTATTTTAAAAAAAAGTCACAGATAAGAAAATAGTTACAGTTCTATGTTTTGATTCGAATAAACTATTTTGATCAGCCTGTATGCAGTTCTCTTTTAGAACTAATTATTTAATCTAAGTATGTTTTGATATTGTCGAAGTTATTTTTCTCAGAGCGTGCTGGTACCGCGTTTGTTTTACGGTTTTTGCCGTTACGAGTTGATTACAATATGTGTCTTTGTATGTAGTAAGTATCTTATGTGAGTATTTGCTGCTGTAACTTGCCAATGTTTTAGGTTGGGAAAAAGTGTCAAGGGGTAAAAAATAATTTAAACAAAAGTGGTCAAGTGCGAGTCGGACTCGCCCATGAAGGCTTCCGTAGCAGCAAGTAACATAATTTATTTATTTATCATTTATTTTATTTATTTCTCTTATTTTAGAAGTTACAGGGGGACACTTTTTACCACTTTGGAGTACCTCGCGCAAACTATTCAGTTTAGAAAAAAAATTGTTAGAAACCTGAATATAATTTTTGATGATCTATCCATAGACACATAACACGTATGATTTTGATCTGAAAAAAGTTTTTGAGTTACAGTTCTAAGTATGGGACACCCCTAAAAAAAATTTTTTTTTAATTTTTGTATCAAAATCTTAATGCGGTTCACAGATTACATCTACTTAACAAGTTTCAATAGTATATATAATATGTATAAATAGTATGTATAGCTCTTATAGTTCGTTAAAGTGGCTGTGACATACGCACGGACAGACAGACAGACATGACGAATCTATAAGGGTCCTGTATTTTGCCATTTGGCTACGGAACCCTAAAAACACCTATTATTGACGTCATACTAATATTATTAATGCGAAAGCTTTAAGTTTGTCAACGGATCTGGTAGAAATTTTAAACATAGTTAGATTATAATCTGGAAAAACACAAAGGTTGTAAATTTTTTATCGCGAGTAAACTATAAGATGTACTCCGCGGGTAAAACCATGTGGTGCTGCTAGTTATTAATGTGAATGTTTGTATGTACTCGTATTTATGTTACTCTTTCAAGAAAAAACTACGGACAGAATCTTGCTGAATTTTAGCACGTAGATAGTATGATACTAAGGCTAATTTGTTTCCAGGGCAAAACATACATAGTTTGTCAATTTAAAAAAAGAGTTTTAAATATTCTTGGTGATTAACGCTTAGCACCTTTACTAGATTGAGATAAATCTATACTAATATTATAAAGATTGAGAGTTTTTTTTACTCTAGGATCTCGGGAACTACTGGTCCGGATTGAAAGATTTTTTTTTCTATTGGATAGTCCATTTATCGAGGAAGGCTATATAACATTACGCTACTTTTAATAGGAGGGGAACATGAATGAATAATAAAACAAAAACGGGAAAATATATTCCTTTTTGAGAACTTTCGTTGCGCGCTGACGTGCACCGAAGTCCTTGACAGCTGGTGCTTATTTTTTATGGTTGCGTCATTATAACCTAAGCTAACCAAATTTGTTCTAAGTCTGAGTTGGTATGACCAATTTTCGATAGGTGGCGGTAGCAACGCGCGCAAGGATCAGACAGTATAAAGTAATATTCGTGTGGACTATTCCTCCTTCAGTGTTTTGTAATAGTTAATTGATAGAAGAGTTAACAGTTTTAAGTTTTGATAATATTATTTTTGTTTTAGACTTTAGATCCTAATTTTCATCTGATGCATTTTTTTGGATAAAAAGAAACACTCAGATACACAATACGTCATCATCAGACAAAAATATTTGTTTGTTTGTGTGGACAGATCACAACTCCCGTCCCATTAACACACAGCCAATTGAGCCACGCAGTCTTATTAAAACTATTATTATTTCAAATTTCGAATCTCAATGTCCTGAGTGAGATAGCTAGTTCTCCCGTCTCCCTCTCTCCCTACTCGTATGTGATAAAACGAACGTTTGCTAAGGACA